>JAAGEH010000268.1:563488-603033 GCA_011751065.1 Lasiurus cinereus | reverse complement strand
GGTATTGAGATCCCAACTACTTCATTCTTCTTTCTCAGGATTGCTATGGCTATTCGGGGTCCTTTTTTTATTCCAGATGAATCTTTGAAGAGTTCTTTCTTGGTCTGTGAAATTTTTCATTGGTATTTTAATTGGGAGTGTATTGAATCTATAGGTTGCTTTGGGTGATATGGACATTTTAATGATGTTGATTCTCCCAATTCATGAGCATGGTATGCTCTTGTCTCTATTTAGGTCTTCCTCTATCTCTTTTTTTAGTGTCCTATAGTTTTACACATATAGGTCTTTTATTTCCTTAATTAAGTTTAATTCTAGGATCTTAAATTTTTCAGTGCAATAGTAAATGGGATTGCTTTTTTTAGTCTCTCTTTCATTATTAGTGTGTAGTTTTTTTATCCTGCTATATTGCTGAATTCATTTATTAAGTCCATTCGTTTTCTTATGGAGTCTTCTGGTTTCTTTATGTACAGTATCATGTCATCTGCAGATAAGGACAGCTTTACTTCTTTTCCAATTTAGATGCCTTTTATATCTTCTAATTTTGTCTAACTGCAATAGCTAATTCTTTCAATATTATGTTGAATAGGAGTGGTAAGAGTTGGCATCCCTGTCTTGTCCCATTCTTCGAGGAAATAGTTTTAGTTTTTGCCCATTGAGTATGATGTTAGCTGTGGGTTTATCATATATGGTTTTTATTATGTTGAGGTATGAATCTTCAATTCCCACCTTGCTGAGAGTTTTTACCAAGAAAAAGTATTGGATATCATCAAATGCTTTTTCTGCATCAATTGATATGATTATGTGATTTTTATCTCTCAATTTGCTTTTGTGATGTATCACGTTTATTTATTTGCAGATATTGTACCATCCTTGCATTCCTGGGATAAATCCTACTTGGTCATGGTGTATGATCTTTCTTATGTACTGCTGAATCCGATTTGTTAGAATTTTGTTAAGGATTTTTGCATCTATGTTCATTAGGAATATTGTCCTGTAATTCTCTTTCGTTGTGTTTTCTTTACCTGATTTTGGTATTAGGATGATGCTGGCTTCATAGAAGTGCTTGGAAGTGTTTCTTCTTCTTGAACTTTTAAGAGTAGTCTGAGGAGAATAGGTTTTGATTCTTCTTTGAATGTTTGGTAAACCCTCCCTGTGGAGCCATCTGGCCCTGGGCTTTTGTTTGCTGGAAGGTCTTTGATGACTGCTTCAATTTCTTCCATAGTGTTGGCCTATTGAGATGTTTAGATCCTTCCTGATTGAGATTTGGAAGGTTATATTTTTCTAGGAATATGTGCATTTCCTCCATGTTGTCCAGTTTGTTGAAATAGAGATGTTCATAGTATTTTTTAAAAATCCTTTGTATTTCAGTGGAGTCTGTTGTTATTTCACCTCTTACATTTCTGATTTTGTTTATTTGGGTCCTATCTCTTTGCTTCTTGGTGAGCCTGGCTAGAGTTTCATCAATCTCATGTACCTTTCAAAGAACCAGCTTTTGGTTCTGTTGATCTTTTTAATTGTTTCTTTAGTCTCTATGTCGTTTATCTCTAATCTTTACTATTTCCTTCCTTGGCTTTTCTTGTTTCTCTTTTTCTAGGTCTTTGAGTTGTAAAGATAAGAAATTTATTACCATTTTCTTATTTTTTGCAGTAGGATTGTACAGCTATGAACTTACCTCTCAAAACTGCTTTCACTGTGTCCCATTCATTTTGCATTGTTGTGTTTTCATTGTCATTTGTTACCATGATGTTTTTATTTCTTCCTTGATTTCACTAGTAACCCACTCATTGTTTAATAGCATGATGTTGAGTCTCCATGGGTTTAATATATTTGTATTGTTTTTATGGTAGCTGATTTCCAGTTTTATGCCACTGTATTCTGAGAAGATGCTTGATCAGATTTCTATCTTCTTGAATTTGAAGAGACTTTGCCTATGAACCAACGTATGGTCTATTTTTTAAAATGACTGATGTGCACTTGACAAGAATGTATATTCTGTAGCTTTTGTGTGAAATAGTCTAAAGATGTCAATTAATTCCATCTAGTCTGGTGAGTCATTTAGGATTGATGTTTCTTTTCTGATTTTTGTTTAGAGGATTTTTCCAATGGTGAAAGTGGTGTATTAAAATCTCCTACTATGATTGTATTGCTGTCAATTGCTCCATTGATATCCTCCAGAAGGTTTTTTATATATTTAGGTGGTCCTATATTTGGTGTGTATATGTTTACCAGAGTTATTATTTCTTGTTTTATTGATCCCTTTAGTATTATAAAGTGGCCTTCATTATCTCTTGTTATGTCCTTCACTTTGAGATCTAATTTTACAAGTTTTTTTTTCATTTCCATTTTTCTGAAACACCTTCATGCATATCCCTTCACCCTCAATCTGTGCGCATCTTTTTTTCTTAGGTGGGTTTCTTTTATACAGCAGATATATGGGTCATGTTTTCTTGTCCAATCTGTTACCTTATGTCTTTTGACTGGAGCATTTAATCCATTTACATTTACAGTTATTATTGATAGGTACTTATTTGGCACCACTTTTATTCTTTATCCTTGTGTTCCTTCTTTGCTTCCTTTTTTTTTCCAGCAGGCTCTTTAGCATTTTTTGCATTGCTGGTGGTTGGTAATAAATTCTCTTAGTCCTTTTCTGTCTGTGAAGCTCCTGATTTCACCTTCTATTTTGATTAAAAGCCTTCCTGGGTACAGTATTCTTGGATTCAGACCCTTCCTTTGCATGACTTTGTATATTTCATTCCATTCCCTTCTAGCCTGATGAGTTTCTGTTGAGAAATCAGTAGCTAGTCTTGTGGGGGTTCCTTTGTAAATAACTTATGTCTCTCTCTGACTGTTTTTAAGAATCTTACTTTGTTGTTGGTGTTTGCAATTTAATTATAATATGCTTGGTGTCAGTCTTTTGGGGTTCATTTTACTTAGGACTCTGTGAGGTTCTTGAATTTTTGTGGGTGTTTTCTTCCCTTTATCAGGGAAGTTTTCTGCCATTATTCCTTCAAATGGGTTTTCCATTCCTGGCTCAGTTTCCCCTTTTTCCGTAACCCCTATTATGCGGATGTTGTTTTGTTTTGTGTTATCCCAAAGTTCTCTAGGCTCTCCTCCTGCTTTTCAAATATTTTCTAGAAGCTGCTGTCTTATAGTTCACTGATGCAGTCCTCTGCTTCTTCCAGTCTACTTTTGATGCTTTTATTGAGTTCTTTACAGCAGTAATGTCATTTTTCATTTTTTCTTAATTCTTCTTCATTTCTTCTTGGCTCTTCTTCATTTCCTCTTTGTTCTTACTCATATTGTGAAATTTATATTACATTCATTTCAGCCACCTTATGACCATTTCTCTGAAATTTTTCTCTGGAAGATTACTTGCCTCTATTTTGTTTACTTTCTTTTCTGGTGATGCCTGTTTTTCTTTCATACATGGGCTTTCTCTTTGTCTGCCCATGGTCTCTCTTTTCTGGGTGTCTTATTATGTAGTTCTCTGTCTCCTGATTTGACTTAAAGGCACAAAATACAACACAACCAGCTACAATGCACAAGGCACTGAACAGAAATGTATTCACAATATTAGTAGCCACATATAATGGTGACCACATGAGCGACACAAAATTGGGAAAGGAGAGACAGAAGAAGAGAGAAAAGAGAAAAAAAGAAAGAAAGGAATGCTAAAATGAAATTGTGAGAATGGAGGAAAACAGAAAGGAAAAAGAAAAATGTAAGAGAAAAAAGAAAGAGAATAAGAACAAAAGTGGGAACAAATTATATATGTGAGGAGAAAACTCTAATAAAACAGCTTCTAATCCCAACAAATATCAACAACAAATACCTGGAGTTTAATACAAACTACAAATAACAACTAATATCGTGGAGGCGAGGAACACCAGAAATAAAAAATAAACACAAACAAAAGCAAAGCAAACAAGGAGTAAAATAAAACAAGAACAATAAGCAAAACAATCTCACAAAAAAGTATAAAAAAATGATATAATCAATGTTCAAGCAAACATCAACAAAAAGACAGAGAGAAAAACAATTTTGTGAATAGTGAAGACAGAGAAGAGAGAGATGTGTATGGACTTGGAGTAGGGTATTGGAAATTATATAAATGGGGTGAAATTTTAACAAGGTAAAAAGAAAGAATAGGGAAAATCCAAAATAGAAAAGGGTAAGAGAAACAGGACAGCAAAATGGTAAAAGTTAGGAAGAGAGTGATGGCATAAAGGTAGAGTTGAGATAGAGTAAAATGATGCTAAAGAAAAAATGAAAATAGAATGTAGAACTCTAATCCCAAAGTAAAATAAAGAGAAAATAAAATGACACTTTTTCCAAAAGGTAAAACAGTAATAATAATAAAACTGATTGAAAATAAAAATATAATAATTAAAAAAGTAAAACCAATTGAGGAAATAAGAAAAAAATAGTTTTTTGAAAATAAAAATATAATAATTAAAAAAGTAAAACCAATTGAGGAAATAAGAAAAAAATAGTTTTTTAATTAAAAGATGAAAATATAAAAAATTAAAAATTAAAAAAATTAAAAAATAAAAGAATAGAATGTGCAGTAGTGAAGGTCATTCACTTCCTCTATTTTTCTGTTTGGCATGCCAGTTTCCCTGTTGGGACAGTATTGCAGTTCCCTGCATTCCACTAGTGGTCAGTGTTCTAAGGCAGTCCTGATTTTTAAAAAGGCGGTGTGTCTTAACCTTTTTATTCTTTTGTGATGACACAAGAGTCAATTTGTGAGTCAGTCCCTGGATGGTAGTGTTTTGGGATTTACATCTGAGACTATAGATCCTCTCTAGTCTGTGCTTAGATCTTGCTTTCCCTGTGGCACTCAGTACTGGTTTGTGGGAGTGGGCTGCCCCAGAGCTGGTTCTTTGAAAGTTATTCCCAGCTTAAAAAACCAGGTTCCAGAGAAACAACTTTCCCCTACAGTCTCCCAGGTTGTCCCCAACTGGATGCTCCTATGTATTGGGCTTAGAATCAGAAGCAATGATCTGAAGAGGAAAGAGAGCAAGTCTGTGCTGTCTCCCTTTCCTGCTTCTGTCCAAGCAGCCAGCACACTTTAATAACTCCCAGGCTGTACTTCTTTTTCTTATCAAAATGAGTTGCTTTCTAGAGATCCCTTCTGTTAGCAGCTCTGAGGACCCACTTCCACATTCAAGGGTCACTCCAGCCTCAACAGCCACGAATTTCTCTAGGTGCAGAGTACCCCTGTCCTCCAGCTCCCACAGTGTGTGCCTTTCTGTTCTGCAGAACCAGAGACCTCTTCTTATCCCAGATGAAATCTGACCTTTCTGTGTGGCATGTGGAGCTCCTCTGAATCCGAGTGTTTGTGCCGATTGGGGAGCAGTATTCTGGGGCTCATAGCTGTTTGGTGGGTGTCGCAGCTGTAGCTTTTCAGGATTCCGTAAACATCCACTTTCCCCTTTAACATGGCATGATCTCCATGTCTGTGCTGGTGGCTCCAGGAGAAAAAACCCTACTCAGTGGGGATGATGGATCAGGGAAGCCCATCCAGCAGTCATACACCTTCTCTTGAAGGATAGCTCTCCCTTAACTCCCCAACAAACATTCCCAGTGCAACCTTCAGCTGTTCTCTCTATATGCTCAAGGAAAAGGCTCAGGATAGGTCCCTCTATTCTGGCGCTATTTTTTCATTCCTACCTTAGTATTAAACATAACCATAACCATCGCACTAACCCTAACATTAATCCTAACCCTAACTCTAACCTGAGCCCTAACCCTAGACCTAAGCCCAACCCTTGCCCTAACCCTATTCATAACCCTATCCCTAAATCTAACCCTAGCCCTAACTCTATCTCTAATCATTAGCCTAAACTGAGTCTAAACCCTACTCTTAATTTTAATGCTAACCCTGACCTAAACCTGCCCTGGACCTAGCCATAGCCCTAACCTTAACCTTAAACCTAACCCAAACCCTTACCCTAACACTAACCCTAATACTCACTCTATACCTAACCCTAACCTTAGCCCTAACCCTAGACTTAAAACTAACCCTAACCCTAAGCCTAATGCTAAGCCAAACCCAAGCCCTAACCCAACCTTAGCCCTTATAGTATTCCTAACCCAATCCCTAACTCTAACCCTAGGCCTAAACCTACCCCTAACCATTACCCTAAACTTAGCCCAAACTCTAGTCTTAACCCTAACTCTAACCCTAATCCTAAACGTGACCTGGAACTAGCCATAGCCCTAAAAGTAACCTTAAAACTAAAACGAACCCTTATAATAACACTATCCCTAATACTCACTCTGTACCTAACCCTAACCTTATACATAACCCCAGCCTTAACCCTAAACCTAGCCTAACTTAACCCTAGGTCTAACCCTAACCCTAAACCTAATCCAAACCTTAACCCTAACCCAAACACTAAACTTAAGCCTAACCTACCCTTAAACCTAATCCTAGCCATAACCCTAACCCTATCCCTAAACCTAACCCTATGCCTAACCTTAACACAAACCTAATTCTAGCCCTACCCTAGTCCTGGCCATAACCCTAACACAAACCCTATCCCTGGGTCTAGTCCTAGCCATAACCCTAACCCTAAACCTAACCTTAGCCCAAGACTTAACCCTAACCTTAACACTAGCCCTAAATCTAACTCTAGCCTTAGCCCTAACACAAACCATAACTGTAAAACTAGCTCTAAACCTAACCCTAACCCTAACACTAATCCTAACCATAACCCTAACCATTAACCTAATCCTAACACTAGAACTAACTCTAAACCTAAACTTAGCCCTAATTCTAGCTCTAACCCTAATACTAACCATAAACCTAATCCTAAACCTAGCCTTAATCATAACCCCACCCCAGTCCTAGGACTAGCCCTAACCCTAAGCCTAATTGTAACCCTAGCCATATCCCTAACCCTAGCCTTAGCCTTAGTCTTAACCTTAAAATTAAGCCTAACCATAGCCTTAACCAAACCCTAGTCTTAACCATAACCCTAGCCATCGCACTAACCCTAATTATAGCCCTAGTTCTAGCCTTAACTCTAACTCTAAACATAACCCTAACCCTAGCCATAACCCAAACCCTAGCCCTAGCCCTAAACCTAACCCTATCCCTAACCCTAACCCAGCCCTAAACCCAGCCCTAACCCTTTACGTAAGTGTTTCCCTAAACTTAGGCCAAACCTTAGGCTTAACCCTAGTGCTAACTTAGCCCTTTCCTTAACCCTAAAATTAAGTCTAACCCTAGCCATGGACCTAGCCATAGCCTTAACACTAATCTTAAACCTAAGTAAAATCATTACTCTAAAACTAACACAAATAATCACTCTATACCTAACACAAACCTTAGCCCTAAACCTAAACCTAACCCTAACCCTACCCCTAAACCTAATTTTAATCTTAATTCTAGCCCTAAACCTAAAGTTAAGCCTAACCCTAGCTTTAACCCTAACCCAATCCTTAACCCTAACCCTATAGCCCTAGCCTTAAACATAACCCTAAACCTAACCTTAATCTTAACCCTAACGCTTACCCTAAATCTAATCCTAATTAACCCTATCCCTAACCCTAACCCAACCCTAACCTTAGCCTTAACCCTAGCCCTAAGCCTAAATATAACCCTCAGCTCTAGCCCTTCACTAGCACTAATCCTAAACCTATTACTAACCCTAAACCTAGCCCTAGCCCCAATCCTAACCCTAATCCTAACTCTAACCCTATCCCTAACCCAAATCCTAGCCCTAACCCTACCCCTAATACTAACCCTAATCCTAACCCTATACGTAATGCTAAGCCAGCTATAGCCATAACCCTAACACTATCTTAAACCTAATTCTAATCTTAACCCTAACCCTAACTCTAACCCAAGCCCTAGCCTTAACCCTAACCCTAGTCTCAGCCTTAGCCCAAACTTAACCCTAACCTTAACCCTAGCCTTAACCGTAACCCTAATCATACCACAAACCCTAACCTTAGTCCTACCCTAAGCTTAAAAATAACCCTAAACTTAGCCCTAATGCCAACCCTAGACCTATCCCTATACCTATCTCTAACCCTAGCCCTAACCATAACCCAAGTGCTAACCATAAACTTAGCCCTAACACTAGCCTTATTTCTACCACTAAACCTAAACCTAAAGCAAACCTAGTCCTAGCCCTAACCATAACCCTAGTGCTAACCATAAACTTAGCCTTAACACTAGCCTTATTTCTACCACTAAACCTAAACCTAAAGCAAACCTAGTCCTAACCATAACTCTAACCCTAGCCCTAAATCTGAGCCTAACTCTAGCCATAGCCAAAACCCTAATCTAAATGCTGACCTTAAATCTAAACCTAACTCTAACCCTAACTTACCCTAACCCTAACCCTAGCCTCAGCCCCAACCCTAACCCTAAACCTAAACCTAGCTTTAACCATAACTCTAAGCATAGAACTAAACCTAACCCTAGTCTTACCCTAGGCTTAATCATAATGCTAACACTAACAATAACCCTAACCAAAACCTTAACCATAGCCCTGAATCTAATCCTATCCTTAGTCTTACCCTAAACCTAGCCCTAACCCTAACCATAACCCTAGTCCTAACACTAACCCTAACCTTAACCCTAACCCTTACCCTAACCCTAACCCTAGCTCTAGCCCTAGCCTTAACCTTAAGCCTAACGTTAACCCTAGCCCTACCCTAGCCTGAGCCCTCATCCTAAACCCAACACTAGCCCTAACCCTAGCACTACACCAGGCTTAGCCCTAACCGTAACCCCAACCCTAGCTCTAGCACTAACCCTAACCTTACCACTAACCCTAAACCTCAAACTAACCCTATCTGTAACCCTAAGCCTAGCTCTAATATATCCCTAACACTAATCTTAACCCTAACCTTAAATCAAACCCTAACCCTAGCTCTAATTCTAGCCCTAGCCCTAATCCAAAACCCTAGCCTCAGCACAAGCCCTAATCTTAACCCTAACCCTAATCCTAGCCTTAACCATAACCCTATCCATAGCACTAACCCTAACCATAGTCCTAGCCCTAGGCTTAAAGATAACCCTAACCCTAGCCCTAACACCAACCCTGGCCCTATCCTTAACACTATCCCTAACCATAGCCCTAACCCAAAACCTAAACCTAGCCCTAAACCTAACTCTATCATTACTCCTAACCTTAACCTTAACCCTAAACCTAGCCCTAACCCTAGTCTTAACACTAACCCTACCTTTAACCATAACTGTAACCCTACAACTAACCCTGCCTTAACCCCAACCCTTACCATAGCACTAACCCTAAACCTAGCCTTAGCCCTAATCTTAACCCTAGCCCAAGCCCCAATCCTAAACCCTAACCCTAGCAATACACTAGCCTTAACTATAACCCTAATCTCAAGCCAGCCCTAGCCCTAGCCCTAACCCTAACACTAACCATAATCCTAGCCCTAACCCTGACTCTAGTCTTATCCATACCTTTAAACTTTACCTTAACCCTAACTCTATCCCAAACCCTAACCTTAACTCTAACCATAACCCTAGCCTTAACACCAACCCTACCCCTACCCCTACCCCTAACCCTAACCCTAACCCCCTGCCTAGCCTATACCTAGCCATAGCCCTAACCCTAATCTTAAACCCAAGATGAATTCTTCCCCTAACACTAATCCTAACAGTCTCTATCCCTAACCCTAACCTTAGTCCTAACCCTAGCCTTAAGCCTAACCATAACTATAGTTCTATCCCTTCTGTAGCCTTATCCTAAACCTATTGCTAATTCTAATTCTAGCTATAGCCCTATCCTCAAACCCTGGTCCTAACCATAAGCTTAGTGTAACCCTAAAATTAATCCTAATTCAACCCTAAACCTATACCTAGTCCTAACCCTAACACTAGATCTAGCAATAGCCCTAGCAATAATATTAACCCTGACCCTAACCATAAGGTAACCCTAACCCTAACCCTAAATCAGCCCTAATCCTAGCACTATCCAAGTACTAGCCCTAACCCTAAGTTTAACCATAGCTCTGGTCCTGACCCTAAACCTAGCATCAGCCCAAGACTTAACCCTAACCTTAACCCTAGGCATACCATAGCTTGAGCCCTCATCCTAGACCCAATGCTAGCCCTAAAACTGCACTACAATAGCCTTAACCCTAAACCTAACTCTAACCCTATCCCTAGCCCTGGTGCTAAGCCTAACCTTAGCACTAACCCTAATCCTAGCCTTAAACTTAGCCCTAACCGCAGCCACAAACCTAACTCTAGTCCTAGCCCTAGCCTTCATCCAAACCCTAACCCTAACACCAGTACTAACCCTAAAACTAACCATAAACCTAGCCTTACCCAAGCCCAAGCACTAACCCTAACCTTAACCCTACTCCTAACCCTAGACCTAACCCTAGGCTTAACCCTAACACTTACCCTAAGCATAGCACTAACCCTAAAACTAGCCCTAGCCCTAGCCTTAACATTAAACCTAACATTTAATCCAGTCCTAACCTTACCTAACCATAAACTTAACCCTAACCCTAAACTTAGCCATAACTCTAGCCTTAATCCTACTGGTACCCCTTACCCTAACTCTAAATCTAGCCCTAACCATAACCCTAAACTTAAATCTAACCCTAGCCCTAACCATAACACTAGCTCTATAATTAAACCTAAGCCTAACTATAGCCATAGCACTAACCCTAATCTGAACCCTAACTTTAATCCTAACCCTAGCTGTAGCCCTAACCCTAACCCTCCCAAACCCAAACCCTAACCCTAAACCTAAACCTAGCTTTAATCATAATCCTAAGCATAGCACTAACCCTAACCCTAGTCCTACCCTAGGCTTAACCATAACACTAACACTAAGCCTAAACCTAACACCAACCATAGCCCTAGCCCTATCCTTATCCCTATCCCTAACCCTATCCCTATCCCTATTCTTATTCCTAACCCTAGTCCTAACCTGAACTCTAACCTATCCCTAAATCTAACCCTATCCTTAGCCCTAACCCTAACCTTAACCATAAACCTAACCCTAGTCCTAACACTAATCCTAGCCTTAACCCTAACTCTATCCCTACCACTAACCCTGCCTTAATCCTAACCCTTACCATAGCACTAACCCTAACCCTAGCACTAGCCCTAGCCTTAACCCTAACCTAACTCTTATCCTAACCCTACCCTAGCCTGAGCCTTCATTCTAAACCCAAAACTAGCCCTAACCCTAGCACTATACTAGGCTTGGCCCTAACCCTAACCCCAACCCTAGCCCTAGCACTAGGCTAACCCTAAACTTAGCACTAACCCAAATCCCTAACCCTAACCCTAACCCTAACCTTATCCATATTTATAACCCTAAGCCGAGCTCAAGCCTAGCCCTAACACTAATCTTAAACCTAATCCTAACTCTAATATTAACCCTAACCCTAACTCTAGACTTAACCTTAACCCTAGCCCTAGCTCTAACCTTAACCCTAGACTCAGCCATTGCCTTAATCTTAACTCTAACCCTATCCCTAACCATAGCCTTAACCATAACCATAACCATAGCACTAACTCTAACCCTATTCCTAGCCCTAAGTTTAAAGATAACCCTAACTCTAACCCTAAACCTAAAAGCAACCTTATCCCTATCCCTATCCCTAACCCTATACCTAACCCTAGTACTAACCTTAACCCTAAACCTAGCCCTAAATCTAACCATATCCTTAGCCTTAACCCTAACCTTCACCCTAAACCTAGCCCTAAGCCTAACCATAATCCTAGTCCTAACACTAACCCTGCCTTAACCCTAGCCCTAACCCTAAGCCTGGCCCTAGCCTTAACGTTAAATCTAACCTTAACCCTAACCCTACCCAAGCCCAAGCCCTCATCCTAAACCCAATACTATCTTAACCCTAGCACTAACTTAGCCCTAGTCCTAAACCTAACTCCAACCCTAGCCCTAGCCCTAACCTTAACCCTAGCCTAGCCCCAAATCTAACCCTATCCTTAGCCCTAACCACAACCTTAACCCTAAATCTAGCTGTAACCCTAATTATAATCCTAATCCTAACACTAACCCTAGCCTTAACCCTAACTCTAACCCTACTGCTAAACCTGCCTTAACCCTAACCCTAACCCTAACCATAGCACTATCCTAAGCCTAGTCCTAGTCCTACCATTAACCCTACCCCTAACCTTAACCCTTAGCCCTACCCTAGCCCGATCCCTCATCCTAAACTCAATGCTAGCCCTAATCCCAACACCACACTAGCCTTAAACCTAAACCCCACCCTAGCCCTTGCCTTAGCATTAACCCTAACCTTAGCACTAAACCTAACCCTAACCCTAGCCTTAAACCTAACCCTAAGCTCAGCCACAAACCTCACTCTAGACCTAGATTTAGCCTTCACCCAAACCCTAACCATAACTCCAGTCCTAACCCTAAATCTAACCATAAACCTAGCCTTACCCTAGCCCTAGCACTATCCCTAACCTTAACCCTACTTCTAAACCTAAATCTAACACTAGTCTTAACCCTAACCTTAACCATAGCCATAGCACTAACCCTAATCCCATCCCAAGCCCTAGACTTAACCCTAACTCTAACCCTTACCCCAGTCCTATCACTACCTAACCATAAACCTAACCTAATTCTAACCCTAAAGGTAATCCTAACACTAACCCTAAACTTAGCCATAACTCTTAATAACCCTACCATTACCCCTTACCCTAACTCTAAACCTAGCCCTAACCATAACCCTAAACCTAACTCTAACCCTAGCCTTAACCATAATCCTAACCCTAGCCTGAAACCTAAGCTGAACTGTAGCCATAGCACTAACCCTAATCTTTTTTTTTTCATAGTTCAATAATATTTTTTTTTCAATTGAAACCTTTTTAATGGTCCCACGAGGCGAGGATCTTTTTTTATTTATTATTTTCCCCCTATTGCCCTCCCCACCCCCCAGTACATGCCCTCACCCATTCCCCCCCCCCGCCCCTGCCTCCCCCCATTGCCCTGTCTCTACTGGCTATGCCTACACACACATGCATACAAGTCCTTCCATTGATCTCCTATAGGCCCCTCCTCCCCAACTTTCCCTGCCTTCCTACTGTAGCAAGACAGTCCGTTCATTGCTTCTTTGACTCTGCATCTGCTTCCTCCCCTCCACCCCCTGTTTCTTGTCTTTAAAAACATCTTACACCGGTAGGCTAGAAATAAACTCACCAGAGCAAAAGAAAAATGATTGAGTCTCAATTTCAATGTCCAATAGCTTTGAGTCCCAGTTTCAATGTCAGACAGTTCCTTATGTGTACATGTCATCAATGGTATCTGTATACTGGACAGATGGTGGCGATGCTGGTTTGGTTGTGGGCATCCTGTAGCGATGCTCAGCTGCTAACTGCTCACATGGCAAGGCGTCATCAGCATCTTCCATCTCTGGACTGTTTCTCCTCTTGTCTACGTGTTTGGCGTAGACCTGTCAGTTCCTCTCTGTTGCAGGAGTCCACTTGGTCTTGGAGTTGATTTCTGAAAGTATATAAACATATTCTCGACCGAGAGTTAATAAAGGAATCTTTTCTATAAAATTGACTTGGGATCCTTTTAATTTTGCCTGCCCATTTTTCCTTTGGCTTATTTTGACACCATGTGTGTTTTTCATGGGTGTCTTGCTGTTAGCATTACAAATTAAAATTAATTTTCTAAAGTGAAAATTTTCTAAATGTATTTTATTTACCAGATATTTTTTTTCCTTACATGCTATTATCCTACCCCCCACCTTATTTTTTGATTCATGGAGAATTTGGTAAAAATTTTTAATGCAATCTTGATAACTTTAAATTTTAACTTTTTGCACACAAATATGCCTGCTTTCTGTTCATTACATATTAAACAATTATACCATGAGATGAGCTATCAACAGAAATTTTAATTAATACGTTAGAAACAGTTTGTTGTCCAGTACACTTAAATTTTCTTGGGTGTTCGCTTATTGCAGTTCACCAATTTAAATTAATCTGTAAGCTTGATAACTCTTTTATGTCAAATTAATACTCTACCAACAATCTTATATTATCCTGTATATATTAGTGGAGAGGTTTATTTGCATTGAGTTGGCACTGAGCATACCTGGGGCTAGGCTGAATTTAGATATAGGGCAGCTGCTGTTGGCATGTCTGTTACCTGGGTCTTGATCTGAGCTGAGCCCAGACACTATCTGTTACCTGGGTCCAGGTTTGTGCTGAGCATGGGAAGCGAGGTAGCCAAGGGGGCAGGAGACCGCCCTCAGAAGGGGTGAAGGTTCAGCCCCCTGCAAGGTTGGTTAGGGGGTGAGGGTCTGTGCCCCACCTCTGTTGATCCCCAAGTTCTCTCCTGATGGCCCCTCTGCGACTGGGCCTGTCTTAGGCTGTTCCTTCCCTGAGGAATCTTACCCGTTTCTGGCTAACCAGTCATCCTCCGGGGCCAAACAGGTTGTTGTGAGGTTCAGTTCTGTCTCCATGGTAGCCTATGACCCCATGGCCTCACGCCTAGCACCTGCCTTGGGGATCCCCTGGCCTGCTGGCAGGGGCCCCGGCACTGTTCACTTATCTGGGGGAATTCAGGTTCCTTCTCCAGGGATGGCCCAGCTCACACCATTTGGCAAGGGACAGATTCATTATATCAGCCACCTCGAGGCTTCAACCTCAGGATGAATAGAGAGCTCAGGCTACAGCTGAGGGTATTGGATTGTGAGAAGAGGGTCCCTCTTGGCAAAAGAGGAAAGAGGGCCAGTATAGAATGCTCAAGTGCCTTCCCAGTGCCTCAAATCCTTCTGAAAGGAATTAAATCCTTTCATTTCCTCTTTTTAAATTGCTGCTAAACATTCAAAGAATTAGTTTGTACATTTGTTTGGGGTGGTTGTACCATATGTTGTGAAATATCAAAAATTAAATGATATTGTAGGATAATATCATGTAAGGATATTCCTTGCTCTGGGCCATGTCAATTCAGTTTCAAATAGGCTGACAATTTCTTTTTGTAAATTTATATAAACTATTTCAGGGAGGCAAAAACACAAATTACTTACCTTACTCAAGAGGCCAAATTATTGACTTTCAATTCCGCTCCTTATGATGTTTAAAGGAAACTTCTCTTTATTTCCTTCCAAAATGATTTTCATGTTACAGAGTTACATTTAAAATCTTTGTCTCATGAGGTAATTTCTCTTAAGGTTATGGAGACCACTGTATGGATTACCTCTCTTGCCACACCTTCCCCATTGTCTCTGCCCAATGCTTATGCTCATACGCATGTACGAAGGTCCCTCTGTTGATCTCTCCTCCTTATTCCCACCAACCCCCACCTTCCCCGAGGTTTGATGCTTTGATCGATGTTTCTCATTCTCTAGATCTGATCTTGATTATCAGTCTATGTCATTCATTATATTCCACAGATGAGTGAGATCAAGTGATATTTGTCTTTCTCTGCCTGGCTTATTTCAATAAGCATAATGCTCTCCATGTCCATCCATGTTGTTGCAAATGGTATGAGCTCCTTTTTTTTTAACCACAGCGTAGAATTCCATTGTGTAGATGTACCACAGTTTTTTAATCCAATCATTTGTTGATGGTCACTTAGGCTGTTTCCATATCTTGGCTATGGTGAATTGTGCTGCTATGAACATTGGGGTGCATATATCCTTTCTGATTGGAGTTTCTAGTTTCTTGGGGTATATTCCTAGTAATGGGATCACTGGGTCAAATGCAAGTGCCATTTTTAGTTTTTTGAGGAGACTCCATACTGTTTTCCACAGTGGCTGTACCAGTCTGCATTCCCACCAGCAGTGCACAAGGATTCCTTTTTCTCTATATCCTCGCCAACACTTGTTGTTAGTTGATTTGTTGATGATAGCCATTCTGACAGGTGTGAGACAGTACAGCATTGTTGTTTTGATTTGCATCTCCCTGATGATTAGTGACTTTGAGTAGGTTTTCATGTGTCTCTTGGCCTTCCTTCTGTCTTCTTTCAAGAAGTGCCTATTTAGATCATTTCCCCTTTTTTTTATTGGTTTGTTTATCTTCTTTTTGTAAAATTGTATGAGTTCCCTGTAAATGTTAGAGATTAAACCCTTATCATTGAGATCATTGGCAAATATGTTCTCCCATGCAGTGGGCTTTCTTGTTATTTTGTTGATGGTTTCCTTTGCTGTGCAAAATCTTTTTATTTTGAAGTAGTCCCATTTGTTTAGATTTTCTTTAGTTTCTATTGCCCAAGGAGCTGTATCGGTGAAGAAGTTTCTTCCGCATATCTCGGAGATTTTTCTGCCTGTGGATTCCTCTAGTATTTTTATGATTTCCTGTCTTATGTTTAAGTCCTGTATCCATTTTGAGTTTATTTTTGTATATGGTGTAAGTTGGTGATCTAGTTTCATTTTTTACATGTTTCTGTCCAATTTTCCCAACACCATTTGTTGAAGAGACTGTCTTGACTCCATTGTATGCTCATGCCTCCTTTGTCAAATATTAATTGAGCATAGTGGTTTGGGTCGATTTCTGGGTTATCTATCCTATTCCATTGATCTATGTGTTTGTTCTTGTGCCAGTACCAGGCAGTTTTGAGAACAGTGATTTTGTAACACTGCTTGAAATCTGGCATTGAGATCCCACCTATTTTGTTCTTCTTTCTAAGGATTGCTGCAGCTATTTGGGGTCTTTTTTATTCCAAATAAATTTTTGGAAAGTTTGTTCTAGGTCTGTGAAGTATGCCTTTGGTATTTTCATGGGAATTGTGTTGAATTTATAAATTGCTTTGGGTAGAATGGACATTTTGATGATATTGATTCTCCCAATCCAGGAACATGATATGATATTCCATCTGTTTATGTCTTCCTATATCTCTTTTTTTAGAGTTGTGTCATTTTCTGCATATGGGTCTTTTACCTCCTTAGTTAAGTTTATTCCTAGGAATTTTAATTTTTTTGGTGCAATGGTAAGTGGGATTGCTGTTTTAGTCTCTCTTTCTGTAAGTTCATTGTTGGTATATAGAAATGCCAAAGATTTCTTGGTGTTAATTTTGTATCCTGCTACATTGCTGAATTCATTTATTAAGTCTAATAATTTTTTGATGGAGTGTTTAGGGTTTTCTATGTAGAGTATCATATCATCTACAAATAAGGACAGTTTTACTTCTTCTTTTCCAATTTGGATGCCTTTTATTTCTTTTTCTTGTCTGATAGAAATGGCTAATACTTCCAGCACTATGTTAAATAGAAGTGGTGAGAGTGGGCATCCCTGTCTTGTTCCTGTTCTTAGGGAAAAATGGTTTTAGTTTTTGCCCATTGAGTATGATGTTGGCTGTGGGTTTGTCATATATGGCTTTTATTATGTTGAGGTATGAGCCTTGTATTCCTACCTTGCTGCGAGTTTTTATTAAGAAAGGGTGTTGGATTTTGTCGAATGCTTTTTCTGCATGAATTGATATGACTATATGATTTTTATCTCTCAATTTATTTATGTGATGTATCACGTTTATTGATTTGAGGATATTGTACCATCCTTGCATCCCTGGAATAAATCCTACTTAGTCATGGTGTATGATCTTTCTGACGCACTGCTGGATTCGATTTGCTAGTATTTTGTTGAGGATTTTGGCATCTATTTTCATGAGGGATATTGGTCTGTAATTCTCTTTCATTGTGTTATCTTTATCGGGTTTTGGTATTAGGGTGATGCTGGCTTCATAGAAGCAGTTTGGAAGTGTTCCTTCCTCTTGAATTTTCTGGAATAGTCTGAGAAGAATGGGTTTTACTTCTATGAATGGAATGTTTGGTAAAATTCCCCTGTGAAGCCATCTTGCCCTGGGGTTTTATTTGCTGGAAGCTTTTTGATGACTGCTTCAATTTCTTCCTTAGTTATCGGTGTGCTGAGATTTTTAGAATCTTCCTCTGTGAGTTTTGGAAGGTTGTGTTTTTCTAGGAATCTGTCCATTTCCTCTAGGTTGCGAAATTTGTTAGAATAGAGTTGTTCATAATAGTTTTTAACAATCCTTTGTATTTTGGTGGGGTCTGTAGTTATTTCCCCTCTCTCATTTCTGATTTTGTTTATTTGGGTCTTCTCCCTTTGCTTCTTGGTGAGTCGGATAGAGGTTCATCAATCTTGTTTATTCTTTTGAAGAATCAGCTCTTTGTTTTGTTGATTTTTTGTATCATTTTTTGGTCTCTATGTCATTCATTTCTGCTCTGATCTTTATTATTTCCTTCCTTCTGCTCACAGTGGGCTTTTCTTGTTGCTCTCTTTCTAATTCTTTGGGTTGTTTAGTTAGGTGATTCATTACCAATTTTTCTTGTTTTTTGAGGTAGACCTGTAGAACTATAAACTTCCTTCTCAGCACTGCTTTCATTGTGTTCCATAGCATTTGCGTTGTGTTTTTATTGTCATTAGTCTCCAGAAAATTTTGAATTTCTTCTTTTATCTCATTTATAACCCAATCATTGTTTAGTAACATGCTATTCAACTTCCAAGTGTTTGATTTTTTGGAATGTTTTTATTGTAGTATATTTCTAATCTTATGCCATTGTGATCTGAGAAAATGCTTGATATAATTTCAATCTTTTTGAATTTGGGGAGACTGCTTTTGACCCAATATGTGGTCTATTTTTGAGAATGTCCCATGAGTACTTGAGAAGAATGTGTATTCTGTAGCTTTGCAGTGAAATGCTTTGAAGATGTCAATTAGGTCCATCTGATCTAGTGAGTTATTTAGAATTGCGGTTTCTTTGCTGATTTTTTTGTCTAGAGGATTTATCCAGAGATATCAGTGGTGTATTAAAATCCCCTACTATGGTTGTATTGCTGTTGATCTCTCCCTTGATATCCTCCAGGAGTTTTTTTGTGTATTTAGGGGCTCCTGTATTAGGTGCGTGTATGTTTACCAGAGTTATATCTTCTTGATGAATTGCTCCTTTTAGTATTATGTAGTGGCCTTACTTAGCTCTTATTATAGCCTTTACTTTGAGGTCTATTTTATCAGATATAAGTATCACTACCCCAGCTTTTTTCTCATTTCTATTTGCCTGAAAAAAATGTTTTTCCATCCCTTCACTCCCAGTCTGTGTGAATCCTTTTCTCTGAGGTGGGTCTCTTGTAGACAACAAATGTATGGGTCCTGTTTTCTTAACCATTCAGCTACCCTATGTCTTTTGATTGGTGCATTTAACCTATTTACATTTAATGATATTATTGACAAGTTCATGTTTGTTGTCCTATTTTCTTTAGTGTGGTTTTTTTATTCCTTTCTCTTTCTTCTTTTTACAGCAGTCCCTTTAACATTTCTTGCATTATTGGCTTGGTACTGATAAATTCTCTTAGCCCTTTCTTGTCTGTAAAGCTCCTGATTCCACCTTCAATTTTGAATGGTAGTCTTGCTGGGTATAGTATTCTTGGGTTCAGACCCTTGTTTTGCATCATTTTATATATTTCATTCCATTCCCTTCTGGCCTGGTTTGTTTCTGTTGAGAAATTGGTTGCTCTTCTAATAGGAGATCCCTTGTAGGTAACTTTCTGTCTCTCTCTGGCTGCCTTTAAGATTCTTACTTTGTCATTAGTATTTGCCAATTTAATTATAATGTGTCTTGGTGTCGGTTTTTTGGGGTTCAGCTTGTTTGGGACTCTGTGTACTTCTTGGACTTTTATATTTTTTTCCTTGCCAACATCAGGGAAATTTTCTGTCATTATTTCTTCAAATAGGTTTTCTATTCCTTCCTTATCTTCCACTCCTTCTGGTATCCCAATTAAATGTATGTTGTTTCATTTTGTGTTGTCCCAAAGCTCCCTTAGGCTCTCTTCTTGTTTTTTAAGTCTTTTTTCCAGTTGTTGCTGTGTTTGTGTGTTTTTCCCTACCTTGTCTTCTAATTCACTGATGTGGTCCTCAGCCTCTTCTAGTCTACTCTTAGGCCTTCCATTGTGTTCCTTATTGCAGCTATGTCATTCTTCATCTCCTCTTGGTTTTGTTTCATGTTGGTGACATTCTCATTCAGCTCCTTATAGTTCTGATTGAGTTGTGTGATATTGTTGTTGAGTTGTGTGTAATTGTCTTCCATCCATTTAAACATCCTTAAAACCATTTCTCAAAATTCTTTCTCTGAAAGGCTGGTCACTTCAATTTCATCTAACTCCCTTTCTGATGGTTCCTCTTTTTCTTTCCTTTGGGGATTGCTTTTGCGTCTTCCCATGTTTTTTTGTAATGTTTTAATTGTAGATCTAATTGTTTTACTACCCAAGTTTTTTTTGGGGGGGGGGGGGGGGGTCAGGGGTTGGTGCTACTGGTGTATTCTCTCAGTTCTCCTGTGTTTGTTAATATATTGTAGTTTCCTACTTGAGCTATTTGGGTTCTCTTGATGTAGATCTGTGATCTTGAGCAACACAACTGTGGTGTCTAGAAGTCAGCAGCCATGGAGAGGAGTGTCCCTATTTTTGCTGTTTTGCACCTTAATTGAGATCACGCATGCCCAGCGGGGATACACAGTGGCACCAGTGACCCATCTGTCTGGGTGATGTGTTTCAAGGGCCTACACCCAGGAGAGGTGTGGGTGTGGTGTCCAGAGTTAAAAAATCACACCTGCGGGGATTCCCAATGGCTCCCAGGCACTGTTTAAGGGGTGGACCACTAGAAACGTGCTGCTGAAAACCTGCCTTGGGTGGCGGCCTCGAGGGCGCACCAAAAACACTGGTGACTTGGGAGCTCCACAAACCAGATAGTAGGGTACGCCATAGACATGGCGACCAGAACACACAAACACAGGGTCTAGGGCGCCACAGATGGGGTGGCCCTGATGGCGCAAACGCAGGGATTAGGATGTCAGCTAGCTGGCCTGAAGGCCCCTGGCAGACGTGCGTGGGAACACGTTGACCCCGGAGTTCTGCAGGCAGGAGGAGCGGGGGGGGGGGGGGGGGGGGGAACCTAGTATGTAATCGCAGCTGAAACCACAGCTGGGGAGACCCTGACGCGCAAACACAGGGACTAGGGTGTCTGTCAACTGGTGCGAAGGCCTGCTGCGAACTTGCATGGAAACGTGTTGACCCTGGAGTTCTGCGGCGGAGGTGGGGGGAGACCTAGTGTGTAACCGCAGCTGAACCCACAACCGGGGCGACCCCATCGCGCAAACACAGGGTCTAGGGTGTCCAGAAACCTGTGTGAAGGCCCACTGCACAAGGTGCGTGCGGTGACTGGCGAGATCACAAGGCGGGACCCCTGTGTGGCCACTGCCACAGCCGCCCTGATGCCGCTGGGGAGGGGGAGGTTGTACTCAATACTTTGGAGGTGGAGGTCCCCAGGTCCGCGGGGATGCTGGGTCCATGGGTCTGCAGGACTTTGCCTGGAGTCGCTGTTGGGTCGTAGGGCAACTCCAATGCCCGTCTAGCTGGCGGTGTTGGTTAGTTCCAAAAGAAAGTCCCTGTTTCCCTTCAACATGGCGTGAGCTCTGC
This sequence comes from Lasiurus cinereus, assembly GCA_011751065.1. NCBI lineage: Eukaryota > Metazoa > Chordata > Mammalia > Chiroptera > Vespertilionidae > Lasiurus > Lasiurus cinereus. The sequence goes on along the minus strand of JAAGEH010000268.1, from coordinate 581,618 downwards.
GCCCGAGTTCCACAGTCCGGGGAGTAAAACCCGCGAGGGCAGTCTCTCCCCGTCTGAGAGAGCCTGGACTACTAGCCCCCACTGCTCCCGTGATATTCAACTATCCCTCACTCTATCACACAGTCACCACATACACCCACACTCTCTCTTTTTGTCCCCTCACTCACTTCCTCTCCCTCATCTCCATCCTGCCAGCCGCCATCATCCTCCACCCATTTCTAACCTAATCTTAATCCTAACCTTAATCCTAAACCTAGCCCTAACCTAACCCTAACCCTAGCCCTAACCTTAAACTTAATCCTAGCCTTTACCTAACACTAACACTAATCCTAAACACTAAACCTAGCCTTTATTCTAACACTAACACTAACATTATTCCTAAACCTTAGCCCTAACACTAATCTTAACCCTAACCCTAACCCTAACCTAACCCTAACCCATTACAGTAACCCCAACCCTAGCCATAGCCATAGCCCTAACCCTGCCCTTAACCCTAACCCTTACACTAACACTAACACTAATCCTAATCCTTGCCCTAGCCCTAACCCTAGCCTTAGACCTAAACTTAACCCTTACTCTATCCTAAAACCTAACCCCAACTCTCACCTTAACCCTAGTCCTAACACCAACCCTAACTCAGCCCTAACCCTATCCCTAATCCTAACCCTAGCCTTAAACATAACCCTAACCCTAACCCTCACCCTACCCTATACCTAGCCATAGCCCTAATGCTAATCTTATACCGAAGCCGAACCCTTAGCCTAACACTAACCCTAAAACTCCCTTTATCCCTAATCCTAACCATAGCCCCAACCCTAGCCTTAAACCTAACCTTAACCTGACTCTAGCCCTACTATAGCCCTAATCCTAAATCTATTACTAACCCTAACTCTAGCCCTATCATCAAACCCTAGCCCTAACAATAAACTTAGCCCTAATCTTAAAATTAATCCTAATGCTAAGCCTAGCCCTAACCCTAAACCTAATTCTAATACTAGCCCAACCCTAGCTCTAACCCTAATCCTAACCCTAGCTTGAGATGTAGCCCTAACACTAATCTTAACCCTAACCCTAACCATAATGCTAACCCTAAACCAGCCTTAATCCTGGATCTATACTAGCCCTAGCCATAACCCTAACCCCAAACCTAGCCTTAAACCTAGCCCTAACCCTAACTCTAAGCCTAGCCCTGGCCCTAACCCTAAATCTATCCTCAGCTCTAGACTTAACCATAAACTTAACCAGAGCCCTAACACCAACCCTAGCCCTAGCCCTAGCTCTATCACTAACCATAACCCTAGCCATAACCCTAACACTAACCCTAACTTTAATCCTAATCCTAACCCTAAACTTAGCTCTAAGTGTAACCATAATCCTAAACCTAGTCCTAACCCTAACCATAACCCTAGTCCTAACACTAAACTCAGCCTTAACTCTAACTCTAACCCTCCCACTAACTCTGCCTTAACCTTAACCTAACCCTAGTCCTAGCCTTAACCCTAACCCTAACCTTAACCCTAGCCCTACCCTAGCCTAAGCCCTCATCCTTAACCAAACACTAACCTTCACCATAGCACTACCCTTAGCCTCAGATCTAACCATAACCCAAAACTAGTCATAGTCCTGGTGCTAACTCTAACCTTAGCACTAAACTTAACCCTAACCCTAGCATTAAACCTAATGCAAACATCAGCCACAAACTAAACTCTAGTCTTAGCCCTAGCCTTCACCCAAACTGTAACCCTAATCCTAGCCTTATCCTAGCCCAAGCACTAACCTTAACATTAACCCTACTCCTAACCCTAAACCTAACCCTAGTCTTAACTCTAACCATAACCATAACCATAACACTAACCCTAACCCTCGCCCTAACCTTAACCTTAATCCTAACCCTTATCCCTGTCCTAACCATAACCCTAACCATAAACCTAACCCTGACCCAAGACCTAACTGTAACCCTAACGCTAACCCTAAACTTGTTATAACCCTAGCCTTAACCCTACTACTAGCACTAACACTAATTCTAAACCTAACGATAACCCTAACCCTAGCCCCAACCATAACCATAACCATAACCATAACCCTAGCCCTAAACCTAACCCTAACCTTAGCCCTACCCTTAAACCTAACCTTAACCTTAATTCTACCACAAATTTTTACCCTGTCACCCTAATCCAAACCTTTACACCAATGCTAGCCCAGTCCTAATCCTTCCCAAAACTTAACCCTAACCCTAACCCTAATTTTAACCCTAAACTTAGACCAAACCCTAGCCTTAAGCCTAAGGTAAACCTAACCCTAACCCTAGCTCTAAGCCTAATACTAAGCCTAACTGTCACCCTACCCTGTACCTAGCCATGGCCCTAACACTAACCTTAAACCCAATCCAAACCCTTAGCCTACCACTAACCCTAACACTTTCTTTATCCCTAACCCTAACCTTAGCCCTAACCTTAGTCTTAAGCCTAACCTTAACCCTAGCTCTAGCCATACCCTGGCCCTAATCCTAAACCTATCCCTGACCCTAAGCCTAGCATTAATCTTAATGCTAACCCTAATGCTAACCCTAAACCTAGCCCTAATCCTAACCCTAAATTGAGCCCTAACCCTAGCCCTAATCTAAGCCTAAATCAAGCCATAGCCATAACCCAAATACTAACCCTAATCCTAAACCTAACGCTAAATCTATTCCTAGTTGTAACCCCAGCCTTAAACCTAACGTAAGCCCTAAGCCTAACTTTAATTCTAACCCTAAACCTAGCCCTAAATCTAACCCTAACTTAGCCGTAACCCTAACCCTAAACCTAACCATAGCAATAACCCTAATCCCAACCATAGCCCTACCGTAGCGCTAACCCTAAACTTAGCACTAACCCTAACCCTAATCCTAGCCTTTAACCTAAACCCAACCTCAGCCACAAACATAACACTAGTCCTAGCCCTTGCCTTAACCTTAACCCTAATAATAACCCTAACGTTTTACTTACCCTAGCAATAACCCTTACCCTAACCCTACTCCTAACCTTAAACCTAACACTAGCCGTAACCCTAACTCTAACCCTAACCATAGCGCCAACCCTTACCCTAGCCCTAGCCGTAGGCTTAACCCTAACCCTTATCCAAATTCTAACTGTAACCCTAACCATAAACCTAACCCTAAAACTAGCCCTAACCATAACCCTAAACCTAACCCTAAACTTATCATTAACCCTAGCAATAACCCTACTGCTAACTCTAACCCTAACTCTAAACCTAGCCCTAACCATAACCTTAACCCAAACCCAAACCCTAAAACTAACACTAACCCTAACCCTACTTTTAGCCCCGGACTTAATTCTAACATTAACCTTAACCCTAGCCTTAACCCTAAGCTTAGCCCTGACCCTAAGCCAAGCATTAGTCCTAGTGCTAATCTTAACCCAAATTCTACACCCAGCCATAACCCTAATCCTAAACCTATCCCTAACCATAATCCTAAACATAGACCTAAACCTAGCCCTAATCTTAAACCTAAATCTAGTCATAGCCCTAACCCTAATCTTAACCATAACCCTAAACCTAACGCTAAACCTAACCTTAGCCTTAGCCCCAGCCTTGACCTTAATGTTAATCCTAACACTATCCCTAACCCTAGTCATAATCAGCCTTAAATCTAACCCTATCTTTAGCCCTAACCCTAACCTTAATGCTAAACCTAGCCCTAACCCTTACCCTAACCTTAGTCCTAACACTAACCCTAACCTTAACACTAACTCTAACCCTAACGCTAACCCTTCCTTAACCCTAACCTTAACCACAGCACTAACCTTAACCCCAGCCCTAGCCTTAGCCTTAACCCTAACCTATACCTAGCCCTGACCTAGCACAAGCCCTCATCCTAAACCCAGGTTAGTCCTAACCCTAGCACTACCCTAGCCTTAGATCTAATCATAACCCCAACCCTAGCCCTCGCCATAGTGTTAACCCTAACCTGAGCTCTAACACTAATCCTAACTCTAGCCTAAAATCAAACCCTAACCTCAGACATAAACCTAACCTTAGTCCTAGTCCTAGCCTTAACCCTAAAGCTAACACTAATCCTACACTTACCCTAGCCCTAGCACTAACCATAACCATAACCCTACTTCTAACCCTAAAACTAACCCAGGCTTTACCCTAACCCTAAATCTAATCATAGCACTACCTTAACCCTATACCTTGCCCAAGCCTTAATGCTAAACCTAACCCTTATGCCAGTTCTAACTATAACCCTAAACATAAACCTAACCCTAACCCTAACCCAGCCCTAACTTTAACCCTAACCCTATCCTTAGCCACAGCTTTAATCCTAATGTTAACCCTAACCCAAGCCCTAATTCTAACCCTAACCCTAACCCTAATTCTAACCCAACCCTAACCATAACCCCAAACCTAGCCCTAACCCCAAGTCTAACTCCAGCCTTAGCCCAACACTAATCTTACCCCTAACCCTAACCCCAATGCTAACCTTAACCCTAGACTAAGTCCTATCCTTAACCCTAATATTGAACCCAACCCTAACCCTAACCCTAATCCTAGCCTGAATCCTAGAATTAACCCTAACGTAACTCTAACACTAACCCCAAAATTGGTAATATCCCCATACTTAACCCTAATGATAAAACTATCTCTAACCCTAAATCTACACCTAAACCTAACTCCAACCCTAAACTTAAGCCTAAGCGAAACCCAAACCCTAACCCTAACCCTAAGCCTAGCGTTAATCCTAAATGTAAGCCTAATTCTAACCCTAAACCTGGCCCTAACCCTAACCCTAACCCAGTCCTAACCATAAACCCAACCCAAACCCAAACCCTAGCCTTAGCCCCCAAGCATTAATCCTAATGTTAACTCTAATCCTAGCCCTAAACCTAACCCTAACCCTAAACCTAAGCTTAAGCCTAAAACTAGACCTACATTTAGCCCTAACCATAACCCTAACCCAGCCCAAACAATAGCCCTAACCCAACCTACCTCTAAGCCTAAATCTACCAATATCCCTAACCCTAACACTAACCCTAAACTTATGCTAAACCCTAGCCTTAACCCTAACATTAACTCTCACCCTAGAAATAACACTAACCCTAGCCTTATCCCTAGAATTAACCCTAACTCTAACCCTAACCTTAACCCTAACCCTAACCCTAAACTTAACCCTAACCCTAGCCTTAACCCTAACACTAACCATAACCCTAACCTTATCCTAGCATTAACCCTAACTCTAACCTGAACCTGAACCCTAAACTTAATCCTAGTCCTGACCCTAAGCCTAGCATTAATCCTAATGCTAATCCTAACCCTAACCCTAAACCTGTCCCTAACCTTCAACCTAAAACTAACAGTAGCCTTAACCTTAAGCCTAAATCTAGTCGTAGCCCAAACCTTAATTTTAGCCATAACCCTAAACCTAACGCTAAAACTAACCCTACTATAGCCCCATCCTTAACCCTAACATTAAGCCTAACCCTAACCCTAACACTAATCCTAACTCTATCTGTTATCCTAACCCTAACCCAGTCCTAAATATAACCCTATCCTTAGCCCTGAATCTAACGTTAACCTTAAACTTAGCCCTAACACTTGCCCTAACCGAAGTCCTAACACTAACTCTAGGTTTAACCCTAACTCTAACCATAACACTAACCCTGCCTCAACACTAAACCTAAATAGAATTAATCCTAACCTTAGCCTTAGTCCTAGCATTGACCATAACCCTAACCTTATCCCCAGTCTTAGCTAAGACAAACCCTCATCCTAAACCCAATGCAAGCTGGAATCTTAGCACTGTCCTAGTCCCAGTCCTAACCCTAAATGCAACCCTAGCCATAACCCTAGTACTAAACCTAACTTTAGCACTAAACCTAACCCTAACCCTAGCTGTAAACCTAATTCTAACCTCATCCACAAACCTAAACCTAGTCCTAGTCCTAGGCTTTACACTAACCCTAGCACTAATCCTAGACTTACCATAGTCCTAGCACTAAAACTAACCCTAAACCTACTCCTAATACTAAAGGTAACCCAGCCCTAATTCTAACTCAACCCTAACCATAACCCTAAACCTAGTCCTAACCCCAGGTCTAACACCAGCCTTAGCCCAACACTAATCTTAACCCTAACCCTAACCCCAATGCTAACCCTAACCCTAGACTAAGTCCTATCCTTAACCCTAATATTGAACCCAACCCTAACCCTAACCCTCATCCTAGCCTGAATCCTAGAATTAACTCTAATGTAACCCTAACACTAACCCCGAAATTGGCAATATCCCCAGATATAGGGTTACTAACTATACCACTATCTTAACCCAATTCCTGCTCCAAGCCTTAATCCTAACCCTAACCCTTACCACAGTTCTAACCATAACCCTAACCATAAACCTAAACCTAACCCTAAAAATAAACCTAAACATAGCCTTAGCCACAGTTTAATCCTAATGTTAACACTAACCCTAACCCAAACCCTAAACCTAACTATATCTCTAAACCTAAACCTAGCCCTAAACCTAATTCTAACCATAACTTTAACCATAACCCTAATCCTAGCCCTAACACAAAGTCTTGCATTAACACTAAACCTATCCCTAGCCTTAACTCTAATGCTAAACCCTAATTCTAACCCTAAATATAGCCCTAATCCCAACTCTAACCCAAACCCTAACCTTAACCCTAACCCTAGCCCTAAACCTAAGCATAACATTAATCCTAATGTTAAACCTAACCCTAAACCTAACGCTAACACAGCCCTAACCCTACCCTAACCCTAATTCTAAACATAAACATAAACCTAGCCTTAGCCCCAGCCTTAATTCTAATGTTAACCCTAACCCTAACCCTAGCCCTAAACCTAACCCTAACACTAACCCTAACAGAGTTCTAACCCTACCCTAACCCTAACACAACCTTAACCCTAAACATAACCCTAACCCTAAACCTATCAATAGCCCCAGCCTTAACCCTAATGTTATCCCTAAACTTAAACATAGCCTAAGCCCTAGCCTTAACCCTAACATTAGCCCTAAACCAAGCCCTAACCCTAAACCTAGATTTAGCTCAAGAATTAAACCTAACCCTAACCCCTATCCTAACCCTAACCCTAAATTTAGCCCTAACCCTCACTCTAAACCTAGCCCTAACCATAACCCAAAACTTAGCTCTAAGCTTAATCCTAGCCCTAGTCATAACACTTTCCCTAACCATAAACCTAGCCTTAGATCCTGCCTTAATTCTAACATTAACCATAACCCTAGCCCTAATACTAACCCTAAATCAAACCCTAAACCTAGACTTAATCCTAACCCTAAACCTAGCCCTATGCATAACCGTAATCCTAGCCCTAGATTTAAGCCTAACCCTAATGCTACTCTTAATTCCAAACCTAACCCTAATGAAAAACCCTACCCCTGATCTAAGACCTAGCCTTCACTGTAACATTAACCCTAACCCTATCCCTGACCCTAAACCTAGCCTTAACACTAGCATTAACCCTAACCCTAACTCTAAACTTAGCCCTAAACCTAGCCTTAACCCTAATGCTACCCCTACCCCTAACATTAACCCTCATGCTACCTCTGACACTGATCCTAGCCCTAACCCTAAACTTAACCCTAATCCTAGCCCTAACCTTAATGCTAAGTGTTAGGACTAGGGTTAGGGTAAGTGTTAGGGCTAAGCCTAGCATTAATCCCACTGCTAACCCTAACCCTAACCTTAACATAGCCCCTAACCTTAACTATAACCCAGCCCTAATCCCAACCCTAACCCTAGATTTAGCCAAGCCTTAATCCTAATGTTAACCATAACCCTAGCCCTAATCCAATCCCTAACCCTAAATTTAGCCCTAAACCTAACTCTATCCCTAACCCTAACCATTACTCTAACCCTAGCCCTAGCCATCACACTTTCTCTAAATCTAACCTAGCCTTAGCCCCAGTCTTAATTCTAACATTAACGATAACCATAGCCCAATCATAACCCTAAACCTAATCCTAACCATAAATCTAGCCCTAACTCTAACCCTAACACAAGCCCTATGCATAACCCATTCCCTAGCCCTAAACTTAAGCCTAACTCCAGCCTGAGCCCTAACCCTAATCTTAATTCTAACCATAACCCTCATGCAAGCATAACTTTGGTCTCAGTCCTAGCCTTAACCTTTACATTAACCCTAACCCTAACCCTAAACCTAGCCTTAATCCTAGAATTAATCCTAACCCTAACTCAAAATTTAACCCTAAACCTAGCCGTAACCCTAATGCTACCACTAACCCTGACATTAACCCTAATGCTACCTCTAACCCTAAACCTAGAAGTAAACCTAACTCTAACCCAAATCCTAAACTTATCCCTAACCCTAGTCCTATCCCTAAACCTAAGTGTTAGGACTAGGGTTAGTGTAAGTGTTAGGGCTAAGCCTAGCATTAACCCCAAAGCTAACCCTAACCCTAATCCTTGATTTAGCCAAGCCTTAATCCTAATGTTAACCCTAACCCCAGCCCTAATCCTACCCCTAATCCTAAATTTAGCCTTAACTCTAACTCTAACCCTAACCATAAATTTAACCCTCACCATGACACTATGTCTTGCATTAATCCTAACACTAACCCTAACCCAAAATCAGTCCAAACCAAACCCTAAACCTAGCCTTAACCATAATTGTAAACTTACCTCTAAGCTTAACTATAGCCCTAGCCATAACACTTTATCTAAACCTAACCTAGCCTTAGCCCCAGCCTTAATTCTAACATTAACCATTACTCTAGCCCAATCCTAACCGTAAACCTAACCCTAACCCTGACCCTAAATCTATACCTAACCCTAAACCTAGCCCTATGTATAATCCATACCCTAGCGCTAAACTTAAGCCTAACTCAAGCCTGAGCCCTAACCCTAACCCTAATCCTAATGCAAACCCTAACCCTGGATTAAGTTCTAGCCTGAACTACAACATTAACCCTAATCTTATCCCTCATGCTAAACCTAGCCTTAATACTAGAATTAACCTGAACACTAATTCTAAACTTAGCCCTAAACCTAGCCTTCACCCTAACGCTATCCCTAAGCCTAACATTAACATTAATGCTACCTCTAACCCTAAACCTAGCCCTAAACTTAACTCTAACCGTAACCCTAGCCCTAACCTTAACCTAAACTTATCCCTATGCATAATCCATACCCTAGCCCTAAACTTAAGACTAACTCCACCCTGAGCATAACCTTAATTTTAATTCTAACCATAACACTAATGCAAACCTAACTTTGGTCTATCCTAGCTTAACCATAACATTAGCCCTAACCCTATCAGTAACCTTAAAGCAAGCCTTAACCCAAGAATTAACCCTAACCCTAACTATAAACTTAGCCCTAAACCTAGCCTTCACCAGAAGGCTAGCCCTAAGCCTAACATTAACCCTAATGCTACCTCTAACCCTAAACATAGACATAATCCTAAATCTAACCCTAACACAAAACTTAACCCTAAAACTAGCCCTAAATCTAAGCCTAAGTGTTAGGACTAGGGTTAGGGTGACTGTTATGGCTAAGCCTAGCATTAATCTACAATGCTAACCCTAATCCTAACCCTAAACATAGCCCTAACGCTAACCCTAACCCAGCTCTAAACCCAACCCTAACTCTAACCCTGACCCTAACCCTAATCCTTGATTTAGCCAAGCCTTAATCCTAATGTTAACCCTAACGCTATCCCAAATCTTATCCCTAATCCTAAACTTAGCTAATCCTAATTCTAAATATAACTCTCACCCTAGCCCCTGACACTATGTCTTCAATTAATCCTAACGCAATCCCAATCCTAACACTAACCCCAAACCCGCCCTAACCATACCCTAAACCTAGCCCTAACTGTAACCCTAAAGTTAGCCTTAAGCTTAACCCTAGCCTTAGCCAAAACACTTTCCCTAAATCTAACCTAGCCTTAGCCACAGCCTTAATTCTAACATTAACCATAAATCTAGCACAATCCTCACCCTAAACATAACACTAACCCTAATCCTAAATCTAGCCCTAACCCTAACTCTAAATTTATCCCTATGCATAACCCATACTCTAGCCCTAAACATAAGCCTAACTCCAACCTGAGCCCTAACCCTAACGTTAATTCTAACCATAACACTAATGCAAACATAACTTTGGTCTAAGTCATAGCCTTAACCATAACATTAACCCTAACCCTATCTCTAACCTTAAACCGAGCCTTAACCCTAGAATTAACCCTAATACTAACTCTAAACTAGCCCTAAACCGAGCCTTCACCAGAATGCTACCCTTAAGCCTAACAATAACCCTAATGCTACCTCTAACCCTAAACATAGACATAATCCTAACTCTTAACCCTAAACCTAGCCGTAACCCTAACCCTAAAGTGTTAGGACTAAGATTAGGTTAAGTGTTAGTGCTAAGCCTAGCATTAATACCAAAGCTAACCCTAAACCTAACCTTAAAAAAGCCCTAACCCTAACCCTAACTCAGGCCTAAACCCAACCCTTTCTCTAATCCTGACCCTAACCCTAACCCTAACCACAAACCAGCGTTAACCATACCCTAAACATAGCCCTAACTGTAATCCTAAAGTTAGTCCTAAGTTTAACCCTAGCCCTAGCCATAACACTTTCCTTAAACCTAACCTAGCCTTAGCCCCAGCCTTAATTCTAACATTAGCCATAAACCTAGCACAATCCTCACCCTAAACATAACGCTAACCCTAAATCTAGCCCTAACCCTAACCCTAAACTTATTCCTATGAATAACCCATACCCTAGCCCTAAACATATACCTAACTCCAACCTGATCCCTAACGCTAATGTTAATTCTAACCATGACACTAATGCAAACATAACTTTCATCTAAGTCGTAGCCTTAACCATAACGTTAACCCTAACCCTATTCCTAACCTTAAACCGAGCCTTAACCTTAACCCTAACTCTAAACTAGCCCTAAAACAAGCCTTCACCAGAATGCTACCCCTAAGCCTAACAATAACCCTAATGCTACCTCTAACCCTAAACATAGACATAATCTTAACTCTAACCCTAACCCAAAACTTGACCCTAAACCTAGCCCAAACCCTAACCCTAAGTGTTAGTGCTAGGATTAGGTTATATGTTAGGTCTAAGCCTAGCATTAATCCCAATGCTAACCCTAACATTAAAAAATCCCTAACCCTAACCACAACCGAGGCCTAAACCCAATCCTAATTCTAACCCTGACCCTAACCCTAACCCCAAACCAGCGCTAACCATAACCTAATCCTAGCCCTAACTGTAACTCTAAAGTTAGCCCTAAACTTAACCCTAGCCCTAGCCATAACACTTTCCCTAAACCAAACCTAGCCTTAGCCCCAGCCTTAATTCTAACATTAACCATTAACCTAGAACAATACTCACCCTAAACATAACCCGAACCCTAAATCTAGCCCTAACCCTAACCCTAAGCTTATCCCTATGCATAACCCATACCCTAGCCCTAAACTTAACCCTAACTCCACCCTGAGCATAACCCTAATCTTAATTCTAACCATAACACTAATACAAACCTAACTTTGATCTATGTCCTAGCCTTAACCATAACATTAACCCTAACCCTATTCCTAACTCTAAAGAAAGCCTTAACCCTAGAATTAACCCTAACCCTAACTCTAAACTTAGCTTTAAACGGAGTCTTCACCAGAAGGCTACCCCTAACCTTAACATTAACCGTAATGCTAGCTCTAACCCTAAACCTAGACCTAACCCTAACGCTAATCCTAACGCAAAACTTAACCCTAAATTTAACCCTAACCCTAACCCAAAGTTTTAAGACTATGGTTAGGGTAAGTGTTAGGGCTAAGCCTAGCATTAATCCCAATGCTAACCCTAACCCTAAGCATAGCCCTAACCATAACCCTAACCCAAACCTAAATCCAACCTTAACCATAACCCTAACCCTAACATTAACCCTTGACTTATCCCAGCCTTAATCCTAATGTTAACCCTAACCCTAGCCGAAATCCTATCCCTCATCCTAAACTTAGCCATAACCCTAACTCCAACCCTAACCATAACCAAAAATCAGCCTTATCGAAATCCTATACCTAGCCCCAACTGTATTCCTAAATTTAGCCCTTAGCTTAACCCTAGCCCTAGCCATAACACTTTCCCTAAATCTAACCTAGCCTTAGCCCCAGCATTAATTCTAACATTAACCATACCCTAGCACAATCCTAACCTTAAACCTAAACCTAACCCTAAATCTAACCCTAACCCTAACCCTAAACTTATCCCTATGCATAACCCATACCCTAGAGCTAAACTTAAGCCTAACTCCATCCTGAGCCCTAAGCCTAATCCTAATTCTAACCCTAATACTGATGCAAGCCTAACTTTGTTCTAAGACCTAGCCTTAACCATAACATTAACCCTAACCCTATACCTATCCATAAACCGAACCTTAATCCTAGAATTAACTCTAACCTTAACTCTGAACTTAGCCCTAAATCTAGCCTTAAACCTAATGCTACCTTTAACCCTAACATTAACCCGAATGCTACCTCTAACCCTAAACCTATACCTAACCCTAACTCTAAGCCTATCCCCTAGCCCTAACCATAACCCTAAGTTTTAGGACTAGGGTTAGGGTAAGTGTTAGGGCTAAACCTAGCATTAATTCCAATACTAACTCTAACTCTAAACCTAAACCTAGCCATAACCCTAACGCTAACCCTTACCCTAACCTTAACTCTAATGCTACCTCTTATCCTAAACTTAAACCTAACCATAACCGTAAACCTAACTCTAACCCTAACCCTAACCTAAACCCTAAACTTAGCCTTAAACCTAGCTTAACCCTAAAGCTACCTCTAACCCTAAACCTAGCCCTAACCCGAACTCTAACCCTAACCCTAAACTTAACTCTAACCCTAGCCATAACCCTAAGCATAGCATTAACCCTATTGTTAAGCCTAACCTTAACCCTAAACCTAGCCCTAACTCTAAGCTTAACCCAGCCCTAATTCTAACCCTAACCCTGACCCTAACCATAACCATAACACTGGCCTTAGCCCTAGCCTTAAATCTAATGGTAACCCTAAATCTAGCCCTAATCCTAACCCTAAACCTAAACCTAACCCTATACCTAAACCTAAACATAGCCCTAACCCTTACTCTAACCCTAACCATAATCCTAACCTTAGCACTGACCCTATGTCTTGCATTAATCCTAATGCTAATACTAATCCTAACCCTAAACCAGTACTAACTCTAACCCTAACAATACCTCTAACACTAAACCTAGTCCTAACCATAACCATAATCCAGCCCTAACAATAATCCTAACCCAGCCCTAACCCTAAGCCTATCTCTAACCATATCCTTAACCCTAAACCTAGCCTAATCTATAGCCTTAACCCTAACATTAACCCTAACCCTTATCCTAACCTTAACCATAGCCTTAAGACTAATGCTAGCCCTAAATCTAACCTTAAACCTAGCCCTAATCTTAACTCTAGCCCTAGCCATAACCCTTTCCCTAAACCTAACCTAGTCTTACCCCCAGCCTTAATTCTAACATTAATCATAATCCTAGCTATAAGCTTAATTCTAAACCTAACCCTAACCCTAATTCGAAACATAGCCCTAACACTAAACCAAACCCTAGCCCTATCCATAACCCTAACTCTACCCTTAACCCTAAGCCTAACACCAGCCTGATCCCTAACCCTAGTCTTAATTTTAACCCTAACCCCAGTGCAAACCCTAACCCTGGCCTTAGCCTATACTTTACCCTAACATTAACCCTAACCCTAACACTAAATTTAGTTCTAAACCTGGACTTAACCCTAATGCTGCCCCAAAACCTAGCCTTTAACCCTAACCCGAACACTAACAGTAACCCTAACCCTAGCCCTAACCCTAAGCCTAACATTAATCCTACTGCTACCCCAAACCATAACCCTAAACCAGTCCTAACCCTAACCCTATACCTAACCCTAACTCTAGACCACCAATAACCCTGAACAAGCCCTAACACTAATCCTATCCCTAGATCTAACAATAACCCTAACCTTAGCCCTAACCATAAGCCCAAATCTAGCCATACACTTAACCCTCCTATTAACCATAATCCTGACCCTAATGCTAACCCTAACCCTAGCCTAAGTCCTAGCTTTAAACCTAACCTTAGCCCTATTCCTAACCATATCCTTAACCCTAGAATTAACCCTATCCTTAACCATAACCATAACTATAACCTAAATTTAGCCCTAAATATAGCCTTAACCCTAACTCTAACTCTAAACTCTGACCTACATCCTAGCCTTAACCCTAATATTAACCCTAACCTAGTCCTAACCCTAAATCTAGCCCTAACCCTAAACCTAACCTTAACCCTAACATTAGCCCTAAGCCTAAGCCTAGCATTAATCCTAATGCTAATCCTAAACCTAACCCTAAACTTAGCCCTAACCCTAACCCAACCCTAACACTAATTCTAAACCTAGCCCTAAACGTAAGCCTAAACTTAGCCCTAACATTAATGCTAGCCCTAGACATAACCCTAATCCTAACCCTAAACCTAGCCTTAACCCAAGCCTTAAATCTAACCTTACACCTAACCTTAGCCCTAACCCTAACCCTAGCCATATCCATAACTGTAATCATAGCACTAATCCTAAGGCTAACTCCAGCCTGAGCCCTAACTCAAATCTTAATTCTAACCCTAAACCAGATGTAAACCCTAACTCTGGCCTAAATCTCAGCTTTAACCCTAAAATTAACCCAAACCCTAGCCCTAACTCTAAACCGAGCTTTAACCCTAGAATTAACCCTAACTCTAACCCTAACCCTAAACTTAAACATAAACCTAGCCTTAACCCTAAAGCTATCCCTAAAACTAACCTTAACTCTAATGCTACCTCTAACCCTAAACCTAGCCTTAACCCTAACCTTACCCTAACCTAGCCCTAACTCTAATTCTAATCCACCCCTGATCCTAACCATAACCATAACCCAAACCCTAACCATGACCCTAACACTAACCTTAACCCAAACCCTAACCCAGCCCTAATACTAAACCTAACTCTAACCCTAATTCTAACCCTAAGCCTAACCCAGCCCTAAACCTAACCTCAACACTAACCATAGCACAAACCCTAACCCTAACTCTAACCATAACCCTAGCCTTAGCCCCAGGCTTAATACTAATGTTAACCCTATCCCAAGCCCTAAATCTAATCCTAAACTTAGCCCTAACCCAAACACAGCCCTAACAATAACCCTAACCCAGCCCTAACACTAAACCTAACTCTAACCATATCCCTAACAATAATGCTAATGCTAACCCTAACCTAATCCCTAGCCTTAACCTTAACATTAACCCTAAACCTAGCCCTAACATTAACCCAAGCCTCAGCCCTTGAATTAACCTTAACCCTAACCATAAACCTAACCATAAACTTAGCCCTAAACCTAGCCTAAGACTAATGATAACCCTAACCCTAAACCTTATCCTGGCCTTAACCCTAACCCTAACCCTAACCCTAACCCTAACTCTAACCCTAACCTTAATCCTAAATCTATCACTAACTATAACCCTAACCGTAGCCATAACCTTAAACCTAACCCTAATCCTAAACCTAGCCTTAGCTCAAGCCCTAATTCTAATGTTAACCCCAACCCTAGCCCTAACCCTAACACTAAACCTAATCCTAACCCTAAACCTAGTTCTAAACCTAAAGCTAATCCTAGTCCTATCCATAACCCTAACCCTAAGCCTAACTCCAGCCTGAGCCCTAAACCTAATCTTAATTCTAACCCTAACCATAATGCAAATCCTAACTCTGGCCTAAGTCCTAGCCTTAATCCTAACATTAACCCTAATCCTAGGCCTAACCCTAAACCAGCCTTAACCATAGAATTAACCCTAACCCTAACCTTAATCCTACTGCTACCCCAAACCATAACCCTAAACCAGTCCTAACCCTAACCCTATACCTAACCCTAACTCTAGACCTAACCCTAGAGTTAAACTTAGCTCTAAACCTAACACTACCATTAACACTAACCTTAACCCTAACTCTCCCTCTAATACTAAACCTAACCCTAAGCCTAACCCTGACTCTAATCTTAACCCTAACCCTAGCCTTAGCTGCAGGCTTAATTCAATGGTAACCCTAACCCTAGCCCTAACCCTTACCCTAAACCTAACTATACCAAAACCTAAAACTAGCCCTAACCCTAAGCCTAACTCTAAGTGTAACACTAACTATACTCCTAACCCTAACCCTAAACTTACCTCTAACCCTAGCCTTAGCCCTAACACTAACCCTCTCAGTAACCCTAATGCTAGCCCTAACCTTAAGCCTAGCATTAATCCTAATGCTAACCCTAACCATAACCCTAAACGTAGTCTTAACCCTAACCCTAACCCAGCCCTAACCCTAATCCTAACCCTAGACCTAACCCTAACAAAAACCCTAACCCTAACTCTAACACTAAACATAACCATACCCTTGGCCACAGCCTTAATTGTAATGTTAACCCTATCCCTAACCCTCCCCTAACCCAAACCATAACCATAACCCTAAACCTAGCCCTAAACCTAACCCTAAACCCAGCCCACCAATAACCCTAACCGAGACCTAACCCTAATCCTAACCCTAGCCCTAACAACAACCCTAATCTTAGAATTAACCATAAGCCTAACTCTACCCATATACTAAACCCTACTCTTAACCATAATCCTAAACCTAGTGTTAACCCTAACCCTAGTCTAAGTCCTAGCTTTAACCCCAATGTTAAGTCTATCCCTAGCACTATCCCTACTATAGCCTTAACCCTATAATTAACCTTAACCCTAACCTTAAATTTAGCCCTAACCTTAGACTGGACCATAAACTAACCCTAAACCTATCCATAAACCTATCTATAACCCTAACCCTAACCTTAACCTTAACTCTAAGCCCTAAGCCTAAGCCTAGCATTAATCCTAATGCTAACCCTGACACTAACCCTAAACTTAGCCCTAACCCTAACCCAGCCCTAACCCTAATCCTAAGTCTAACCCTAAACATATCCCTAGCCTAACCCTAACACTAACCCTAAGATAGCCCCAACCCTAACTCTAACCCTAACCCTAACCTTAACTCTAACCCTAGCCCTGAACCTAAGCCTAGCATCAATCCCAATATTAACCCTAAGCCTAAACCTAATTCTAGCCTAACCCAAACCCTAACACAGCCTTAACCCTACCCTAACCTAACACAAACCCTAACCCTAATCATAAACTTAACCTCAATCCTAGCCTTAGCTCAAACCTTAATCCTAATGTCAACCCTAATCCTAGCCCAAACTCTAACCCTAAACCTGCCCTAACCATAACCCTACCTCAAACAAGCCCTAACCCTAAGTCTAACTCTAACCATATCCCTAAACCTAAACCTAGCCTAAGCTCCAGCCTTAACCCTAAAATTAACCCTACCCTACCCTAGCACTAACCTGAGCCTTAGCCCTAGAATTAACCCTATCCTTAACTCTAATCCTAACCCTAAACTTATCCCTAACCCTAGCCTTGAGATTAAAGCTAACCCTAACCCTAAACCTAGCCCTAACTGTAACCCTAACCTTAGTCCTAAACTTAACTGTAGCCCTAGCCTTAACCTAACATTAATTCTAAAGTTAACCCTAACCCTTAAGCTAATCCTAACTCTAACTCTAAATCTAGCCCTAATTCTAAGCCTACCCCTATTCATAACCCTGACCATAGCCATAACCCTAAACCTAACTCCAGCCTGAGCCTTAATAATAATCTTAATTGTATCCTTAATCCTAATGCAAATGCTAACCCTGGCCTAAGTCCTAGCCTTAACCCTAACATTAACCCTAAACCTAGCCCTAACCCTAAACCTAGGCTTAACCCTACAATTAACCCTAACCCTAACCCTAAACTTAGCCTTAACCCAATGATAACTCTATCCCTAACCTTAACCCTAATGCTACCTCTTACCCTAAACCTAGACCTAACCTTAACCCTAACCCTAACTTAGCCCTAACACTAAACGGAACCCTAGCCCTATCCATGGTAACCCTAAATCTAGCCCTAACCCTAAACCTAACACTAACCCT
>JAAGEH010000268.1:535529-563478 GCA_011751065.1 Lasiurus cinereus | reverse complement strand
AACACTAACCCTAACTATAACTCTAAACATAATCCTAACCATAGTGCTGATCTTATGTCTTGCATTAATCCTAACACTAACACTAAACATAACCCTAAACCAGCCCTAATACCAAACCTAGCCCTAACCATAACCATAACCCAGCCCTGACAATAACCCTAACCCAGCCCTTACCCTGAGCCTAACTCTATCCATATCCCTAACCCTAAACCTAGCCTAAGCTCTAGCCTTAACCCTAATATTAACCCTAACCCTAGCCCTAACACTAACCATAGCCTTAGCCCTGGAATTAACCCTAACCCTAACTCTAAACCTAGCCCCAACCCTAGCCTTAAGACTAACACTAACCCTAAACCTAATCATAAACCTAGCCCTAACTATAACCCTAACCTTAGCCATAAGCTTAACCCTAGCCCTAGCCATAACCCTTTCCCTAAACCTAGCCTAGCCTTAGCCCCAGCCTTAATTCTAACATAAACCATAACCCTATTTCTAAGCCTAACCCTAAAACTAACCCCAACCCTAATTCTAAATATAGCCTTAACACTAAACGGAACCCTAGCCCTATCCATAACCCTTTCCCTACCCTTAACCCTAAGCCTAACACCAGCCTAAGCCCTTTCCCTAGTCTTAATTCTAACCTTAACCCTGGCCTAAGTCCTAGACTTAACACTAACCTTAACCCTAACCGTATGCCTAAACCTAAACCTAGCCTTAATCCTAGAATTAACCATAACCGTAACCCTAAATTTAGCCCTAAACCTGGACTTAACCCTAAAGCTACTCCTAACCCTAGCCTTTAACCCTAACACTAACACTAACAGTAACCCTAACCCTAGACCTAAACCTAAGCCTAGCATTAATCCTAATGCTATCCCTAACCATAACCCTAAACCTAGTCCTAACCCTAACCATAGCCCAGCCCTAACCCTAACCCTAGCCCTAGATCTAACAATAACCCTAACCTTAGCCCTAACCATAAACCCAAATCTATCCTTATACTTAACCCCACTTTTAACCATAATCCTGACCCTAATGCTAACCCTAACTCTAGCCTAAGTCCTACCTTTAAACCTAATGCTAGCCCTATTCCTTACCATAGCCTTAAGCCTAGAATTAACCTTAAACCTAACCTAAGTTTAACCCTAAATATACCCTTAACCTTAACATTAACCCTGACTCTAAACCTAAACCTAGCCCTACCCCTAACTCTAATCCTAATCCTAACCTTAACCCTAACACTAGCCCTAAGCCTAAGCCTAGGATAAATCCTAATGCTAATCCTAACCTTAACCCTAAACTTTGCCCTAGCTCTAACCCTAACGCTAATCCTAAACCTAGCCCTAATTGTAACCCTAAAATTAGCCCTAACCTTAATGTTAGCCCTAGCCATAACCCTAATCTTAACCCTAATCCTAACTTTAGCCGCAGACTTAAATAAAACCTTAACCCTAATCCTATCTCTAACCCTAACCCTAACCATAGTCCTATCCATAATCCTAACCAGAGCCCTAACCCTAAGCCTAACTTCAGCCTGAGCCATAACCTTATACTTAATTCTAACCCTAACCCTAATGCAAAATCTAACCCTGGCCTAAGTCCCAGCTTTAACCCTAAAATTAATCATAACCTTATCTCTAACCCTAAACCTAGCTTTAGCCCTAGAATTAACTATAACTCTAACCCTAAACCTAAATTTAGCCCTAAACCTGGACTTAACCTAAAGCTACCCCTAAAACTAACTTTAACCTAAACACTATTTCTACCCTAAACCTAGCCCTAACCCTAAGTCTAATCCTAAATATAAATCCTTACTGTAGCCCTGACCCTAATTCTAACCCTAAACCTAGCCCTAACAATAACCCTAAGCTTAGCCCTAAATTTACCCCTAGCCCTAGCCATAACACTTTCCCTAACCTTAACCCTAGCCTTACCCCAGCCTTAATTCTAATGTTAACCTTAAACCTAGACCTAACACTAACTCTAACCCTAAATCTAAACATAAACCTAGCAGTAACCCTAACTCTAACCCTAGCCCTATGCATAACCCTAAACCTAGCCCTAACCCTAAGCCTAATTCCAGCCTGATCCTTAACTCTAATCTTAAATCTAATCCTAACCCTAATGTAAACCCTAAACCTGACCTAAGTTTTAGCCTTAACCCTAACATTAACCCTAAATCTAGCCTTAACCTTAAACCTAGCATTAACCCAAACCCTAACCCTAAACTTAGCCCTAAACCTAGCCTTCAACCTAAATGCTACCCATAAAACAAACCTTAAGAATAACACTACCTCTAACGTTAAACTTAGCACTACCCTTAACCCTAATCCACCCCTAATCCTAACCCTAACCAAGCCCTATCCTAAATCTAACCCTAACACAAAACCTAACACAAAACCTAACCCTAACCCTAACCATAGCCTTAGTCCCAGCCTTAATCCTTACGCTAACCCTAACCCTAAATATAAACATATCCCTAGCCTTAACCCTAATACTAACCCTAACTCTAACCCTAAGCATAGCCCTATCCCTAGTTCTAACCTTAACCCTAACCTTAACCCTAATCCTAGCCCTAAACCTAGGCCTAACATTAATCTTAATGTTAATCCTTACCCTAAATGTAAACCTAGCCCTAAACCACAATGAATGAGCTTGAATCACTGGACTAAGGTGAATCAAAAATGGTAATTCAAGATGAAAGACTATGAGAAAATTTAGAAAGATGTTTTACACAGTATGGAATACAAGTTCAAAGAGCATTAGTATCAGGACAGTATTCACTAGCGAAAAAAGTGTTCAAAGAACAGAGATCTGTGTGTGTACTATTTTCTTATAGATGTAAGTGTAAATGAGTTGGCATTTTAGGAAGAAAGTTGGTGAAACATAAATTCATTTTCTTAGACCTGAAATAACAGTATAAAGGTACACTTGCACATAGTCATCAGAATGATAGTAAAGATAGTATCAAAGGAGGAGAGCTTTATAGAAAAACTCCATATAAACATTTGGAATTCACAATGAATGATCTTGAATCACTGGATAAAGGTGAATCAAAACTGATAAATCACAATGAAAGACTATGGAAATATTTAGAAAGCTGCCTGAAACAGTAGGAATACATCTTCAAAGAGCCTTATTATCAGAAGGACACAGTTTAGTCACTGGAAAAAAAAAAGTGTTCAAGAAGTGTCCAGGGTGCAATATTGTTTTCTTTAGAATTCAGTCTTTATGAGTTGGCATTTTAGGAAGAAAGTTTGCAAAACATAAAATCATTTTATTAGAACTGATCTAAGAAAGTTGGTGAAGCTGAAACTGGTTTGGCTCAGTGGATAGAGCATCAGCTTGCAGACTGAAAGGTCCTAGGTTTGATTCCGGTGAAGAAAATGTATCTTGGTGGCGGATGCAACCTCAGTAGAAGGTGTGCAGGTCGATGTCTCTCTCTCATTGATGTTCCTAACTCTCTATCCCTCTCCCTTCTTCTCTGAAAAAATCAATAAAATATATTAAAAAAGGAAGTTGGTGAAACATGAACTCATTTTCTTAGAGCTGATATAACAGTATAAAAGTATTCAAAACATGCAGTCATCAGAATGATAGTAAAGGTTGTGTCAAAGGAGTAATAATTTCCATTGAAAGAGCTTGTGTAAATAAAAAAATTCAGTATAAACACTTGGAATTCACAATGAATGAGCTTGAATCGCTGGACAAAAGTTCATCAACCACTGAGAATTCACAATGAAACAATAGAGAAATATTTTGAAAGGAGTTTTAGGCAGTAGAGAATACATGTTTTAGAGCCTTAATATCTCAAGAATACTGTTTCATCACTGGGAAAACGTGTTCACAAAGCAGAGAACTCAGTTGGATACTGGGTACATGTATAATTCAGTCTGAATATGGTGGAATATTTGAAAGAATGTTAGATAAATACTTGAACTTTTATTTTCATAGGGTTCACATACATGTATAAAATGTGAAAACTCTCAGATATGAAAATATCATATGAGGGAAATGTCTAGAAATGTGGCTGAAACACTTGAAATTCATTTGTAGAACTTTAATATGTGCAGAGCAGTGTTAAAATACCAAGAATCTGTATTGTAAGTGCTGTGAAGATAGTCTTTAAATTAGAAATAAGTGACATTTATAGAGCTGGTATATATGGAAAAACGCTGTATAAACACTAGGAATACACAATGAATGACCTTGAATTACTGGACACAAGGGAATCAAACACTGACAATTTACAATGAAAGACTAGGGAAATATTGAGAAAGGTGCCTGAAACAGAGAAAGGTGCCTGAAACAGTGGTAATACATGTTCATAGACCCTTAGGACAAGAAGGATACTGTTTAGTCACTGGGGAAAAGTGTTCAAAGAACATAGACCTGTATGTGTATTATTTTCTTGTAGACGTAAAAGTAAATGAGATGGCATTTTAGGGAAAAAGTTGGTGAAACATGAATTCATTTTCTTAGTTGATATAACAGTATAAAAGTACTCAAAACACATAGTTATCATAAAAAAACTACAACTAAAAGACAGAACGGACATCATCCAGAACCACAGGAAAGCTGGCTGAGTGGAAATTCTACAACTAGAAGGAAAAAGAGAGGCTCACGGAGACCCAGAGGAGCTGCAAAAAGCTGAGGTGCAGAGACATGCACTTGGAGAGAGCGGGTGCCAGAGTGCCTGGCTGGCTTTCTCTGGCAGGAGGGAGACAGAGACTCCCAGCTGCATTGAAACCCTTATCCTATGGCACTAATCCCCACATACGGCCAGGATCATACTTTGGACAGTGAAGAGGGAGAAGTGCACGGAGATCTGGGGGAGACACGAAAGGGTGGAGGTCTAGTGGCGCTCACAGCACTGCACACAGAGGACTGACTGCTGATTGTGCTGCTGGCTTTCGCGAGTGGGCGAAGAACAGAGCCTCCCAACTGCGCCACTTGTAGCTCCACTGAACTTCAACTTTGGGCGAAACCCTGGGAACCCAGACTCATATGGTCCCGGAGCGCAGAGGACCCTGAAAGGCAGAGGGCTAGGGTCACTGCACAAGCAAGCGTGCACACAGGGACTGCTCCAGCAATTACCCAGTCACGTGAGACCCAAGGGCCAAGGGAGGCAGGGCCAACTGGAAGGCAAGGTGGTCCCTTAAGCCCTGAGACTCCACCCATCACAAGCTCAACAATTTGCAAGTCTGGTAGCATAAGGCTGAATCCACAGAAGTTCTCCTGGCATAGTGAAAATGCTGAGACAAAGGAAGAGATCACAAACAAAAGAAATGGAGGAAAACAAACGACTGGATATAGAGTTCAAAACCATGGTTATAAGGCTTTTCAAGAATATCCTAGAAAAGATGGATAAAGTTAGCGAGACCCAAGAGGAGATGAAAAAGAACCAACTAGAGATGGAAAAGGTCCAACCAGAGAAGGAAAAGGATTAACTAGAAATTAAACATACACTGACTGAAATAAAAAAATATTATTCAGAGACCTAACAGCAGACTAGAGGAAGGCAAGAATCAAGTCAAAAATTTGAAATATAAAGAATCAGAAAACACTCAACTGGATAAGCAAGAAGAAAAAAGAATCCAAAAATGTGAAGATAATGTAAGGAGCTTTTGGGACATTGTCAAGCATACCAACATCAGAATTGTGGGGGTGCCAGAAGAAGAGAGAGAGCAAGATACTGAAAACCTATTTAAAGAAATAATGACTGAAAACTTCCCACATCTGGTGAAAGAAATAGACTTACAAGTCCAGGAAGCACACAGAACCCCATATAAAAGGAATACAAAGAGGACTACACCAAGACACATCATAATTAAAATACCAAGAGCAAAAGACAAAGAGATAATATTAAAAGCAGCAAGAGAAAA
Organism: Lasiurus cinereus; assembly: GCA_011751065.1. Classification (NCBI taxonomy): domain Eukaryota; kingdom Metazoa; phylum Chordata; class Mammalia; order Chiroptera; family Vespertilionidae; genus Lasiurus; species Lasiurus cinereus. The sequence continues at coordinate 557,593 of JAAGEH010000268.1, read as the reverse complement.
ACAGTTAATTACCTTCAAGGGAGCACCCATATGATTGTCAGTTGATTTCTCAACAGAAACTATGCAGGTCAGATGAGAGTGGCAAGAAATATTCAATGTGACAAATAGCAAGAACCTACAACAAAGAATACTCTATCCAGCAAAGCTATCTTTCAGAATTGAAGGGCAGGTATAGAGCTTCACAGATAAGAAAAAGCTAAAGGAGTTTATCAACACCAATCAGTATTATATGAAATGCTGATAGGTACTCTTTTAGAAGAGGAAGAAGAAAAACGTAAAAGATAAAAAATTATGAACAACAAATACATATCTATCAACAAGTGAATCTAAAAATTAAATGAATTAAAAATTTGATCAACAGAATAAACTGGTGAATATAATAGAATCAGGAGCACAGAAAGGGAGTGAACTTATAATTCTCAGGGAGAAAGTGGTGAGGGGAGTGCAGGGAGAGACTGGACAAAAATCATACACCTATGGATGAGGTCAATAGCGGGGAGGTAAGGGTCGAGGGAGGGTTGGGAACCAGGTGGAGGAAAGCTATGGAGGGGGAAAAAGAGAAACAAATGTAATAACCTGAGTAATAAAGATTTAATTTAAAAAAACACATAGTCATCAGAATGATAGTCAAGATAGTGTCAAAGGAATAATAATTTCTATTGGAAGAGCTTGTATAAAGAGAAAAACTCTATAAACACTTGGAATTCACAATGAATGAGCTTGAGTCACTGGACAAAGGTGAATCAAAACTGAAAATTCACAATGAAAGACTATGGAAATATTTAGAAAGCTGCCTGAAAGAATAGGAATACATATTCAAAGGGCCTTATTATCTGAAGGACACTGTTTAGTCTCTGGGAAAAAGCGTTCAAAGAACAGCGACCTGAGTGTGATACTGTTTTCTTTAAGAATTCAGTCTAAATGAGTGGTTGTTTTTGGAAGAAAGTTGGTGAAACATAAACTCATTTTCTTAGAGTTGATATAACAGTATAAAAGTATTCAAAACTCATGGAAATTGAATGATATTCAAGGCAGTCTCAATGGAGTAATAATTTCCATTGAAAGTGCTTGTAAAAATTGAAAACTCTGTATAAACACTTGGTAATCACAATGAATGAGTTTGAATCAATGGACAAAGGAGAATCAAACACTGAGAATTCACAATGAAAGCTAAGGAAACATTTAGAAAGGTGCCCGAAACAATAAGAATGCATGTTCAAGGCTCATTAGTATCAGGACATTATTCACTGGAAAAAAGTGTTCAAAGAACAGAGACCTGGAGGAATCCAAGATGGCGGCATAGGTAAACACCTACACTGCTGCCTCGCACAACAATTTCAAAACTACAACTAAAAGACAGAACGGATATCATCCAGAACCACAGGAAAGCTGGCTGAGTGGAAATTCTACAACTAGAAGGAAAGACAGGGGCTCATGGAGACCCAGAGGAGCTGTAAAAAGCTGAGGTACAGAGACACGGGCAGATAGAGTGGGTAACGGCGAACCTGGCTGGCTTTCTCTGGCGGGAGGGAGACAGAGACTCTCAAAGGCATTGAACTCCTTGCCCTAAGACATTGAACCCCAGATCCAACCAAAACTCACTCGAGGGGAGTTTGGACTGTGAAGGGAGAGAGGTGCATGGAGGTTTAGGGGAGTTGCAAAAGATCAGAAGTCTGGTGGCACGCAAGGTGTTTCACGTGGAGGACTGACTGCTAATTGTGCCGCTGGCTTTTGGGACTGGGCTGGAGACGGACTCTCCCAACTGAGTCACTTCTGACTCCACTAAGCCCCAGTTTCGGGTGAAACCCTGGGGACCCAGATTCTTGTGGTCCCTGAGTGCAGGAGAGCCAGAGAGGCAGCGGTCTTAGAGGCACTGAGGGCGTGCATGCGCACAAGGACCGCTCCAGTGATTAACCAGTCACGTGAGACTTGGGGGCTGTGGAGGGCGGGGCAGACTGGAAGGCAAGGTGGTCCCTTTAGTCCTGAGACTCCCCCATCCCAAGCTCAACAGAGAGCCTCTCACGGTGTTGCAAGTCTGGTATCATAAGGCTGAATCCAACACAGAAGTTCTCCCAGCATAGTGAAAATGCTGGACAAGGGGAGGGATCACAAACAAAGAAATGGAGGAAAACAAATGACTGGATATAATGTTCAAAACCTGGCTTATAAGGTTTTTCAAGAATATGCTAGAAAAGATGGGTAAATTTAGCGAGTCCCAAGAGGAGATGAAAAAGGATAAACTAGAGATGCAAAAGATCCAGCTAGAGATGGAAAAGGACCAACTACAGATGATAAAGGACCACATAGAAATTAAACAAACACTGACTGAAATAAAAAATATTACACAGAGACCTAACAGCAGACTAGCAGAAGGCAAGAATCAAGTCAAAAATTTAAAATATAAAGAATCAGAAAACACTCAACTGGAAAAGCAAGAAGAGAAAATAATCCAAAAATGTGAAAATAATGTAAGGAGCCTCTGGGACAGCCTCAAGCGTACCAACATCAGAATTGTGGGGGTGCCAGAAGAAGAGAGAGAGCAAGATACTGAAAAGCTACTTAAAGAAATAATGACTGAAAACTTCTCACATCTGGTGAAAGAAATACTTACAAGTCCAGGAAGCACACAGAACCCCATATAAAAGGAATCCAAAGAGGACCACACCAAGACACATCATAATTAAAATACCAAGAGCAAAAGACAAAGAGATAATATTAAAAGCAGCAAGAGAAAAACAATTCATTACCTACGAGGGAGCACCCATACAATTGTCAGCTGATTTCTCAACAGAAATGATGCAGGCCAGACAGGAGTGGCAAAAAATATTCAACGTGACAAATAGCAAGAACCTACAACCAAGAGTACTCTATCCAGCAAAGCTATCATTCAGAATTGAAGGGCAGATAAAGAGCTTCACAGATAAGAAAAAGCTAAAGGAGTTCATCAACTCCAAACCAGTATGAAATGCTGAAAGGTACTCTTTTAGAAGAGGAAGAAGAAAAAGGTAAAAGATAAAAAATTATGAACAACAAATACATATCAATCAACAAGTGAATCTAAAAATTAAGTTAATTAAAAATTTGATCAACAGAATAAACTGGTGAATATAATAGAATCAGGAGCACAGAAAGGGAGTGGACTGATAATTCTCAGGGGGAAAGAGGAGAGGGATGTACAGGGAGTGACTGGACAAAAATCATACACCTATGGACTTATCAATGGGGGGGAGGTAAGGGTAGAGGGAGGGGTGGGAGCCAGATGGAGGGGAGCTATGGAGGGGAAAAAGGAGAGACAAATGTAATAATCTGAATAATAAAGATTTAATTTAAAAAAAAAGAAGAAGAACAGAGACCTGTGTGTGAACTATTTTCTTTCATATTTTAGTGTAAATGAGTTGGTGTTTTAGGAAGAATGTTTATTGAAACATGAATTCATATTCTTAGAGCTGATATAACAGTATAAATGTGTTGAAAATATGCTATCAATCGAATGATAGTCAAGGTAGTGTCAAAGGAGTAATAATTTACATTGGAAGAGCTGTTATAAATGGGAAAATGTTGTATAAGCACTTGGAAATCACAATGAATTAACTTGAATCACTGGACAAAGGTGAATCAAAACTGACAATTCACAATATTTCACTAGGGAAATATTTAGAAAGCTGCCTGAAATAGTAGATATACATCTTCAAAGAGCCTAGTTATCAAAAGGACACTGTTTAGTCACTGGAAAAATGTGTTCGAAGAACAGCGACCTGAGTGTGACACTGTTTTCTTTTAGAGTTCAGTCTCAATGAGTTGTTTTTGGAAGAAAGTTGGTGAAACAATTTTTTTTCTTAGATCTGATATAACAGTATCAAGGTATTCAATAGATACTCAAGGTACTCATTGTAATTCAATGATAGTCAAGGCAGTCTAAAAAGAGTAATAGTTTCCATTGAAAGTTTGTATAAATAGAAACTTTATATAAATGCTTGGTAATCACAATGAATGAGCTTGAATCAATGGACAAAGGAAAATCAAACACTGAGAATTCACAATGAAAGACTAGGGCAATACTTAGAAAGGTGTTTAATACAGTAGGAATACATGTTTAAAGAGCCTTATTATCAGAAGCACACTGATAAGTCACTGGGAAAAGTGTTCAAGGAGAGGATTCCAGGGTGCGATACTGTTTTCTTCAGAATTCATTTTAAATTTGTTGGCGTTTTATAAAGGAAGTTCGTGAACATAAATTCATTTTTTGAGAGGTGATATAACAGGGTAAAAGTATTCAAATCTCATAGAAATTACAATGATATACAAGCAGATCAAAGGAGTAATAATTTACATTGAAAGAGCTAAGTATAAATGGGAAAATGCTGGATAAACACTTGGATATTACAATGAATAAGTTGAATCACTGGACAAATATTTATTAAACACTGAGAATTCACAATGAAAGACTAGGGCAATATTTAGAAAGGTGCCTGAAACAGTAGGAATACATGTTCAAAGAATATTAGTATCAGGACAGTATTCACTGGGAAAAAGTGTTCCAAGAACAGCGACCTGAGTATGATATAGTTTTATTTTAGAATTCAGTTTAAATAAGTTGATGTTTATGAAAGAAAGTTGGTGAAACATAAATTCATTTTCTTAGAGCTAATATAAGAGTATATAAGAGTATTCAAAACCCAATGAAATTAAATGATAGACAAGGCAGTCTCAAAGGAGTAATAATTTCCATTGAAAGAGCTTGTATAAATAAGGAAACTCTGTGTAAACACTTGGTAATCACAATGAATAAGCTTGAATCAATGAACAAAGAAGTATCTTTCCTGATCCCTGGCACCCCTGAACAACATCTCATTGGCTACTTAGGCCCTCCCCCTGGTTTTTGAGATATCGGTCCTGGTTTACAGGCTCATTGAGCCCCATTTCCTGGGCTTTCTGGCCTCTCATAAGGAGTTTGGACTTCCCAAATTGGTGGACGTTGGGTAACAGGCTTAAAACCCACAGCCCCAGATCACCATCTTCTCCAAGGCTGTCTCTGATCTTATCTGGAGGGCACCCTCTGGTCCTCTAAGAAAGACATGTGGGTCCATCTGTCTCAGGACTCCATATCATCTCCAAATTTGGGCATCTCACCGTGGTTGGCCTTGACCCCAACAAAACAGACTGAGAGCTTTGAAATCAAGGCCAGAGCTGTGTTAAATCCCAGACTGTCACATGAACCTCCCCCTGAGGACATGAGGAGGTCAAGCCGCTCCCCAGACCACCTTCACCGGAAACCAACATTCAGAAATTACAGAAAACTTCCAGGTATATTCCAGGCCCTAGCACCCTTGACCAACATCACTTTGGTCACCTGGCCCCTCCCCGTATGACATAAGCAGGTCCTGCCTCTTAAGCAACCCCACCCGCCCTGGTTCATGAGATCACATCCGGTATGCCCAAGGACCTGGCACAGGTGACCAACTTCAGGCTGTTACTTGGACAAGCCCTGTGATGAAAGAAAGAGGATTGGCTGCCCCCAGACAGACCTGGCCTGACCCCACTTTTCAGAAATTAGAGTATACTTCCTGGTATCTCCCAGGTTCTGGCACGCCTGAAAACATACTATTGGCCACGTAGGCTCTCGCCCTACTTTTTGAGACATCGCTCCTGGTATGCTGGTGCATGGAGCCTCAATGTCGTGTTTTGTGGCCCCTCATGTGGAGTTTGCACTTCCCAAATTTCTGGAAGGTGTGTAAAAGGCCTAAAATCCACTGCCCCAGATCACCATCTTCTCAAAGGCTGCCACCAATCCTGTCCAGAGGACAGCCTGGCATATTTTAAGAAAGACATGGGAGCCAAAACCGGTTTGGCTCAGTGGATAGAGCGTCGGCCTGGGGACTGAAAGGTCCCAGGTTCGATTCCGGTCAAGGGCATGTATCTGGTTATGGGCACATCCCCAGTAGGGGGGGTGCAGGAGGCGGCTTATCGATGTCTCTCTCCCATTGATGTTTCTGGCTCTCTATCTCTCTCCCTTCCTGTCTGTGAAAAATCAATAAAATATATTTTTTTTTAAAAAAAGAAAGAAAGATATGGGGGTCCCTATGCCTCAGGACTCCGTATTGTCTCAAACATGGGGTCATCTCACCATGGAATGGCCTTGTGCCCAACAAAACATACTCTGGTTTTTGAAATCAAGGCCAGAGCTGTGATATATCCCAGGATGACATTTGGAAGTACCCCTGACTACATGAGGAGGTAGAGAGGCCATGAGGATAACCTTGGCCCTGAACCCAACATTCAGAAATCACAGGAAATTTCCAGTTATTGCCCAGGCCCTGGAACCCCTGAACAACATACCATTGGTCACCTGGCCTCTACCCATGATTACGTAAGCCTGCTTCTTATTTGACTTCACCTGCCTTGGCTCAGGAGACAACATCCGGTTATACCCAAAGACCTGACACAAGTGACCAAAACTTCAGGCTAGTACTTGGCCCTGCCTCCTGATGACATGAAGAGGATAGCCCCACCGCCACACACACATGGCCCTTCTCTAACCCTACTTTTCAGAAATTACAGGATACTTCCTGATATTTCCCAAGCCCTGGCACCGCTGAAAAAAATCCTATTGGCCCCCTAAGCTCTCACCCTGGTTTGTGACAGGGCTCCTGGTTCGCCAGCACACTGAGCCCCATTGCCTGCTCTTTGTGGCCCTCATGTGGAGTCTGGACTTTCCAAATCACTGGAAGTTGGGTAAAAGGCCTAAAAACCAAAGCCCCAGATCACCATCTTCTCAAAGGCTGCCTCCAATCTTGTCCAGAGAACAGCCAGGTGTCTTCTAAGAAAAACATGTGGGTCTATCTGCCTCAGGACTCTGTATCGTCATCAACATGGGGGCATCTCACCTAGGAATGGCCTTGGACCCCAACAAAATGGACTGTGGGCTTTGAAATCAAGGCCAGAACTGTGATAAACCCAGGCTAGCATTTGAAACTTCCCCTGATGACACGAAGAAGTCGGGTAGCCCTGAGGACAGCCTTCACACCGAACCCAACATTCAGAAATCACAGGAATCTTCCAGGTATTTCCCAGGTCCTGGCACTGCTGACCAACATCCCATTGGTCATCTGGCCCCTCCCCATGATGATGTAAGCAGGTCCTGCTTCTTAATCTACCCCACCTGCCCTGGCTCAGGAGACAACATTTGGGTATGCTCAAGAACCTGGCATAGGTGACGAACTTCAGGATGGTACTTGGACAAGCCCCCAGATGATAGGAAAAGTATTGGTTGCCCCCAGACATCCCTTCACTCGCCCCACTTTTCAGAAATTACAGGATACTTCCCGGTATTTCCCAAGCCCTGGCAACCCTGAACAACATCCCATTGGCCACATAGGTTCTCATCCTGGTTTTTGAGATACTGCCCCTGGTTCCCAAGCACACTGAACTCCATTGCCTGAGCTTTGTGGCCTCTCATGTGGAATCTGGACTTTCCAAATCACTGGAAGTTGGGCAAAAGTCCCAAAACCAACAGCCTCAGATCACCATCTTCTCCAAGGCTGCCTCTGATCTTGTCCAGAGGGCAGCCAGGCTTCTTCTAAGAAAGACATGTGGGTCCATCTGCCTCAGGACTCCGTATTGTCTTCAACATGGGGGCATATCACCGTGGAATGGCCTTGGACCCCAACAAAATGGACTGAGGGCTTTGAAATCAAGGCCAAAGTTTTGAAAAATCCCAGACAGGCACTTGAACTTCCCCTTCAGTACAAGAAGATGCCGAGTCGCCCATGAAGGCCTTCACCCTGAACCCAACATTCAAAAATCACAAGAAACTGCCAGGTATTTCCCAGGCCCTGGCATCCCTGACCAACATCCCATTGGTCTCCTGGCCCCTCCCCCTGATGAACTAAGCAGGTCCTGCTTCTTAGGCTACCCCATCTTCCCTGGCTCACAAGATCACATCGGACACAAGAGAGAAAATTTAGGCTGGTACTTGAACAAGCCCCCTGAAGACAGGAAGAGGACTGGCTTCCCACTGACAGCCCTTTCATGACCCCACTTATCAGAAATTACAGGATACTGCCTGGAATTTCCCAGGCCATGGCACCCTGAACAACATCCCATTAATCTCTGGCCCTTCCCCCATGACGTAAGAAAGTCCCGCTTCTTAAGCGACCCCACCTGACTTGACTCACTAGATCACATCCTGGTATGCCCAAGGACCTGGCACAGGTGACGAACTATAGGGTGGTACATGGAACTGCCCCTGATGACATGAAGAGGATTAGCTGCCCCAGACGACCCTCCCCTTACCTGACTCTTAAGAAATTACAGGATTCTTCCAGGTATTTCCCATGACATGGCACCCTTGAACAACATCCCATTGGACTCCTAGGCCCTCCCCCTGGTTTGTAAGATACTGTTTCTTATTCACTAGCGCACTGATCCTCATTGCCCGGGCTTTTTGGCCCCTCATGTGGAGTCTGGACTTCCCAGATAGCTGGAAGTTGGGTTAAAGGCTTAAAAGCCATAGCCCCAGATTACCATCTTCTCAAAGTCTGCCTTTGATTGCATCCACAGGGCAGACTTGGGTCTTCTGAGAAAGACATGTGGGTCCATGTGACATGGAACTCCATATAATCTCTAACATAGGGGTGATGGAAAGGCCGTGGACCCCAACAAATATGACTGTGGGCTAGAAATCAAGGCCAGAGCTGTGTTAAATCCCAGGCTGCCACTTGAACTTTCTCCTGAGGACATGAAGAGGTCAGGCCACCCCCAGTACTGCCTTCACTCCAACCCCACCTTTCAGAATCACAGGAAATTCCCAGGTATTTCTCAGGCACCCCTGACCAACATCCCATTGTTCACCTGGCCCCTTGCTCTGATGACTTAAACAGGTCCTGCTTCTTAAGCGACCCCACCAGCCCTGGCTCAGGAGACAACATCCAGGTATGCCCAAGGACCTGCACAGGTGACAAACTACAGGCTGGTACATGACCCCGCCCCCTGAAGACATAAATAGGTCTGGCTGCCCCCAGATGGCCCACCCAACCCCATATTTCAGAAATTACATGATACTTCCCATTATTTCCCAAGCCCTGGCACCCCTGAAAAACATCCCATTGGCTACCTAGATCCTCCCCCTGGTTTTTGAGTCACAGGCTGGCACTTGTGACTCTCCCTGATGCCATGAAGAGGTCGGGTCACCCCCCGACTGCCTTCACCATACCCCATTGTTCAGAAATCACAGGAAATTTCTGAGTATTTCCTAGGCCCTGGAACTTCTGACTAACATCCCAATGGTCACCTGGCCACTCCCACTGATGACGTAAGCCAGTCTTGCTTCTTAAGGGATTTCACCTGCTCTAGCTCATGAGACAATATGCGGGTATTCCCAAGGACCTGGCACAGGTGACCAATTTCAGGCTTGTACTTGGCCCCGGCCCCTAATAACTTGAAGAGGTCAGGCAGTCACCAAGAAGGCCCTCCCTGACTTCACTTTTCAGAAATTACAGGATATTTCCGGGTATTTCCCAGGCTCTGGATCCCCTGAAAAACATTCCATTTTCCACCTAGGCCCTCCCCTTACCTGCTAAGTCATCAGGGGGAGGAGCCAGGTGACCAATGGGATTTTGGTCATGGGTACTAGGGCCTAGAAAATACCCAGAAGTATGCTGTGATTTCTGAACACTAGGGTTGGGGGAAAGCCCGTCCAGAGGCGCCAGACCTCTTCATGTCATCATGAAGAGAGGTGAGTGCCAACCTGGGATTTAACACAGCTCTGGCCTTGATTTCAAAGCCCCCAGACCATTTTGTTGGGGTCCAAGGCCATTCCATGGTGACATTCCCCCATGTTGGAGATGATACGGAGTCCCAGAGCACACGGACCCATATGTCTTTCTTAGTAGATGCCAGGCTGCCCTTTGGACGGAATTGGCAGCATCCTTTGAGAAGATGGTGATCTGGGGCTTTGAGTTTTAAGCCTTTATCCCAACTTCTAGCTGTTTGTGAAGTTCAGACTCCACATCAGGGGTCACAAAGCTCTGGCAATGGGGCTCAGTGGGCCAGGTAACCAGGAGTGGTGTCTCAACAACCAGGAGGGGGTTTAGGTGGCCAATGGGATATTTTTGAGGGATTCCCTAGCCTGGAAAATACCAGGAAGTATCCTGTAATTTCTGAAAAGTGGAGTCAAGCCAGAACCGTCTGGGCGGCATCCAGACCTCTTCATGACATTATGGGGCGGGGCCAAGTACCAGCCTGAATTTGGTCACCTGTGCCCCGTCCTTGGTCATACCGGGATTTGTATCCTCAGCCAGGGCTGGTGGAATCACTTAAGAAGCAGGACTGACTTATGTCATCAGGGGGGATGGGCCTGGTGACCAATGGGATGCTGGTCAAGGGTGCCAGGGCTTGAAAAATAATGGGGAGTTTCATATGATTTCTGAATGGTGGGATCGGGATAAAGACACTCCAGTTGTGGCATGACCTCTTAATGTTGTCAGGGGGGAGGTTCAAGTGCCAGCCTTGGATTTACCAAAGCTCAGACCTTGGTTTCAAATCCCGAAGTTTGTTTTGTTGGGATCCAAGGCCATTCCAAGGTGAGATGCCCCCATGTAGGAGACAATATCGAGTCCGAGGAAGATGGATCCACATGTGTTTCTTAGACCATGCCAGGCTTCTTTCTGGACTAGATCGGGAACACCATTGGAGAATATGGTGATCTGAACTGTAGGTTTTAGGCTTTTAACCCAACTTCCAGCTGTTTGGGATGTCCAGACTCCACATAAGAGGCCACAAAGCCCGAGCAATGGGGCTTTGTGCCCCAGTGAACCAAGGGGAGGGCCTAGGTGGCCTATAGTATGTTGTTGAGGGGTTCTATGGCCTGGGAAATACCTGGAAGTATCCTTTAATTTCTGAAAAGTGGGGTCAATGGAGGGTTGTCTGGGGGGCAGCCTGACCTCTTCATATCATCATGGGCTGTAGCCAAGTAGCATCCTGAAGTTGGTCAGCTGTGCCAGCTCCTTGGGCTGACCCCGATGTTCTCTTGTGAGCCAGGGCAGTTAGAGTGACTTAAGATGTAGCACCTACTTTTGTAATCAGGGGGAGGGTCCAGGTGACCAATGAGATGTTGGTCAGGGGTTTTAGGGGCTAGGAAATACCTGGAAGTTTCCTGTGATTTCTGAATGGTGGTGTCAGGTTGAAGGTAGTCCGGGAGACGGCCAGACTCTTCATGTCATCATGGGGAGGTTCAAGTGCCAACCTGGGATTTAACAAAAATCATGACTTGATTTCAAAGCCTGCAGTCCATTTTCTTGGGGTCCAAGGCCATTCTACGTCACATGACCCCATGTTGGAAATTATATGGAGGCCCGATATAGATGGACCCACATGTGTTTCTTACAAGACGCCATACTTTGCTCTGGACTGGATCCTGCAATTTCTGAAAATGGGGTCAGGAGAGGGCCATCTTGGGGGCATCCAGACTTGTTCTTATCATCAGAGGGCAGGGCCAGGTACCAGCCTGAAGTTGGTCACCTGTTCCAGGTCTTTGGACATTTCCGGATGTTGTCTCATGAGACAGGGCCGGTGGAGTCACTTAAGAAGCCGGAGCAGCTTATGTCATCAGGGGGTATGGGCCAGGTGACCAATGGCATGTTGGTTAGGGATGCCAGGGCCTGGGAATAATGGATGTTTCCTGTGATTTCTGAATGTAGGGATTGGGGTGAAGGCACTCCATGGGCCGGCCTAACCTCTTCATTTCGTCAGGGGAAGGTTCGAGTGCCATCCTGGGATTTAACAAAGCTCTGGCCTTGATTTCAAATCCTGTGGTCCATTTTGTTGGGGTCCAAGGTCATTCTCCTGTAAGATGCCCCCATGTCAGAGACAAAAGAGAGTCCCAAGGCAGATGGACACACCTGTGTTTTTTAGAAGACACCAGAGTGCCCTCCTGATGGTTCAGAGGCAGCCTTTGAGAAGATGGTGATTTGGAGCTGTGGGTTTTAGGTCTTTACCCCAATTTCCAGCTATTTGGGAAGTTAAGACTCCATATGAGAGGCCACAAAGCCCTCGCAATGGGGCTCAGAGCTTCAGGGAACCATGAGTGGTGTCTCAAAAACCAGGGCATAAGTGGCCAATGGGATTTTGTTGAGGGGTTCCATGGCCTGGGAAATACCCGGAAATGCCCTGTAATTTTCAAAAGTGGGGTCATGGGAAGGCGATCTGGGGGTAGCCAGACCTCTTCATGTCATCATGGGGCATGGCCAAGTATCAGAATGAAATTGGTCCCCTGTCCCAGGTCCTTGGGCTGACAGGAATGTTGTCTATTGAGCCAGGGCAAGTGGATTCACTTAAGAAGCAGGACTTATGTATGTCATCAGGAGGAGGGACCAGGTGACCAATGGGATGTTGGTCAGGGGTGCCATGGCCTGGGAAGTACCTGGAAGTTTCCTGTGATTTCTGAATGTTGGAGTCGGGGTGAAGGCAGTCGGGGGGTGGCTCTAACATTCATATCACCAAGGGGAGGTTCAACTGCCAGCCTGGGATATAACACAGCTATTGACTTGATTTCAAAGCCCGCAGTCTGTTTTGTTGGGGTCCATGGCCATTCTAAGGTGAGATGCCCCCATGTTGGAGATTATTTGGAAGCCCAATGCAGATGGACCCAGATATATTTTTAAGAAGATGCCAGGCTTCCTTCTGGACTGGATTGAAGGCAGCCTTTGAGAATTTGGTGATCTGCAGCTGTTGGTTTTAGACCTTTAATGCAACTTCACGGTATTTGGGAAATCCAGACTCCACATGAGGTGCTACAAAGCCTGGACACTGGGGCTCAGTGCGCCAGTGAACCAGGAGTGGTATCTCAAATACTAGGGGGAGGGCTTAGGAGGCCATTGATGTTGTTGAGGGGTTCCATGGCCTGAAAAATACCAGGAAGTGTCCTGTAATTTCTGAAACATGGGATCAGGCTAGGGCAGTCTGGGGGCCACCGAAACTCTTCATGTCATTAGGGGGCAGGGCCAATAAAGAGCCTGAAGTTGGTCACCTCTGCCAGGTCCTTTGGCATACCCAGATGTTGTCTCTTGAGCCAGGGCAGGTGGATTAATTTAAGAAGCAAGACCTGCTTACATCATCAGGGGAAGGGACCAGGTGACCAATGGGATGTTGGTCAGGGGTGCCAGGGCCTGGGAAATACCTGGGAGTTTCATGCGATATCTGAATGTTGGGGTCAGTGTGACAACACTCGGGGTGGGGAGGCAGCCTGACTTCTTTATGTCATCAAGGGTAGTTTCAAGTCTCAGCCTGGGATTTAACAAAGCTCTGGACTTGATTTCAAAGCACGCAGTTTGTTTTGTTGGGGTCCAAGGCCGTTCCACAGTGAGATGCCACCATGTCTGAGATGATATGGAGTTTGGAGGCAGATGGACCCACATGTGTTCCTTAGAAGACACCAGGCTGCCATCTGAATTGAATCAGGGGCAGCCTTTGAGAAGATGGAGATCTTGGACTGTGGGTTTTAGGCCTTTAACCCAACTTCCAGTTATTACGGAAGTCCAGACTCCACATAAGGGGCCAAAAAGCCCGAGCAATGGGACTCGGTGAGCCAGTGAACCAGAAATGGTGTTGTAAAAAAACAGGGGAGGACCTAGTTGGCCAATGGGATGTTTTTCAGGGGTTCTATTGCCAGGAAAATGCCTGGAAGTATCCTGTAATTTCTAAAAAGTGGGGTCAGAGGGGGCAGTATTAGGGGCAGCCAGAATTTCTAATGTCATCAGGGGGCATGGCCAAGTACCAGCCTAAATATGATCAACTGTGCCAGGTCATTGGGCTTACCAGTTTGCTTTCTCCTGAGCCAGGACATGTGGAGTGACTTAAGAATCAGCACTGGCTTATGTCATTAGGGGGAGGGGCCAGGTGACCAATGAGATGTTAGTCAGGGGTGCCAGGGCCTGGGATACCCAGAAGTTCATGCATTATCTGAATTTTGGAAACAGGATAAAGACACTCCCAGGGGCGGCCTGACCTGTTTTTGTCATCAGGGGAGGTTCAATGCAAGCCAAAGATGGAACAAAGCTCTGGCCTTAAAGCACGCAGTACGTTTTCTTGGGGTCCAAGGACAGTCCACGGTGAGATGTCCCAATATTGGAGACAATATGGAATCCTGAAAAATGGACTCACAAGTGTTTCTTAGAAGACGCCAGGCTGCCCTATGGATTGAATAGAGGCAGCCTTTGAGAAGATGGTGATCTTGGTCTGTGGGTTTTAGGCCTTTAACCCAACTTTCAGATATTTTGGATTTCCAGACTCCACATGAGGATCCACAAAGCCTGAGCAATGGGGCTCAGAGAGCCAGTGAACCTGGAGCAGTGTCTTATAAACCATGGGGAGAACCTAGGTGGCCAATAGAATGTTTTTCAGGGGTTCTATTGCCTGGGAGATGCCCGGAAATATGCTGTAATTTCTAAAAAGCAGGGTCGGGTGAGGGGGTCATATGAGGGGCAGCCAGAACTCCTAATGTTATCAGGAGGTGTGACCAAGTACCAGCCTGAATTTGGTCACCTGTGCCAGGTCCTTGGGCTTACCAGGATGTTTTCTCCTTGAGGCAGGGCAGGTGGAGTCACTTGAGAAGCAGGAACTGCTTAGGTTATCAGGGGGAGGAGTCAGGTGACCAACGGGATGTTGGTCAGGGTGCCAGGACCTGGGAAATACTTGGGAGATTCATGCGATATCTAAATGGTGGGGTCCGGGTGAAGACCCTTGCAGGGGGGCGGGGGGGTGCGCGGCCTGACCTCTTCATGTCATCAGGGAGAGGTTCAAGTGCAAGCTTGGGATGCAACAACACTCTTACCGTGATTTCAAAGCAAGCATTTCATTTTGTTGTGGTCCAAGGCCATTCCACGGTGAGATGCACACACTTTGGAGATGATACAGGGTCCAGAGGCAGATGGACCCACATGTGTTTCTTAGAAGATGCCAGGCTGCCCTCTAAATTTAATAGGGTCCACCTTTGAGAAGATGATAATCTGGGGCTGTGGATTTTAGGCCTATAACCTAATTTCCAGTTATTTGGGAAGTCCAGGTTCCACATGAGGGGCCACAAAGCTTGAGCAATGGAGCTCACTGGGCCAGTGAACCAGGAGCAGCGTCTTACAAACCAGGGGGAGGACCTATGTGGCCAATGGGATGATTTTTCCATGGATTGGAAAAAGCCTGGAAGTATCCTGTAATTTCTGAAAAGTGGGGTCACAGCAGGGTCATATGGGGGGCTGCCAGACATTTCAATGTCATCAGAAGGTGTGGGAAACTTGTGCTTGACAGCCATTTTGTATTAAGCTCCAGCCACGTTAGCACTAACCTCGGGTTAGGTTTCTATTATGCCAAACCCTATCTCTTTCCCGTAAGCCAGGTGTTTCGCCTTAAGGGCTAGGCCAGGTGTTTCGCCTTAAGGGCTAGGTCTCATTCCTCCTTCTCCCTATAAATACCCCAAACTCCTCCTGAATAAATGAGACTTGATCAGAAATTTGTCTTGTCTCCATTCCTTGTGTCTCTTGTCCCTTTCATCCCCACTCCCCCTCTAGGGTCCTCATTGACTTAACCCGCAGGTCAGGACAAGAGGGTGTAGCCAGGAGAATCCAAGATGGCAGCATAGGCAAACACCTACACCGCTGCCTCTCACAACAATTTCAAAACTACAACTAAAAGACAGAACGGACATCATCCAGAACCACAGGAAAGCTGGCCAAGTGTAAGTTCTACAGCTAGAAGGAAAGAGAGGGGCTCACAGAAACCCAGAGGAGCTGCAAAAAGCCGAGGTATGGAGACTCGACGGGCACGCTGAGAGAACGGGTGCCGGAGTACCTGGCTGGCTTTCTCTGGTAGGAGGGAAACGGAGACTCCCAACGGCATTGAACCCCTTATCTTACGACACTAAACCCCAGATCCAGCCGAAACTCATACGGGGGGAGTTTGGACTGTGAAAAGGGAGAGGTGCACGGAAATTTAGGGGAGTCGCAGAAGATCAGGTCTAGTCTCACACGCGCATGGTGCTGCAAGGAGGACAGATTGCTGATTGTGCCGCTGGCTTTCACGAGTGGGCGGGAGACAGACCCTCCGAACTGTGCCACTTCTGAGTCCACTGGGCCCCTGTTTCGAGCGAAACCCTGGGGACCTAGACTCGTGTGGTCCTAGTGCGCAGGGGAGCTGGAAAGGCAGCGGTTAGTGGCACTGCGGGTGCGCGCTCGCACAAGGACCGCTCTAGAGATTACCCAGTCACGTGAGACTCAGGGGCCGTGGAGAGCGGGGCCGACTGGAAGGCAAGGCGGTCCCTTAAGCCCTGAGACTCCACCCATCCCAAGCTCAATAGAGGTTTCTTCGGTTTTGCATCTGGTATCATAAGGCTGAATTCAACACAGAAGTTTCCCTGGCATAGTGAAAATGCTGAGACAAGGGAAGGGATCACAAACAAAAGAAATGGAGGAAAAAAAACGACTGGATATAGAGTTCAAAACCACACTTATAAGGTTTTTCAAGAATATGCTAGAAAAGTTGGATAAATTTAGTGAGACCCAAGAGGAGATGAAAAAGGACCAACTAGCGATACAAAAGAGCCAACTAGTGATGGAAAAGGTCCAACTAAAGATGATAAAGGACCAAATAAAAATTAAACATACACTGACTGAAATAAAAAATATTATACAGAGTCCTAACAGCAGACTAGAGAAAGGCAAGAATCAAATAAAAAATTTGAAATATAAAGAAGCAGACAACATTCAACTGGAAAAGCAAGAAGAGAAAAGAATCCATAAATGTGAACATAATGTAAGGAGACTCTGGGACAGCTTTAAGCGTACCAACATCAGAATTGTGGGGGTGCCAGAAGAAGAGAGAGAGCAAGATACTGAAAACCTATTTAAAGAAATAATGACTAAAAACTTCCCACATCTGGTGAAAGAAATAGACTTACAAGTCCAGGAAGCACACAGAACCCCATATAAAAGGAATCCAAAGAGGACCACACCAAGACACATCATAATTAAAATACCAAGAGCAAAAGAGAAAGAGAGAATATTAAAAGCAGCAAGAGAAAAACAGTTTATTACCTACAAGGGAGCACCCATACGACTGTCAGCTGATTTCTCAACAGAAACGATGCAGGCCAGATGGGAGTGGCAAGAAATATTCAATGTGATGAATAGCAAGAACCTACAACCAAGAATAATCTATCCAGCAAAGCTAACATTCAGAATTGAAGGGCAGATAAAGAGCTTCACAGATAAGAAAAAGCTAAAGGAGTTCATCAACTCCAAACCAGTATTATATGAAATGCTGAAAGGTACTCTTTTAGAAGAGGAAGAAGAAAAAGGTAAAAGCCAAAAAATTACGAACAACAAATACATATCTATCAACAAGAGAATCTAAAAATTAAGTGAATTAAAAATTTGATCAACAGAATAAACTGGTGAATATAATAGAATCAGGAGCACAGAAAGGGAGTGGACTGATAATTCTCAGGGGGGAAGGGGTGAGGGGTGTACAGGGAGAGACTGGACAAAAATCATACACCTATGGATGAGATCAATGGGAGGGAGCTAAGGGCAGAGGAAGGGGTGGGAGCTGGGTGGAGGGGTGCTATGGAGGGGGAAAAAGAGAAACAAATGTAATAATCTGAATAATAAAGATTTAATTTAAAAAATAAAATAAAAATAAAATTTTAAAAAAGAGGGTGTAGCCAAGTACCAGCCTGAAGTTGGTAACCTGTGCCAGGTCCTTTGGCTTACCCGGAGGTTGTCTCCTGAGCCAAGGCAGATTGAGACATTTTAGAATCAGGACTGGCTTATGTCATCATGGGGAGGGGCCAAGTCACCAATGAGATGTTGGTTATGGGTATTAGGGGCGGGGAAATACCCAGGAGTTTCATGCCATCCCTGAATGGTGGGGTCTGGGTGAAGATACTTTGGGGATGGCTTAACCTCTTCATGTAATCTGGTGGAGGTCCAATTGCCAGCCTGGGATTTAACAAAGCTCTGGCCTTGATTTCAAAACACACAGTCCATTTTGTTTGGGTCCAAGGCCATTTCAGGATGAGATTTCCTCATGTTGGAGACGATAGGGAGTTGAGAGGCAAATGGACCCCCATGTGTTTCTTAGCAGATGCCAGGCTGCCCTCTGGATTGAATCGGGGGCAGCCTTTGAGAAGATGGTGATGTTGGCCTGTGGATTTTAGGCTTTTAACCCAACTTTCACTTATTTGGAAGTCCACTCTCCACATGAGGAGCCACAACACCCGAGCCATGTGACTAAGTGTGCCATTGAACCAAGTGTGGTGTCTTACAAACCATGGGGAGGACCTAGGTGGCCAATGGGATGTTTTTCCAGGGTTTCATTGCCTGGGAAATTCCAGGAAGTATCCAGTAATTTCTGAAAAGTGGAGTCAAGGGGGGATGGTATGAGGGGCAGCCAGGCCTCCTAATTTCATCAGGTGGTGTGGCCAAGTACTAGCCTAAATTAGGTCACCTGTGCCAGGTCCTTGAGCTTACCCGGATGTTATCTTCAGAGCCAGCGTATGTGGAGTCACTTAAGAAGCAGGACTGGCTTATTTCAGGAGGGACCAGGTGATCAATGGGATGTTGGTCAAGGGTGCCAGGATCTTGGAAATACCCGAGATTTTCCTGCAATATCTGAATTGTGGGATCGGGGTGTAGCCTGACCTCTTCATGTCATCCGGGTGAAGTTCAAGTTCCAGTTTGGGATGTAATAAAGCTCTGGCCTTGATTTCAAAGCACGCATTTCATTTTGTTGGGGTCCAAGGCCATTCCATGGTGACATGCACCTCTTTGAAGATGATATAGAATCTGGAAGCAGAAGGACCCACATGTGTTTCTTAGAAGAGGTCAGGCTGCCTTATGGAAAGAATGGGGGGCCACCTTTGAGAAGATGGTGATCTGGATGTGGAGTTTTGGCCTTTAACCGAAGTTCCAGTTATTTGGGAAGTCCAGATTCCACTAGAGGGGCCAAAAATCCCAATAAATGGGGCTCAGTGCACCAGTCAACAAGGAGGGTTATCTTACAAACCAGGGGGAGGACCTAGGTAGACAATGAGATGTTTTTCTGGAGTTCCATTGCCTGGGACATGCCTGGAAGTATACTGTAATTTCTGAAAAGTGGGGTTGGTGGGGGGCAGTATGAGGGGCAGCCTGACTTTTTAATGTCATCAGGGAATGTGGACATGTACCAAACTGAATTTGGTCACCTGTGCCAGGTCTTTGGGCTTACCCAGATGTTGTCTCCTGAGCCAAGGCAGATGGTGTCACTTAAGCAGGACCTGCTTATGTCATCAGGGTGAGGGGCCAGGTTATCAATGATATGTTGGTCAAGGGTGCCATGGCCTGGGAAATAATTGGGAGTGTCCTGCAATATTTGAATTGTGGAATCAGGGTGAAGACACTCCGGGGGACGGCCTAACCACTTCATTTGATCTGGGGGAGGTTCAAGTGCCAGAATGGGATGCAAAAAAGCTCTGGTCTTAATTTCAAAGCATGATTCTATTTTGTTGGGGTCTAAGGCCATTCCATGGTGAGATGCCCCCATGTCAGAGAAGATATGCAATTCAGAGAATGATGGACCCACAGATGTTTCTTAGAAGATGCCAGGCTGCTCTCTGCATTGAATTTGGGCAGTCTTTGAGAAGATGTTGATCTGGGGCTGTGGGTTTTAGGTCTTTAACCCAACTTCCAGTTATTTGGGAAGTCCAGACTCCAAATGAGGGGCCACAAAGCCCGAGCAATGGGGATCAGTGCACCATTGAACCAGGAGCAGTGTCTTACAAACCAGGTGGAGGACCTAGGTAGCCAATGGGATGATTTTCAGGGGTTCCAGGGCCTAGGAAATGCCCGGAAGTATCCTCTAATTTCTGAAAAGTGGGTTCAGGGTGGGGCCATATGAAGGAAAGCCAGACTTCCTAATGTCATCAGGGGGCATGGCCAAGTACCACCCTGAAGTTGGTAACCTGTGCCCAGTCCTTGGGGTTAACCGGATGTTGTCTCCTGAGCCAGGGCAGATGGGGTCACTTAAGAAGCAGGATCTGCTTAGGTCATCAGGGGAAGGGGCCAGGTGATAAATGAGATGTTGGTCAATGGTGCCAGGGCCAGGTAAATACCCGGGAGTTTCATTCAATATATAAATTGTGGGATTGGGATGAAGACACTCAGAGTGGCAGCCCGACCTCTTCATGTCATCAGGAGGAGGTTCAAGTCCCAGCCTGGAATGCAACAAAACTCTGGCCTTGATTTCAAAGCACTCATTCCATTTTATTGGGGTCCAAGGCCATTTCACGGTGAGATTCCCCCATGTCTGAGATGATATGGATTCCTGAGACAGATTGACCCACATGCGTTTCTTAGAAGACACCAGGCTGCACTCTGGATTTAATTGAGGGCCGCCTTTGAGAAGATGGTGATCTGGGGCTGTAGGTTCTAGACCTTTAATCCAACTTCCAGCTATTTGGGAAGTAGAGACTCCACATGAGGGGCTAAAGTGAGGTCAGGGGAGGGCCGTGGTGGGAGGCAGCCAGACCTTCTAATATCATCAGGGGGCGTGGCCACGTACCAGCTTAAATTTGGTCACCTGTGCGAGGTCCTTGGGCTTACCCGGATATTATCTCCTGAGCCAGGGCAGGTGGAGTCAATTAAGAAGCAGGACTGCTTATGTCATCAGGAGGAGGGTCCAGGTGACCAATTATATATTGGTCAGGGGTGCCATGTCCTGAGAAATACCCAGGAGTTTCATGTGATATCTGAATGGTAGGGTCGGGTGAGGACTCCGGGGGCAGCCTGACCTCTTCATGTCATCAAGGCCAGGTTCAATTGGCAGCCTGGGATTGAACAAAACTCTGGACCTGCTTTCAAAGCCCTCAGTCCATTTTGTTGGCGTCCAAGGCCATTCCACGGTGAGATGCCCCCATGTCGGAGTTGATAGGGGGTCTGGAGAGAGATGTACCTACATGTGTTTCTTAGAAGATGCCAGGCTGCCCTATGGATTGAATCGGGGGCTTCCTTTGAGAAGATGGTGATCTGGGGTTTTAGGTCTTTAACCCAACTTCCATTTATTTTGGAAGTCCAGACTCCATATGAGGGAACACAAAGCCCAAGCAATGGTGCTCAGTGCTGGAGTGAACCAGGAGCTGTGTCTTACAAACCAGGGGGAAGGCCTAGGTGGCCAATAGGATGTTTTTCAGGGGTTCCATGGCATGGGAAATGCCCCAAAGTATCCTTCTAATTTCTGAAAAGTGGTATTGGGGGGGGGAGCATTTGTGGATCACCCAGACCTCCTCATGTCATAGGGGTCGTGACCAAGTAGCAGCCTGAAGTTGGTCAACTGTGCCAGGTCCTTGGGCATAGCTGGATGTTGTCTCCTGTGCCAGGCAAGTGGAGTCACTTAAGAATCAGGACTAACTTTCGTCATCTGGGGGAGGGGCCAGGTGACCAATGGAATGTTCGTCAGGGGTCCCAGGGCCGGGGAAATTCCTGGGAGTTTTATGTCATATCTGAATTGTAGGGTTGGGGTGAAGACACTCCTGGGGGCAGCCTAACCTCTTCATGTCATTAGGGAGAGGATCAAGTGACAGCCTGGGACATAACAAAACTCTCGCCTTAATTTAAAAGAATGCAGTTTGTTTTGTTGGGGTCCAAGGCCATTCCTTGGTGAGATGCCCCCATGTCGGAGGCAATAGGGAGTCCGGAGGCAAATGGACCCATGTGTGTTTCTTAAAAGATGCCAGGCTGACCCCTGGATTGAATTGGGGTCAGCCTTTGAAACGGTGGTGATCTGGGGCTGTGGATTTTAGTCCATTAAGCCAACTTCCTGCTATTTGGGAAGTCCAGACTTCACATGTAGGACCCAAATCCCGAACAATGGGGCTCAGTGTGCCAGTGAACCAGGAACGTTGTATTACAAACCAGGGTTAGCACCTAGTTGGCAAATGAGATGTTTTTCAGGTGATCCATGGCCTGGGAAATGCCCGGAGGTATCCTGTAATTTCTTTTTTTTAAAAAAACTTATATATTTATTTATTTTTCTTTTTCCTATTG
>JAAGEH010000268.1:524450-535429 GCA_011751065.1 Lasiurus cinereus | reverse complement strand
TATATATTTATTTATTTTTCTTTTTCCTATTGCCCCCCTCCAGCCTTTCCTACCCCCAAGGAAAGGCCCCCCCCTAACATCCCCCCCCCCCGCCTCAATGTCCTGTATCCATTGGCTATGCTTACATCCATGCATACAAGTCCTTTGGTTGATCTCTTATAATCCCCCCCCTTCCCCCCAACCTCTCCTGTTTTCCCATTGTAGCATGACAGTCTGTTCATTGCTTCTTTGGCTCTGTATCTGTTTCCCCCAGCCCCACCCTGATTCTTGTCTTTAAAAACATCTTGCCCCTGTAGGCTAGAAATAAACTTATAAGAGCAAAAAAATGTTTGAGTCCCAATTTCAATGTCTAATAGTTTTGAGTTCCAGTTGCAATGTCAAACAGTTCCTTATGTGTACACATCATCAATGGTATCTGCATACTGGACAAATGGTGGCAATGCCAGTCCGACCCTCTCTGGTTTGGTCCTAGGTATCCTGTAGCAATGCACAGCTGCTGACTGCTCACATGGCAATGCGTCATCAGCGTCTTCCATCTCTAGACTGTTTCTCCTCTTGTCTTCATGGTTGGCGCAGACCTGTCAGTTCCTCTCTGTTGCAGGAGTCCACTTGGTCTTGGAGTTGTTTTCTGAAAGTATATGAACATATTCTCGACCAAAACTTAATAAAGGAATCTTTTCTATAAAATTAACTTGGGGTTCTTTGTATTTTTGCCTACCCATTTTTCCTTTGGCTTATTTTGACACCGTACGTGTTTTTCATGGGTATCTTGCTGTTAGTATTACAAATGGAAATTAATTTTCTAAAATGAAAATTTTCTAGATGTAATTTATTTACCAGACATTTTTCCTTACATTATATTATCCTACTCTCCCCCCCCCCTTTTTTTGATTAATGGAAAATTTTGTAAAATTTTATAATGCAATCTTGATAACATTAAATCTTAATTTTTGCACACAAATATGGCTGTTTTATGTTCATTGCATGTTAAGCAATTTTACCATGAGATGAGCTATCAGTAGAAACTTTAATAATTTAGAAACAGTTTTTTGTCTAGTACACTTAAATTTTCTTGGGTGTTCGCTTATTTCAGTTAGCCAATTTAAATTAATCTGAAAGCTTGATAACCCTTTTACATCAAATTTAATACTCTACCAACAATCTTAGATTATTCTGTAAATTTAGTGAAAAGGTTTATTTGCATTCTTGAGTAGGCACTGAGCATTCCTATTGGTAGATTGAATTTAAATATAGGGCAGCTGTTGTAGGCTTGTTTCTGTCTGTTACCTGGATCCTGATCTGAGCTGAGCATGGGAAGCAAAGTAGCCATGGGGGCAGGAGACCTCCCTCAGAAGGGGTGAGGTTTCAGGCCCCTGCAAAGCTGGGGGGTGAGGGTCTGTGCCCTACCTCTATTGACCCCCAAGTTCTCTCCTGATGGCCCCTCTGCAACTGTGCCTATCTTAGGTTGTTCCTTCCCTGAGGAATCTTATCCGTCTCTAGCTAACCAGTCATTCTCTAGGGCCAAGCAGGGTGTTGTGAGGTTCAGTTCTGTCTCCATGGTAGCCTATGCCCCTGTGGCCTCCACACCCAGCACCTGCTTTGGGGATCCCCTCACCTGCTGGCACGGGCCCAGGCACTGATCACTTATCTGGGGGAATTCAGGTTCCTTCTCCAGGGAGAGCCCAGCTCACACTATTTGGCAAGAGACAGATCCATTATACCAGCCACCTGAAGGCTTCAACCTCAGCGTGCATAGAGAGCTCAGGCTACAGCTGAGGGCCATTGGGTTGTGAGAAGAGGGTCCCTCTTGGCAAAAGAGAAAAGAGGGGCCAGTATAGAATGCTCAAGTGCCTTCCAAGTGTCTTAATTCCTTCTGAAAGGGATTAAATCCTTTCATGTCCTTTTTTTAAATTGCTACTAAACATTCAAAGAATTAGTTTGTAATTTTGTTGGGGATAGTTGTACAATATGCTCTTGTGAAAGATCAAAAATTACATTGTAGAATAGCATCAAGTAAGAATATTCTTTGCTCTAGTCCATGGCAATTAAATTTCAAACTGGCTGTCAATTTCTTTTTGTAACATTATATAAACTTTTTCAGGGAGGCAAAAACACAGATTACTTACTTTAGTCAAAGAGGCCAAATATATTGACTTTCAATTACACTCCTTACGACATTTGAAGGAAACTTCTCTTTATTTCCTTCCAAAATAATTTTCAGGCTACAGAGAGTTTCATTTAAAAATGTTTGTCACATGAAACAATTTCTCTTAAGGTTATGGTGACCACTAGTATGAATTGGGTTTAATTTTTCATTTTTTTCTTATAATTTCTTTAATTTTTATTTTTTACATGTCTCCTTATTCTCCCATTTTCCTCCGCTCCTCACTCATGCCCCATTGCCTATTGTCTGTGTCCACTGATTGCGCTCATATGCATGTACGAAAGCCCCTCTATTGATCTCGCCCCCTTATTTCCACCGACACCCACCTTCCCTGAGGTTTGATCTTCTGATCGACGTTTCTCAGTCTCTGGATCTGTTCTTGTTCATCAGTCTATGTCATTCAATATATTCCACAAATGAGTGAGATCATGTGATATTTATCTTTCTCCGCCTGGCGTGTTTCACTTAGAATAAGGCTTTCCATCTCCATCCATGTTGTTGCAAATGGTAGGAGCTCCTTCTTTTACCAAAGCATAGTATTCCATTGTGTAGATGAACCACAGTTTTTTAATCCATTCATCTGCTGATGGGCACTTAGGCTGTTTCCAATTCTTAGCTATGGTGAATTGTGCTCCTCTGAACATAGGGGTGCATATATTCTTTCTGATTCATGTATCTAGTTTCTTGGGATATATTCCTAGAAAGGGGATCACTGGGTCAAATAGGAGTTCCATTTTTAGTTTTTTGAGTAAACTCCATACTGTTCTCCAAAGTGGCTGCACCAGTCTGCATTACCACTAGCAGTGCAAAAGAGATCCTTTTACTCCACATCCTCGCCAACACTTTTCATTTGTTGATTTGTTGATGATAGCTATTCTGACAGGTATGAGATGGTACTGCATTGTTGTTTTGATTTGCATATGTCTCTAGGACTTGCTTCTGTCTTCTTTGGAGAAGTGCCTATTTAGATCAGTTGCCCATTTTTTGATTGGGTTGTTTATCTTCTTTTTATGAAGTTGTATGAGTTCTCTACAAATGTAGGAAATTAAATCCTTATTGTTGATATCATTGGCAAATATGTTCTCCCATGCTGTGGGATTTCTTGATGTTTTATTGATGGTTTCCATTGCTGGGCAAAAGCTTTTTATTTTGATGTAGTCCCATTTGTTCATTTCCTCTTGAGTTTCCATTGCTCTAGGAGCAGTATCAGTGAAGAGGTTCCTTCAGCTTATGTTGGAGATTTTGCTGCCTGTGAATTCCTCTAGGATTTTTATGGTTTCCTGTCTTATGTTTAAGTCCTTTTATCCATTTGGAGTTTATTTTTGTGTATATTGCAAGTTGGTGGTCTAGTTTCATTTTTTTGCATGTGTCTGTCCAATTTTCTTAAAACCATTTGCTGAGAAGGCTGTCTTAACTTCATTGTATATTCATGCCTCCTATGTCAAATATTAATTGGGCATAGTGTTTTGGGTTGATTTCTTGGTTCTCCATTTTATTCTATTGATCTATATGTCTATTTTTGTGCAAGTACCAGGCTGTTTTAATAACAGTGGCTTTGGAATACAGCTTGAAATATGGTATTGAGATGCCACCTACTTTGTTCTTCTTTCTCGGGATTACTGTGGCTATTCGGGGTCATTTTTTATTCCAAATGTATCTTTGTAGAGTTCATTCTAAGTATCTGAAATAAGCCATTGTTATTTTAATGGGGATTGAATTGAATTTATACATTGCTTTGGGTAGTGTGGATATTTTGATGATGTTGATTCTACCAATCCATGAACATGATATGTTCTTCTATCTGTTTATGGTTTTGTCTATCTCTTTTTTCAGTGTCGTGTAGTTTTCTGTATATAAGTCTTTTACTTCCTTAGTTAAGTTTATTCCTGTCTTAATTTTTTTTTATACGATGGTGAATTGGATTGCTTTTTTAGTCTCTCTTTCTGTAAGTTCATTATTGGTGTATAGAAATGCCATGATTTCTTGGTGTTAATTTTGTATCCTGCTACACTGTTGAACTCATTTATCAAGGCTAACAATTTTTTGATGGAGTCTTTAGGGCTTTCTACATACAGTATCATGTCATCTGCAAATAAAGATAGTTTTACTTCTTCTTTTCCTATTTGGATGCTTTTTATTTCTTTTTCTTGTCTGGTAACAATGGGTAGTACTTCCAGCACTATGTTGAATACGAGTGGTGGATAGGCATCCCTGTCTTGTTCTTGATTTTAGGAAAAATGGTTTTAGTTTTTGCCCATTGAGTAAAAACTATATGGGCTGTGGTTTGTCATATATGGCTTTTATTATGTTGAGGTATGACCATTCTATTGCCGCATTGCTGAGAGATTTATCAAGAAAGGGTGTTGGATTTTGTCAAATGCTTTTTCTGCATCCATTCTTATGACTGATTTTTATCTCTCAATTTCTTATGTGATGTATCACGTTTATTGATTTGTGAACAATGTACCATTCTTGCATCCCTGGGATAAATCCTACTTGGTCATGGTGTATGATCTTATTGATGTACTGTTGGATTTGATTTGCTAGAATTTTGTTGAGGATTTTGGCATCTATATTCATGAGGGATATTGGCCTCTAATTCTTTTTCTTTGTGGTTTCTTTATTTGGTTTTGGTATTAGGGTAATATTGGC
This sequence comes from Lasiurus cinereus, assembly GCA_011751065.1. NCBI lineage: Eukaryota > Metazoa > Chordata > Mammalia > Chiroptera > Vespertilionidae > Lasiurus > Lasiurus cinereus. The sequence continues at coordinate 530,613 of JAAGEH010000268.1, read as the reverse complement.
TTCATAGAATGAGCTTGGAAGTGTTGCTTCCCCTTTAATTTTTTAGAATAGTCTGAGGAGGATAGGTTTTAGTTCTTCCTTGAATGTTTGGTAAAACTTTCCTGTGAAGACGTCTGGCCCTGGGCTTTTGTTTGCTGGAAGCTTTTTGATGACTGGTTCAATTTCTTCCATACTTATCAGTGTATTGAGATTTTTAGAATCTTCCTGAGTGAGTTTTAGAAGGTTGTGTTTTTCTAGGAATGTGTCCATTTCCTCAAAGTCATGTAATTTGTTAGAATATAGCTGTTCATATATTTTTTTTTTAACAATCCTTTGTATTTTGGTGCTGTCTATTGTTATTTCACCTCCTTCATTTCTGATTCTATTTATTTGGGTCCTCTCCCTTTGCTGGTTGGTGAGCCTGGCTAGGGGTTCATCAATCTTGTTTATTCTTTCAAAGAACCAGCTCTTGATTTTGTTGATCTTTTATATTGTTTTTTGTCTCTATGTCATTTATTTCTGCTCTGATCTTTATTATTTACTTCCTTCTGCTCACTGTGGGCTTTCCTGTTGCTCTCTTTATAATTCTTTGAGTTGTTGAGTTAGGTGATTCATTACCATTTTTTTCTTGTTTTTTGAGGTAGGTCTGTAGAACTATAAACTTCCCTCTCAGGACTGCTTTCATTGTATCACATAGTATTTGCATTGTTGTGATTTTATTGTCATTAGTCTCTAGGATCTTTTTTATTTCTTCTTTGATCCCATTGATAACCCAATCATTGTTTAATAGCATGCTATTCAGCATCCAGTTGTTTGAATTTTTTTAATGTGTTATTGTAGTTTATTTCAAATATAATGCCATTGTGGTTGGAGAAAATGCTTGATATAATTTCAATCTTTTTGAATTTGGGGAGACTTTGCTTGTGACCCAATATGTGGCCTATTTTTTTAAATATATTTTATTGATTTTTTTACAGAGAGAGAAAGGGAGAGGGATAGAAAGTTAGAAACGTCAATGAGAGAGAGACATTGATCAGCCGCCTCCTGCACGCCCCCCACTGGGGATGTGCCCACAACCAGGATACATGCCCTTGACCGAAATCAAACCTGGGGCCTTTCAGTCCACAGACCGATGCTCTATCCACTGAGCCAAACCGGTTCACAGCTGTGGTCTATTTTTGACAATGTCCCATGTGCACTTGAGAAGAATGTATATTCCATGGCTTCAGGGTGAAATGCTCTGAAGATGTCATTTAGGTCCATCTGATCTAGTAAGTTATTTAGAAGTGCTGTTTCTTTGCTGATTTTTTTGTCTAGAAGATTTATCCAGTGATGTGAGTCGTGTATTAAAGTCCCCTACTATGATTGTATTGGTGTTGATCTCTTTCTTGATATCTTTCAGGAGATTTTTTGTTTTTTGTTTTCTTTTTATGTATTTGGGTGTTCTTGCAATGGGTGCATATATGTTTACCAGAGTTATATCTTCTTGTTGAATTGCTCCTTTTTGCATTATGTAGTGGTCTTCCTTATCTCTTGTTAAGGCCTTTACTTTGAGATCTATTTTATCAGATATAAGTATCGCCACCCCAGCTTTTTTCTCATTTCCATTTGCTTAAAAAAGGTTTTTCCATCCCTTCACTCTCTGTCTGTGTGAATCCTTGCTCTGAGGTGTGTCTCTTGTAGACAACAAATATATGGGTCATGTTTTCTTATCCAATCAGCTACCCTATGTCTTTTGACTGTGCATTTAATCCATTTACGTTTAATGTTATTATTGCCAAGTACATGTTTGTTGTCATATTTTTCCTTAGTGTTTGTATTTCTTCTTGCCTTTCTCTTTCTTTTTTTTTTACAGCAGTCCCTTTAGCATTTCTTGCTTGTTGGCTTGGTAGTGATAAACTCTCTTAGCCCCTTTTTGTCTGTGAAGCTCCTGATTCCACCTTCAATTTTGAATGATAGCCTTCCTGGGTATAGTATTCTTAGGTTTAGTCCCTTGCTTAGCATCACTTTCTATATTTCATTTCATTCCCTTCTGGTCTGCTGTGTTTCTGTTGAGAAATCAGTTGATATTGTAATAGGAGATCCCTTGTATGTAACTTTCTATCTCTCTCTGGCAGCCTTTAAGATTATTACTTTGTCATTTGTGTTCACCAATTTAATTATGATGTGTCTTGGTGTCTGTCTTTTGGGGTTCAGGTTGTTTGGAACTCTGTGTACTTCTTAGACATAGTTTTTTTGTGTGTTTTTTTTTTTACTTCCCAATATCAGAGAAGTTTTCTGTCATTATTTCTTCAAATAGGTTTTCTATTTCTTCTTTCTCTTCCTCTCCTGCTGGTATCCCTATTAAGTGAAGGTTGTTTCATTTTGTGTTGCCCAAAGCTCCCTTAGGCTCTCTTCTTATTTTTTTTTAAGTCTTCTTTCCAGTTGATACTGTGTGTTTTTTTGTTTTTTTCTACCTTGTCTTCTAATTTGCTGATGTGGTCCTCAGCCTCTTCCAGTCTACTGTTTAGGCCTTCCATTGTGTTCCTTATTGCAGGTATGTCATTCTTCATCTCCTCTTGTTTTGTTTTGTTTTGTTTGTTTGTTTGCTTGTTTTTTCATGTTGGTGACATTCTCATTCAGCTCCTTATAGTTCTCATTGAGTTGTGTGCATTTGTCATCCAGCTATTTAAACATCCTTAAAACCATTACTCTGAATTTTTTCTCTGATAAGCTGCTGGTCTCAATTTCATTTAACCCCCTTTCTGATGGGTCCACTTTTTTTCCCCTTTGAGGATTGATTTTTTTTTCCCCCATGTTTTCCTGTAATGTTTTAATTGTAGATCCAAATGCTTTGCTACCTCTGTTCTTTTGGGAATGGTGCTACTGGTGTATTCTCTCAGTTCTCCTGTGCTTGTTAATCTACTTGAGCTATTTGGGTTCTCTTGATGTAGACCTGTGGGCTTAAGGGACACAACTGTGGTGTCTAGCAGTCAGCAGCCATGGCGGGGAGTGTCCCTATTTTTTTCTGTTTTTCACCTTTAATTGAGATCACGCATGCCCAGCGGGGACTCACAGTGGCACCAAGGACCCATCTGTCAGGGTGATGTGACTCAGGGGGCCTACACTCTGGAGAGGCATGACCGTAGTGCCCAGAGTTCTGTAGTTTTGGGGTGGGCAGACTCAGTTTTTGCTGCTGCATCTGTGGTGGACAGGCATTTACTCCCAGTGTTGGCTCACAGGAGCACCTATGGTAAGTTTGCTAGCAAGTCACACTGAAGAACTATGAAGGGCCCTGGCAGTGTAGCCATGTAACTGAGGTGTCTGTGGGCAGGTATCCAGAATGAGTGAATTTAAAATTTCTACTGCTGGGGGTGGAGGGTGAGAGTGCTCCCCTGTTTGTTCGAGGTTGCACCCAGGGAGAGCTCACAGTGGCTCCCAAGTGCCCCTTGTGGGTAGATAGGCTCAGGGTTCCTGCCTATTGGAACTTCACATCTGTGGAGGGACCTTTGCTGGGTGCAGCATCCTAAGGCACTCTAAGGGGTCCTGCACTGAGGTTGAGCCTCTGGAGTAAATGTGGGTAGTTATTCAGGAAGAGGGAATACAGAAACTCTACTGCGAGGCAAGGAGCCCTTGTCTGTGCTGAATCACTCCCAGCAGAGATGCACAGCTGCTCTCAGAATGCACTGTGGATAGAAGGATTCAGGCATCCTGTTCATTTGTGAGGGACCCTTTGCCCGGCACAGTGCTCTGATGCATTCTGCAGGTCCTGCACTGAGGTTGAGCTGGCCCAGCGCTCTGACGTGCTCTGTGGGATCTTGCACTGAGGTTGAGCCCCTGGGGTAGATATGGATAGTTATTCAGGAAGAGGGAATTCAGAAATTCTACTGTGGGACAAGGCGCCTGTGTTGGTGCTGAATCCCACCCAGCAGAGACTCACAGCTGCTTCCAGAGCATGCTGTGGATAGATGAGCTCAAGTGTCCTGTTCCTTTGTGGAGGATCATTTGCTGTCGTAGCCCTCTGATGATGCACCCTGAGGGGGCCCTGCAACTGAGGTTGAGCCACTGGGGTAAATGTGGGCAGTTATTCAGTAAGAGGGAATTCATAAATTCTACTGCAGGGCATGGTGCCTTTGTCGGTGCCCAATTACACCTGGCAGAGACTCAGAGTGGCTCCCAGAGTGCGCTGCTGGCACAGCCATCTTAGGATGCTCCTTGAGGTGTCCTGGCAATGAGGTTGACCTGCTGGGGCAAATGCGGGCAGTTATTCAGGAAGAGGGAATTCAGAATTTTTACTATGGGGCCGTGCGCCCTTGTCCATACAAAATCACACCCGTGGGAGCTCCCCTTGGCTTCCAAGTGCTTCCTAGGGAGTGGGCCACCCTGGTTCTTCACACTCTGGAAACATGCAAATGTGGACCAGAGTTCTGATGCTGAGGAGGGGAGAAGGTTGCACTTACTGCTTTGGAGGTGGAGATCCCAGTGTCTGCAGGTCTGCAGCTGTGGCAGCAGGATTTTGACTTGAGTGACTGCTGTGTCGCAGGGCAGTTTCAAGTCCTGTCTGTTTGGTGGTGTTGATGATGTCCTAAAAAAAGGCTGTTTTACCCTTCAAGATGGCATGGTCTCCTTGCCTGTGTCTGCAGCCGGGGAGTGTCCACAACAGTGGTAGGCTTTTCTTGTCCAAGAGACCCTGAAATGCTAGTACCTGCTGCTCCTGGGATATTTACCTGTCCCTTACTCACTCACTCACATACCACATACATCCACACACTCTCCTTTCATCCCCTCACTCAATTCCTCTCCCTCACCTCTTTCCTGCCAGCCACCATCTTTTTCCCTAACCCTAATTTTAACCCTAACACTAACCCTAAACTTAACCCTAACCCTAGCCTTAACCCTAACCTAACCCTAAACCTAGCCCTAACTATAATCCTAAACCTAACCCTAATCTAAACCCTAACCTTAACCCTGAACCTAACCCTCAGCCCTAGTCCTAACACTAGTATTAATCCAAACACTAACCCTAACACTAAACTTACCTCTAATCCTAGCCCTAACCCTAACATTAGTCATAACCCTAGACTTAAATCTAACCCTAAGCTAACTCTAACCTTAGCCCTAAAAGTAAACCTAGCCCTAACCCTAACACAACCCTAATCCTAGGCTCACCATATTCCTGGACATAACCCTAACACAATCCGTACCCCTAGGCCTAGTCCTAGATGTAACCCTAAACCTTACTCTAAATTTAGCCCAAGACATAAACCTAACCATAAACCCAATCCTAGCCCTGACCTTAACCCTAACCCTAGCCCTAAATCTAACCCTAAACTTAGCCCTAACTCTAACCATAACCTTAAAACTGGCCCTAACCCTAAACCTAACCCTAATGCTAATCCTAGCCTTAACCCAAACCATACACCTAATCTTAACCCTACAACTAACGGTAAACCTAAACTTAGCTATAACGCTAGCCTTCACCTAATGCTAACCCTAACCCTAACCCTAAACCTAGCACTAACCATAACCCCAACCCAGCCCTGGGCCGGGCCCTAATCCTAACCCTAATGCTAACCCTAGCCGTAACCCTAACTCTAGCCTTAGCCCAAGGCTTAACCCTGAAATTAAGCCTAACCCTAGCCTTAACCCTAATACTAACCCCACCATAGCCAATGCACTAACCCTAACCTTAGCCCTAGTCCTAGCCTGAACCCTAACACTAACCCTAAATCTAACCCTAACCTAGCCCTAGCCCTAACCCCAATCCTAGCAGTATCCCTAAACCTAACCCTATCCCTAACCCAAACCCAGCCCTAACCCTACATCTAAGGGTTTCCCTAAACTTAGCCCAAACCCTAGGCTTACCCCTAATGCTAACCCTAACCTTATCCTAACCTAACCCTATTCATACCCCTACTCTAAACTTAAATCCCTTACCCTAACACTAAGCCAAATACTCCCTCTATACCTAACCCTAACCTTAGCCCTAACCCTATACTTATCCCTAACCCTAAGCCTAACCTTAGCTCTAACCCTAATCTTAATCCTAACCCTAAACTTCAGCCTAACTCCAGACTTAACCCTAACCCTAGCCTCAAACCCTAACCCTAGTCCTAACCCTAAACCTAACCCTAACTCAATCCTAACCCAAGCCCTACCCTAGTAGTGGCCATAACCTTAACACCAACCTTACCCATGGCCCTAG
>JAAGEH010000268.1:496816-524440 GCA_011751065.1 Lasiurus cinereus | reverse complement strand
AACCTTACCCATGGCCCTAGGCTAAACCTAACACTAACCTTAACCCTTTCCTTAAACATAACCCTAAGCCCAGCTGCAACCCTAACCCAAGTCCTAGCCATACTTTTAGACCTAACCCTAACCCTAACCCTAGCCCTAACACTAGCATTAATCCCAACACTAACCCTAACTCTGAAATTAGCCCTAACACTAACCCTAAACCTAGCGCTAACCCTAACCCTAAACTTAGCCTTAGCACTAAGCCTAGCTCTACCCATAGCTCTAACCTTAATCTTAACCTTAACCCTAACACTAATGCTACCATTAACCCTAACCCTAACCCAGCTCAAATCCTATCCCTACCATAGCCCTGGTCATAACACTAACTCCAACCCTACCCTGGCCCTAGAACTAGCCTTAAACCTAAACATAACCCTAACCCTAGCCCTAACACTAACCTTAACCTTAGCCTTAGCCTTAACCTTAACCTTAAACTTAAACCTAGACCTAACCCTAGACCTAACCCTAACCCTAACACTAATCCTAACCCTAACCCTAACTCTATCCCTAATGCTCACCTTAAATCTAAAGCTAACCTTAACCTAGCTCTAACCCTAATCCCAACCAAACCCTCATCTTAACCATAACCCTAATCATTGCACTAAACCTAACCCTCACTCTAGTCCCAGCCATAATCCTAAACCTAAACCTAACCCTAACCCAACCCTAGCCCTAACCCTATCTCTAACCCTAACCGTACCCCTAACCGTTACCCTGAACTCTAGCCTCAACTCTAGCCTTAACTATAATGCCAGCCCTGACCTTACCCTGCTCTGAACCTATCCATAACTCAAACACTAATCTTAAACCTAACCTGAACCCTTAACCAACACTAACCTTAATATTCACTCTATACTTAATGCTAACCTTAGCCCTAACCTTAGCCCTTAACCTGAAACCTAACTCAGGTCAAATCCTAGCCCTACCCTAGACCTGGCCAATACCCTAACACAAACCTTATCCTGGCCCTAGCCCTAACCCTAACCCAAGCCCTAGCCATAACACTAACCTTAGCCTGAGCCTTAGCCCTAGCCTTAACCTTAAGCTTAACCTTAACCCTATCTCTAACCCTAAACCTAAGCCTAAACCTAGCCCTAAATCTAACCCTACCCTTGTCTTAACCATAGCCCTAACCATTTACCTAATCCTAACCCTAGAATTAACCCTAACCCTAAACTTAGCCCTAATGCTATCCTTAACCCTAGCCCTTGCCCTAACGCTAACTATAAACCTTGTCCTAACAATATTTCCAACTCTAGCCCTAGGCCAAAACCTAACTCTAGCCCTAATCATAATCCTAGCTATCAATCTAACCCTAAACTTAAGCCTAACAATAGCTTTATGCCTAAACCTAACCCAACCCTAGCTTTTACCATAACCCTATCTATCCTACCAATCCTAGCCCTATCCTAGCCATGACCATAACCCTATCCACAAACCTAGCCATAGCCATAGGCCTAACCCTAACCTAATCCTTACCCTACTCCTAAACCTAACCCTAATCTAAGACCAAGCCTTAACCCTAACCTAACTTTAATGCTAATTGTAGCCCTAACCCTAATGCTAATCCTAAACCTAGCCCTAACCCTAACACTAATCCTAAAACATACCCTAGCCCTAACCATAACTCCAACCTTAGCCCTAGCCTAGCCCTAACCGAACCCTAATTGTAACCCTGGCCATAACCTAAACTAGCCTTAGCCTAGTATTAATCCTAAACTTAGGCCAAACACTAGCCTTAACCCTATCTCTAACCCATAACTAGTCTTAACCATAATCCTTAATCATCACACTAATCCTAACCCTAACCTTATTGTAGCCTTAACCCTAATCCTAACCCTAACCACAGACCTAAATTCAAACATAGCCCTATCCCAAAACCTATCTCTAACTCTAACCCTATCCCTAACCCTAAACCTAACCCTAGCCTTAACCCTAACCCTAACACTAGCACTAACCCTAAATCTCACCCTAACACTAGCCTTAAACCTAAACCTAACTCCAGGCGTAACCTAGCCCTAGACCTATCCCTAGCCTTAACTCTAACTGGACCCCTAAACAAAGCCCTATAAATCACTCTAGTCCTATCCTGAACCCTATCCCTAACCTTAATCCTAACCCTAACCCAAACCCTAGCCCTAGCCCTAACCGTAACACTAGCACTACCACTAAACCTACCCTTAACCCTAACACTATTCCTAAACTTAACCCTAACCCCAGCCGGAAACTAGCCCTGGACTTATAACTAGCCTTAACCTGAACACAAATCCTAACCATAGAGCTACAACCCAACCTAGGCCTATCCCGAACATTATCCCTAAACCTCACCCTATCCCTAACCGTATCCCTAGCCCTAACACTAACCCTAACACTAGCCCTAACACTAAACCTACCCTTAACCCTAACACAAACACTAACCCTAAATCTAACCCTAACCTTAAATCTAATCGTAAGCCAAGCCTTATCGTAAACTTAACCTTCACCCAAGCCCTAACCTTAACCCTAATCTAATCCTAACCCAGCCCTAATCTTATTCCTACCCTCCCCATCCCTAAACTTAACCCCTAGCCCTAACACTAAACATAACCCTAACACTAACGGTTACACTAGCCACAGCTCTAAACCTGGCCTTAGCCTTAACCTTAAACTTAAGCCTAAACCTAGCCTTAACCATAACACCAACCCTAACCCTTGTCTTAGCCCTAGCATTAACCCTAACCCTACTCCTAAACCTAACCCTAAACCTAATGCTAACACTAACTATAACTCTACCCTAGACCTAGTCATAGCCCTAATTTTAATCTTAAACCTAAACCGAACTTTGACCCTAACACTAACCCTAAAATTCACTGTCCCTAATACCAAACTTACCCTAGGCATAGCCTTGACTCTAATCCTAACCCTAACCCTAACCCTAGTCGTACCCTAGCCCTAAGCCTAACCCCAACCCTAGTCCTAGCCCTAACCTTAAGTCTAGCCCTAAACCTAACCCTAACACTAGCCTTAAACATAACCCTAGCCAAAACCGGTTTGGCCCAGTGGATAGAGCGTCGGCCTGGGGACTGAAAGGTCTCGGGTTTGATTCTGGTCAAGGGCATGTACCTTGGTTTCAGGCACATCCCCAGTGGGGGTTGGGGGGGGCATGCAGGAGGCAGCTGATCGATGTCTCTCTCTCATCGATGTTTCTAACCTTCTATCCCTCTCCCTTTCTCTCTGTAAAAAATCAATAAAATATATTTTTTAAAAAAATAACCCTAGCTCCAGCCATAACCTATTCCTAGACCTATCCCTAGCCTTAACTCTAACCCTAAATTTCACCATAGCCCTACACTCAACCCTAGCCATACTCTAACCTTAACCTTCACCCTACTCTAACCTTAACCCTAACTCTAACCCTAACCCATCCCTAACCCTATTTCTACACTGCCCCTATCCCTAACCTTAACCCCGACCATGACCCTAGCTGTAACTATAACCCTAAACCTAACCCTAACCATAGCCCTAACCCTAACACTAACACTAACCACAACTCTAACCCTAGCCTTATCCCTAGCCTTAATGCTAAACTTAAGCCTAACTCTATCCTTTAACATAACACTAACCCTAAAACTAACCCTAACCCTAATCCTAATCCTAATCCTAATCATAGCTTTACCCTAACATTAACCCTCACCCTAGACCTAATCTTAACCCTACCTCTAACCCTAAGCCAGCCCTAACTCTACTCCTACCCTATCCCAAGCCCTAAACTTAACCCTAGCCCTATCCCTAAACAAAACTCCTAACCTAGCCTTAGGCCTAAGCCTAACCCTAATCCTAATTGTAACCCTAACACTAGCCTTAGCTGTAGACTTAACCATAAACTTAAGCCTACTCCTAGCCATAGCCACCAACCTTAATTCTAACCCTAACCCTAACCCCAGCAGTAATCTTACCCTAGTCCTAGCCTTAGCCTTAACTTAACCCTTACCCTAACCTTAGTCCTAACCCCAACCTTAGCCTTATCCCTAACACTAGCCCTAACACTAACCCCAGCCTTAAACCTGACCCTAACCCTAACACTACCCTAAATCCTAACACTAACACTAACCATAAACCTACCCGAGACTTAGCCATAGCCCTAACCTTAATCTTAATCCTAAATCGCACCCTTACCCTAACACTAACCCTAAAACTCTATCCCTAATGCTAAAAAACTTAGTCTTAACCATAGCCAAAACTAACCTTAACCCTAACCCTAGCCATACCCTATCCCTAACCCTAACCCAACCCTAACCCTAGGGCAAACCCTAACCCTAAACCTAGACTTCAACCTAACCCTAACCAAAGCCATAACCTAACCTGAGTCTGTGCCCTAGCCTTTACCCTAACTTTAACCCTAACCATAGTCCTACACCCAACCCCTAGCCCTATCCTGAACCTATTCCTAACCCTAACCCTAAACCTAATCTTAACACTAGCCATACCCTAATCTTAACCCTCACCCTAGGCCAAACCATAACCCGAACTCTAACCATAACCCAGCCCTAACACTATTCCTACTCAACCCATAGCCCTAACCTTAACCCTCACCCTAGCCCAAATCTTAACCCTCACCCCAGCCCTAACCTTAACCCTATTTCTCCCTAGCCCTAGCCCTAACCTTAACCAAGCCCTATCCATAACCCAACCCCTAGCCCAAAGCCTAAGCCCTGGGCGCAAGCCTAACCCTAGTCCTACCCTAGCCCTAAACCAAACCCCAAATCTAGCCCTAGCACTAACCCTAATCCTAGCCCTAAATCTAACCCTAGCCTTAAACCTAATCCTAACCCCAGTAGTAACCAAATGCTAGTCCTAGCCCTAGCCTTAACCCTAACTGTAACCGTAGCCATAACCCTAAAACTAGCCTTAGCCATACACTTAACCATAAATTTAAGCCTAGCTCTAACCTTAGCCATAACATTAAGCCTAACCCTAAACCTAGCACTAATCTTAATCCTAAATCTAACACTAACCCAGCCCTAATCTTATTCCTACTCTTCCCATCCCTAAACTTAACACCCACCCTAGCCCTAGCCCTAACAATAAACCTAACCCTAACACTAAACATTACCCTAGCTGCAACTCTAAACCTAGCCTTAGCCTTAACCCTAAACTTAAGCCTAACACTAGCCTCACCATAACACCAAACCTAACCTTAGCACGAACCCTAACTCTTGTCTTATCCCTAGCCTTAACTTTAACACTTACTCTAACCCTAGCCCTAACATAACCCTAGCCTTTACACTAACCCTAGCCATAACCCTAACCCTAAACCTAACGCTAACACCATAACTCTACCCTAGACCTAGACATAGCCCTAATCATAATCTTAAACCTAAACCTAACTTTGACCCTAACACTAACCCTAAAACTCACTCTCTCCCTAATGCCAAACTTACCCCTAAACCTAACCCTAATCCTAACCCTAGCCGTACCCTAGCCCTAAGCCTAACCCTAACCCTAGCCCTTGCCCTAACCCTAACTCCAGCCCTAAACTTAAGCCTAACACTAGCCTTAAACATAACCCTAGCTATGGCCCTAACCTAACCCTAGTCCTAGGCCTAGCCTTAACCCTAACCCGAACGCTAACCATAGCCCTACACTCAATCCTACCCCAATATCATATTCTATCCCTAAACCTAACCGTATTCCTCACCCTAACCCTAGCTCTAACCCTAACTCTAACCCTAGCCATACCCTAACCTTAACTCTCACCCTACCCTAACCTTAACCCTAACTCTAACCTTACCCTAGACCTAATCAGAACCCCAGCCCTAGCTCTAGCCTAACCATAGCCCTAGGCCTAACCCAAACCTTAACACTAATTGTATCCCTAGCCGCCACCCTAACACTAGATTTAGTCCTAGCCTCATCCCTAAAATGAAGCCTAATCCTAGATTTAATCATAACACTAACCCTAACCCTAACCAAACCCTAACCCTAAACTTAACCATAGTCATACCCTAACCTTAATTCTCACCCTTCCTAATCTTCATCCTAACTCTAACCTAATCCAGTGCTGATCTTATTCCTACTCTACTCTTAGCTTGAACCTTGACCGCAGCCCTAGCTCTAGTCCTAACCATAACCCCAACCCTAGCCCTAGGCCTACTCCTACCCCTAACCCTAACACTAATCGTATTCCTGCCGTAATACTATCACTAGCCTTAGCTCTAGCCTTAACCCTAAACTAGAGCTAAGGGCTAGACTTAACCATAAGACTAACCCTAACCCTAAATCTAGCAGTAACCTTAACCATAGTCCTAGCCCTAGCCTTAACCCTAACCTTTACCCTAACCCTAACCATAACCCTAACCTTAACCCTCACCCTAGCCTCAACCTTAACCCTAACTCTAACCCTAACCCAGCCCTAACTCTATTCCTACCCTACCTGTATCCCTAACCTTAACCCTAACCCTTGCCCTAGCCCTAACCAGAACCCCAAGACTAGCCCTAGCCCTAACCATAACCATAACCCTAACCGCAACCCTAACCCGAGCCTTAGCTCTAGCTTTAACTATAAATATAAGCTTAACTCTAGCCTTAAGCATAATACCAACCCTAACCCAATCCTATTATGAATCCTAACCCTAGTCCTAACCCTAGCTTTACCCCTAACCCTACCCTAATACTAGGCCTAACCCTAACCCTAAACCTAACACTAACACTAATTATAACTCTACCCCAGACCTAGCTATAGTGCTAATATTAATCTTAAACCTAAACCCCACCTTGACCCTAACACTAACCCTAAAACTGACTCTACCCCTAACACTAACCTTAGCACTAACCCTAGCTGTAACTCTAATGCTAACCCTAACCCTATTCCTACCCTACCCATATTTAGAAACCTTAACCCCAACTCTAGCCCTAGCCCTAAGCCTAATCCTAGACATAAACACAAACCAAACCCAAGTCATGACCTAACTCAAGTCATTGCCCTAGCCTTTACCCTAACCCTAAACCTAACCATAGCCCTACACCCAACCCTAGCCCTATCCTGAATCCTATCCCTAAACCTGACCCTAGCCCTAAACCTAGCTCTAGCCCTAACACTATCCCTAACACTGAAACTACCCTTACACCTAACACTAACCATAACCCTAACCCTAACCTTACCCTAATCTTAACCCTCACCTTACACCTAATCTTAACCCTAACTCTAACTTTAACCCAGCCCTAACCATATCTCTACCCTACCCTGAGCCCTAACCTTAACCACAGCCCTAGCCCTAGCCCTCTCCATAATCCCAACCTTGACACAAGGCCTAATTCTAACTCTAACCCTAACCCTATCTGTAACCCTAGCCACAACCCTAACTGTAGCCCTACCTTAGCCCTAACCATAACCCAACCCTAGCCCTAGTGCTAACCCTAACCCTGGCCCTAACGCTAACCCTAGCCTTAAACCTAACCCTAACCCCAGCCATTACCTAACCCTACTCCTTGCCTTAGCCTTAACCCTAACCCTAACACTAGCCCTAACACCAAATCTACCCTTAACCCTAACAATAACCCTAAACCTAACCTTAACCCTAACACTAACCTTAACTTTAATGATAACCATACCCTAACATTGACCCTCACCCTACCCTAACCCCAACCCTAACTCTAACCCTACCCCAGCTCTAATCATATTCCTACCCTACCCCAGCCCTAACCTTAACCTCAGCCCTAGCTACAACCCTAACCATAATCCCAACCCTAGCCCTAGGCCTAACCCTAACCCTAACATTATCCATATCCCTAGCTGCAATAACCCCAGTCATAACCTAGCCCTAGACCTATCTGTACCCTTAAAACTAACCCTAACCCTAACCCTAACCATGGCCCTACTCCCAACCCTATCTCGAACCCTATCCTTAACCATAACCCTATCCCTAAACCCAACACTAACTCTAATTATAACTCTACCCTAGACCTAGCCATAGCCCTAACCTTAATCTTAAATCTAAACCAAACCCTAACCCTAACACTAGCCCTAACATTAAACCTACCCTTAAGCATAACACAAACGCTAACCCTAATCCTAACCCTATCCTTATCCTAATCTTATTCCTCACCCTAACCCAACCTTAACCCTAAATCTTACCCTAACCAGCTCTAACCATATTTCTACCCTACCCTTATCCCTAACCTTAATGCCAACCCTAGTCCTGGCCTAACCCTAACCCTAATCCTAACTGTAAACCTAGCTGCAACCCTAACACAAACCTTAGCCCTAGCCTTAAGCATAAACTTAAGCCTTACCCTACCCTTAGCCATAACACTAACCTTAACCCTAACCCTAACTCTAACCCTCACCCTAGTCCTAGCCCAAGCCTTAACCCTAATCCTTACTCTAAAACTAGCCCTAACCCCAACCTTAACCTTACCCTCACCCTAACCCCAGACCTAAACATGACCCTAACCCTAACCCTACCCTTAACCCTAACGCTAACACTAACCACAACCCAACCCAGACTTAGCCATAGCCCTAAACTTAATCTTAATCCTAAACTGCACCTTAATCCTAACACTAATGCTTAAACTCACTCTATCCCTAATGCTAACCTTAGCCCTAACCATAGTCATAACTCTAACCCTAACCTCAACCCTAGCCCTAGCACTAACCCTAACTCTAGCCCTAATGCTAACCCTAGCCTTACACCTAACCCTAGCTATAACCTAACCCTAGTCCTTGCCCTAGTCTTTACCATAACCCTAACCCTAACCATAACCCTACCCTACCCTAGCCATTATCCTAACCAAAACACTAGCCTTACCCTAATCTTAACCCTCAGCCTAGACTTAACCTTAACCCTAACTCTAACCCTAACCCAGCCCTAACCCAATTCCTACCCTAATCCTGAACCCTATCCCTAAACCTATCCCTATCCCTATACTTAACCCTAGCCCTTACCTAACCTTAACACTAACCATAACTATAAACCTACCCTTAACCTTAACACTAAACCTAAACCTAATCCTAACCCTCACCCTAGCCTTACCCTAAACTTAACCCTCACCCTAGCCCTACCCTTAACCCTAACTCTAACCCTAACCCAATTACTACCCTATTCCTAAGCCATAACCTTAATCTCAGCCCTAGCTCTATCCCTAACCATAACCCCAACCTTAGCCCTAGGCCTATCCCTAACCCTAACCCTAACTGTAACCATATCCGCAACCCTAACACTAGCCTAACCCTAGCCCTAACACTAACCCTAGAACAAAACCTAACTATAAACCTAAACCAAGCCCTAACCCTAATGCTAATACTAACCATAACCCTACCCTAAACCTAGCCATAACCCTCACATTAATCTTAAACCTAAACTGAATCCTGACCCTAACACTAACCCTAAAACTCATTCTATCCCTAATTCTAAGCTTAGCCCTAACCCTAGACTTAACTCTAACCCTAACCCTAACCCAACCATAGCTCTACCATCAACAAAACAACAAGAAAACCCACTGCATAGGAGAACATATTTGCAAATATCATCACTGATAAAGGTTTAATCTGCAACATCTACAGGCAACTTATACAACTTAATAAAAGGAATATAAATAATCCAATAGAAAAAATGGGCATGGGATCTAAATAGAATCTTTTCCACAGAAGACAGAAGGAAGGCACCTGAAAATATTCTCAAAGTCACTAATTATCTGAGAGATGCAAATCAAAACGACCATGTGATACCATCTCACACCTGTCAGAATGGCAGTCATCAACAAACAACAAGTGTTGGTGAGGATGTGGAGAAAAAGGAACCCTGTGAATTGCTGGTGGAAATGCAGACTGATGGAGCCACTGTGGAGAACAGCATGCGGTTTCCTCAAAAAACTAAAAATGGAACTGTCATTTGACCCAGTAATCCCACTTCTAGAAATATATCCTAAGAAACTAGAAACACCATTCAGAAAGGATATATGCATTTTTATGTTCATAGCTGCACAATTTACAAATAGCTAAGATTTGGAAACAGCCTAGGTTCCCGTCAGCAGATAACAGGATCAGAAAACTATGATATATTTACACAATGGAATACTATGCTGCCATAAAAAAGAAGAAATTCTTACCATTTGCAGCAATCTGGATGGAACTGGAGAGCGTATCCTAAGTGAAATAAGCCAGTCAATGAAAGAAAAATACCACATGATCTCACTCATTTATGGATAATAAAGAACATTATAAACTGATAAACAAAATGATAGATACAGAGGCAGTAAAGCATCAAACAGACTGTTATATTACAGTGGGAAGTTTAGGGAGAGGTAGGGTAGATAAGAGATCAACCGAAAGACTTACATGCATGTATATAAGCATAACCAAGGGACACAAGACACTGGAAGGTTAGGGCATGCATGGGAGTGGAGGGCAATGTGAAGATATGTACACATGTAATACATTAATAAAAATAAATAAGAAAACAAAAAATGAATTTTAAGTGTTTAACCAAATTTTATTCATAAATGCTAACTCATTTAGACTAAATTATAAATGCAACCAGTAGCCAACTCAGTTCTCAACTCTTTGAACATGCTTTTCCAGTGACTAAACAGTTTCCTTCATATATTAACGCTCTTTGAACATGTATCACTACTATATGAAGCACATTCCTAAATATTTTCCTCATCTGTCACTCCAAATTCTCAGTATTTGATGCACTTTTGTGCAGTGACTCAAGCTTACTAATTGTTAATTCAAGTTTTTAAACATAGTTTTCCAGATATAGCAGCTCTTTTTACATTTGTCTAATGATTCAAGCTCATTAATTGAGAATTCCAAATTTTTATACACCATAACCCTAACCTTAACCCTAACTCAAACCCTAACCTTAACCCTAACCCTAACCCTAGCCATACTCTAAACCTAACTCTAACCTGACCTAAGCCCTAAACCTAACCTTAGCCCTAACCCTAGATTTAACCCTAACCTCATACTAACACTAACCCTCACCCTAAACCTAACATAAGCCCTAACCTTAGTCTTAACCCTAACTCTAACCCTAGACCTAACCCTACCCTTAATCTTAACCCTAACCCTAATGCCTAATCCTAGCCCTCACCCTAGCCCTTGCACTAGCCCTACCTCTAACCCTAAACTGTCATATCAGCTGTATGAAAATGACCTTTTAAGGTATCTAAGCCCTATGAAAATGAATTTTTTAGTGTTTAATTGCCAGAAACTGAACATTGTTTCACTAATAGTAGGGTGTGGACAGGAAATCCGGAAGTCTGGTCAGTAAACTTAATTGCTCTAACCACTCACTGTTTAGTTGAAACATTGTTAACTGAAGGAGCCTCCACCTCTGTTTGTCTTATGTATTTTTGTTATTGGAATTTCCTGCCTAAAGGTTATGGGTGTATCCC
The DNA here is from genome assembly GCA_011751065.1 of Lasiurus cinereus. Taxonomy (NCBI): domain Eukaryota; kingdom Metazoa; phylum Chordata; class Mammalia; order Chiroptera; family Vespertilionidae; genus Lasiurus; species Lasiurus cinereus. The sequence continues at coordinate 513,022 of JAAGEH010000268.1, read as the reverse complement.
ATAGTCTCAATAAAAGGGATAGCAAGGCCAGAGCAGTGGGTAGTCCTCCCACTAGAGGTGGGCTTCCACCAAGCCCTCAATATTCCCAAATTAATAATTTTCTAGTCTCTTTTCATTGGTATGTGACTTTTTCCAGAACCCGAACCCTGAACCAGAACCCTGAACCATGAGGGACATGAAAGGTGTTCCCACATCTGATGCTCAACTAGGGAAGTCTGGAGGAGATTATATATTTTGCCTAGAGCAAGTGAAGAGAAACTTACACCCAGAAAAGGAGTGGGAAATTCACCACACGAAAAGCAAGACCAGCTGCAGAAACTGGATCTGTAAGTAGGTTGGGAACATCTTTTTGCGAGGCTAATGGGGAAGAATTAGAATTTTGGTTTGTATGTTTAAGGAATTAAAAGTTTTAGAAGGTATTATTTTATAGTTTTTGTTTGATGTTGTAGAACATAACCCTTGGCTTCCTAAAGAAGGTACACTAGATCTTTAGTGTTTGCCAAAAAGTTGATCAAAATTTGAAGAAAAAAAATCTCAGCAGAAGGCAAAAACTCACCTCAAAAAACTTTTTCTAAAAGGCAGAGGTCTGGAGGTGCATGAGCGCGAGTGTGTAGAGAGGGCTGCAGCAATTACTGAGAAACACTGAGACCCAGGTGCCATGTAGGACAGGGCTAACAGGAAACCAAGGCTGTCTGCTCAGCCCTGAGACTCTGCCCCATCCAAGCTAAACACAGAGGCTTTTGCAATCTTGAAAGTCTTGTATCATAAGGCTGACTCCAGTACAGAAGTTCTGGCACAGACACAGCTGATCCTCACAACCAATTGGCTTGGAAGTCAATTCCCCCCAGTGATATGAACAACAATCAAAACTTAACTACAACAAGACTGTACAAACAGTCCACAAAGGGGTGCACCAAGAGAGTCCATCTCAGATAACTAGGGAGGCAGAGCTACTGAGCTACCAACTCAGAGAAGCATTGAAAATGCAGAGAAAGAGGAACCGATCACAAACAAAAAATATGGAGGAAAACAAATGACTGGATATAGCGTTCAAAACCATGGTTATAAGGCTTTTCAAGAATTTCCTAGAAAAAAAAAATGGATAAATTTATCGAGACCCAAGAGGAGATGAAAAAGGACCAACTAGAAAGGGAACATACATTGACTGAAATAAAAAATATTAGACAGAGACCTAATAGCAGACTAGAGGAATGCAAGAATCAAGTCAAAGATTTGAAATACAAAGAAGCAAAAAACATTCCACTGGAAAAGCAAAAAGAAAAAGAAATCCAAAATTAAAAGATAGTGTAAGGAGCCTCTGGGACAACTTCAAGCATACCAACATCAGAATTATGGGGGTGCCAGAAGAAGAGAGAGAGCAAGATACTGAAAACCTATTTGAAGAAATAATGACTGAAAACTTCCCCTAGCTGGTGAAAGAAATAGACTTATGAAGCCAGGAAGTGCACAGAACCCCAAATAAAAAGAATCCAAAGAGGACAACAACAAGACACATCATAATTAAAATACCAAGATCAAAAGACAGAGAGAATATTAAAAGCAGCAAGAGAAAAACAGTTAATTACCTAGAAGGGAGCACCCATACGACTGTCAGCTGAGTTTTCAACAGAAAATATGCAGGCCAGGCAGTAGTGGCAAGAAATATTCAAAGTGTTGAATAGCAAGAACCTACAACCAGGATTATTCTATCCAGCAAAGCTATCATTGATAATTGAAGATCAGATAAAGAGCTTCACAGATAAGAAAAAACTAAAGAAGTTCATCAACACCAAACCAGTATTATATTAAATGCTGAAAGGTACTCTTTTAAGAAGAGAAGGAAGAAGAAAAAGGTAAAGATAAAAATTATGAACAACAAATACATATCTGTCAATAAGTGAATCTAAAAATCAAGTGAATTAAAAATCTGATGAATAGAATAAACTGGTGAATATAATAGAATCAGAGATGTAGAAAGGGAGTGGATTGACAATTCTCCGGGGTAAGGGGTGAGGGGGGGGTGCAGGTAGAGACTGGACAAAAATCATACACCTATGGATGAGGACAATGAGGGGGAGATAAGGGAAAAGGGAGGGGTGGGAGACAGATGGAGGGGAGTTATGGGTGAAAGAAGAGGAACAATTGTAATAACCTGAACAATAAAGATTTATTAAATAAAATACATACATACATACATGATTGTTTCCCCAAGGGGAACATAATATTGCATTTGTTAGAGCCTTTTAGAGAGGTTGAGGAGGAGCCTTATCCCCTGGTTCCCTCCACTCCTAAAGAAGACTGGGAGGAAAAATTGAAGGAATGGTCTTTATGGCCCCCTTCACCACCATGTCCTAATCCTGAAACATTTGATTCGCCGCCAATAGTCATCTATACAGAGGGCCATCAGAAAAGGAATGAAGGACATTTTGGTGGAAGAAAGGCTTGCTTTTCCTGTGATACAAGTAGCTGACCCACAATTCCCAAATCAGATAAGATCCCATGAAAAATTTGATTTTAAAATGATAAAAGCTTTGCGAGAATGCTTTGATCAAAACAGTCCAACGGCTCTTTTTACAAGAGAAATTATGACTAGTATTTCTGAAGCATTCTTAGCTCCTTATGTTTGGTATTCTCTGGCTCCTGAACTCTGGATGGAGGAGATTATTTACTATGGAAGGGAGAATATTTACAGAAATGTCAAGAGCAAGCCTGTGCAAATGTAGGGCCAAATGCTCAAATAACTTAGGAAATGCTGGCAGGACTGGGGCAGTATATGGATGTATAAAATCAGTTACAATATGTGCAACAGGCATATGAGTAAATTAAACTTTGTGGAAGGAAAGCTTGGTGGGCTTTACCAGCAAAAGGGGACCCTGAGGAATCTTTTAGTAAATGTATGCAGTCATTTTCTAAGACAGCATGAGGTATTTTAATTCAACAATTAGCCTATGAAAATGCCAATGCTGATTGTAAGAAATGCCTGATGCCTCTGAGAAGAAATAGTACCATTACAGAATGATTCGAGCATGTCAGAATGGGAGATCAGGCACTTTTCAAGCGAATTTACTTGCTGTTGCAGTAACAGCAGGAAATAAAAGGTGTTATACGTGTGGAAAAGCAGGACATTTCCAAAAGGAATGTAGTCAACAGAGAAGGACACAAGCTAGTGCTCTAGGGAGAGGTGTAAACACTCAGTCTCTACTAGGTTCAATCTCTCAGTATCTTAGAAGTCAGAAAGGGAACCATTGGGCCAGTCTGTGTAGATCCAAATTTCATAGAAATGGGCAGCCTGGAGATCAAGATGGAGGGCATGTCCAATCACCTGAAAACGGCCAGAGGGGCACCCCCAAGTCCCATTGTCAATAGGGGAAATCTGCCCTGCAAGGCCCACAGTGGATTCCCTCATCTGAGCAACTCCAGGAAGAGCAAGCCTGGATCTTAACAGCACTAGAGCAGTCACTTTGACCCCCGATATTGCTCAGCAAGCTATTCCTACAGGAATTTGGGGACCTGTGCCACCAGGAACTTCAGGATTAATTTTAGGGAGGAGTGGAAACACTCTCAAAGGACTTATTGTTCTGCCTGGAGTAATTGATTCCGATTATGAAGATGAAATTAAGTTATACTAAAATGTAATCATGTTATGCAAGTTACTCCAGGACAAAGAATTGCTCAGATACTATTTCTACATTATGTTCATCAAGGTGAGGCTATAAATAGGATAAGAGAACACAAGGATTTGGAATCTCAGACATTAATTGGATACATGAAATTAACAAAACCCGTCCTATGATTAATTTATGAATAGAGGGAAAACAATTTAGGGATCTAGTGGATACTGGAGGAGATATTAGTATTATCAGCAAAGAATTTTGTCCTCCAAGTTGGTCCACTGCAGAAGCTATGGGCTCAGTTAACGGTGTAGGAATTCCTGATGATACACAACATAGTGATGCAGTGTTAAGATGGCAAATGAGGAAAGACAGACAGGATCGTTTCAGCCCTACATCATCTCTAGAATTAGTCTACTTATGGGGCCAGGATATTTTATAAGGTTTACAGGCATGTATTATTAGCGTCAAAGGACAGCAATTAATGACTCAGATGGCATATCAACCTTTTTATCAGTCACTGCTCAGTCTCCTCACCATCATCCTGATCCTATAAAATAGACAGGTGATAGACCTGTATGTATGGATCAGTGGCCACTAACCAAGGAGAAATTAAGTCATATTCATGAATTAATACAAGAACAAATAGAAGTTGGTCACATAGAGCCTTCCAATAGTCCTTGAAATATGCCTATATTTACAATCCCTAAAAAGGTGACAGGAAAATGGCGATTGTTACATGATCTTAGAGCAATTAATACTTCTATGCATACCATGAGAGCTTTACAACCTGAACTCCCAGAGCAGTGGTTCTCAATCTTCCTAATGCTGGGAACCTTTAAGACAGCTCCTCATGTGGTGGTGACCCCCAACCATAAAATTATTTCCATTGCTACTTCATAACTGTAATTTTGCTACTGTTATGAACTGTAATGTAAATATCTTATATGCAGGATATATTTTCGTTGTTACAAATTGAACATAATTAAAGCATAGGGATTAATCACAAAAACAATATGTAATTATATATTGTGAAATATTTATTTCTAATTACAAATAAATGAAATTTTGTCTTGAATTGTGGTGTAGCATGGGTAACAGTCTTAATATGACAACAGTAAACTACATTGCTATATTTTGCTACACCGAGGAGCCGTGTGTTGGTTTCTAAGACCATTGGAAATAGGTGTTTTCCAATAGTCTTAGGCGACCCCTGTGAAATGGTCATTCAACCCACAAAGGGGTCGCGACCCACAGGTTGAGAACCACTGTTCACAAATCCCTTTAAATTGGTCTCTTATAGTAGTAGATCTTAAATATTGTTTTTTCACCATTCCCTTGGCACCTCAAGATAAACAGAGATTTGAATTTTCAGTGCCATCTATTAATAATATAGAACCCATAAAAAGATATCAATGGAAGGTTTTACCTCAAGGAATGGCCAATAGCCCTACTTTGTGTGAAAAATGTGTGGCTCAAGCTGTTCAGCTTTTAAGAGACAAATACTCCCAATGTTACATTATTCATTACATTGATGACTTGCTCTTAGCAAGCCCCCAGGAAGAGCAGACCTTGGCCATGTTTTCCCAATTAGAAGAGGAGCTCACTAAATGGGGCTTAAGATTTGGTCCAGAAAAGGTACAGAAAGAAACACCTTTCCAATATTTGGGAACCATAATTGAAAACCAATACATTAGGGAAAAAATGGTGCAGAGTAGACAGATGCATCTGGAGCTTTGTCGCTGGGCAGAGGGAGAGAGAGCGGCTGACAGTCACACTGGGAGTGTTTGTTGGCAAGTAAAGAGTCAGTTATCCTCCAGGAGAACATGGGGGACTGTTGGACGGGGCTCTCCTGGCCAGGCAGCCCCACTGCCACGGGGATTTTGTCTGCCAGAGCACCAGCGCGAATGCAGAGACTAGGCCATCTTGCAGAGGGAGGTGGATGTCTGAGGCGGTCTGAAGCCTGTGGCTGGGGCATGCATCGAGCAGCCTGGGGCACCCATCGAGTAGCCGGGGACCCGGGGACCCAGAACTCCACTCTCAAATTGGTGCAGCCACGTGGCGGAATCAGAGATCCACACAGCACACGGAAAGGTCAGATTTCACCTGGGATAGGGTGAGGTCTTCTACCCCACAGAACAGAGACGTGCACACGGTGGGAACCGGGCTGCGGGAAAGCTGCCTCTGGAGAGTTTCACGGAGGTGGGCAGGGCGTGATTCCTAGGTGTGGAGGCAAACTCTCCGAGCGGTTGACAGAGGGGAGCTCTGGAAAACCACTCGTTTTTATCTGAGGCATAGGGACAGCCTGGGAGTTATTACAGTGTCCCAGCTGTAAAATCCCCACAAACTGGCTTTGAGAACCACAGAGTAGCAGGATCTGAGCACAGCCCTGAGAGGTCCTGTGCTTTGTCTCAGAGATCAATTCCGAAACACTGCCACCCAGTGGATGACACACTAATTGACTCTCACATAACCACAAAAGAATAAAGAGATTAAAACACGAACAGGGGAACACAGGGAATTGCAATACCTTCCCTACTGGAAAACAGGAGTGCCAAGCAAAATAATAGTTGAAGTGAATGACCATTCTATTTTTTTTTCCTTTTTTCTTTTTTTTAATTTATTTTTTTTCATTTGTACATATTTTAATTAAAAGACTATTTTTTCTTTCTGCCTCAATTGATTTTACCTTTTTAACTATTACATTTTTGTTTTCAACTAGTATTATTAATTATTACTACTATTTTACCTTTTTGGAAAAAAAAGTGTCATTTTGTTTTCACTTTATTTTATTTTGGGATTACAGTTCTACATTCTATTTTCATCTTTCCTTTAGCATAATTTTACTCCAACTCAACTCTACCTTTATGCCAACACTTTCCTCCTAACTTTCCCCATTTTGTTGTCTTCTTTCTCTTTCCCTTTTCCAACTTTAGATTCTCCCTATTCTTTCTCTTTACCTGGTTAAAATTTCACCCCACTTATATATCTAATTTCAAATCCCCTATTACAAGTCTATACAAACATTTTTCTTCTTGTCTTCACTAGCCAAAAAGTTGTTTTTATTCTATGTCCTTTTGTTGCTATTTGCCTGAAAAGTGATTATATAGATTTTTTGAAATTTTTGTGAGATTGTTTTAGTCTATTCTACTTGTTTTATTTTACTTTCTCCTTCCTTTGTTTTTTACCTCCCTTTTCCCTCACCTCCCTCGATACCAGTTGTTATTTGCAGTTTGTATTAATCTCTAGGTACTGGTTGCTGACCTTTATTGGATTAGTAACTGTTCTATTGGACTTTTCTCCTGACATCTATATTTTGTTCCCCTTTTCTCTCTTATACGCTTTCTTTTCTCTCTGACTTTTTTCTCTTCCTCTTTTGTCCTCCTTCTTCTCCTTTTAATTTTCTTATTTTATTTTATTTTTTGTTCATTTATTTTTTCCCTCACTCTCCCAATTTTATTTTGTCATTTCTTTCTTCTTTTTCCTCATTTTCCTCTTCTCCTCCTCTATTTACCTCTAATTTGTCTTTTATTGGTGGTCACCTTATTTGTGATTATTCACATCTTGAATACATTTCTACTCAGTGCCTTGTGTGCTGTACCTGGTCGTGTCGTAGTTTGTGCCTTTCAATCAATGTAGGAGAGAGAACTCCATAACCAGACTCCCGGAGAAGGAAGACCATGGGCAAAAAAAGAAAAAGCCCACATAAGACAGAAAAGCAGGTTTCACCAGAAAAGAAAGTAAATGAAATAGAAGCAGAAATAAGGCTGCCAGAGACAGAGTTCAGAGAAATGATCATAAGGTGAATGAAAAGAATGGAAGACAAAATCCACAATGTGAGTAAGAACCAAGAGGAAATGAAGAAGACCCAAGAGGAGATGAAGAATCAGCAAGAAGAAATGCAGAAGAACCTAGAGGAGGTGCAGAATAAACAATAAGAAATGAAAAATGACATCACTGCTATAAAGAACTCAATAGAAAGCATCAAAAGTAGACTAGAAGAAGCAGAGGACCACATCAGTGAGTTAGAAGACATGGTAGGAAAAAATACCCCAGTACAGCAGCTTCTAGAAAAAAAAGTTAAAACGTAAGAAGAGAACCTAAGGGAACTTTGGGATAACATGAAACAAAACAACATCCGCATAATTAGGGTTCCAGAAAGAGTGGAAACTGAACAAGGATTAGAGAACCTGTTTGAAGAAATAATGACAGAAAATTTCCTCGATATAGGAAAGACAAAACCCACACAAATCCAAGAAGCTCACAGAGTCCCAAGCAAAATGAACCCCAACAAACCGACACCGAGGCACATTATAATCAAATTGGCAAACACCGACGACAAAATAAGAATCTTAAAAGCAGCCTGAGAGAAACAGAAAGTTACCTACAAAGGAACCCCCTTAAGACTAGCTACTGACTTCTCAACAGAAACTCATCCGGCCAAGAGGGAATTGAATGAAATATACAAAGGCATGCAAAGGAAGGGTCTGAATCCAAGAATACTGTACCCTGCAAGACTCTCAATCAAAATGGCAGGTGAAATTAGAAACTTCACAAACAAAAAAGGACTAAGGGAATATATTACCACCAAACCAGCAATGCAAGAAAAGTTGAAGGGTCTGCTGTAATAAAAAGAAAGAAGAAGCGAAGAAGGAACTCGGCGGCAAGGACTAAAAATGGCAACAGATAAGTACTTATCAATAATAACTTTATGTAAATAGATTAAATGCTCTAATCAAAAGACATAGGGTAACCAATTGGATAAGAAAACATGATCCATAAATCTGCTGTCTGCAAGAAACCTACATCAGGAAAAGAGATGCACACAGATTGAGGATGAAGGGATGGAAGATGGTATTTCAGGCAAATGGAAATGAAAAAAAAGCTGGGGTTGCAATACTTACATCTGACAAATTGGATCTCAAAGTGAAGGACATAACAAGAGATAAAGAAGGCCACTTCATAATACTAAAGGGAACAATCCAACAAGAAGAAATAACTCTGGTAAACATATATGCACCCAATATAGGAGCACCTAAATACATAAAAAAAACTCTTGGAGGATATTAAGGGAGAGATTGACAGCAATACAATCAGAGTAGGAGAATTTAATACCCCACTGTCACCATTGGACAAATCCTCTAAACAAAAAATCAGGAAAGAAACATCAATCCTAAATGACTCAATAGACCAGATGGAATTAATTGACATCTTCAGAACATTTCACCCAAAACCACAGAATATACATTCTTTTCCAGTGCACATGGGTCATTTTCAAAGATAGATCATATGTTGGGTCATAAGAAAAGTCTCATCAAATTCGAGAAGACATAAATTGCCGAGACCAGTTTGGCTCAGTGGATAGAGCATTGGCCTGCGGACTGAAAGGTCTCCGGTTTGATTCTGGTTGGGAGCATGTACCTTGCTTGCGGGCACATTTCCAGTGTGGGGCGTGCAAGGGGCGGCTGATCAATGTCTCTCTCTCATTGATGTTTCTGTCTTTCTATCCCTGTCCCTTCCTCTCTGTGAAAAATCAATAAAATATATTTTTAAAAAAGAAGACATAAATCATATCAAGTATTTTCTCAGACCACAGTGGCATAAAACTGGATATCAACTATAATAAAAACAATAGAAAGAAATCAAACACATGGAGACTAAACAGCATGCTATTAATCCTATTAAACAATGACTGGGTAACCAAAGAGATCAAGGAAGAAATAAAAAACATCACGACAACAAATGACAATGACAACACAACAATACAAAATTTATGGGATACAGTGAAAGCAGTCTTGAGAGGGAAGTTCATAGTCCTACAAGCTTACTGCAGAAAAACAGGAAACAATGGTAATAAATTACCTAACCCTACAACTTAAAGAGCTAGAACGAGAACAATAAGAAAAGCCCAGTGTACTCAGAAGGAAGGAAATAGTGAAGATCAGAGTGGAGATAAACAACTTGGAGACCAAAGAAACAATTCAAAAGCTCAACAAAACAAAGAGCTGGTTCTTTGAAAAGATAACCAAGATTGATGGACCTCTAGCCAGGGTCACCAAGCAGCAAAGACAGAAGACCGAAATAAACAAAATCAGAAATGAAAGAGGAGAAATAACAACAGGCCCTGCGGAAAAACAAAGAATTGTTAAAAATACTATGAACAACTCTATTCTAACAAATTGGACAACCTCCAAGAAATGGACATTTTCCTAGAAAAATATAACCTTCCAAAACTCAACGAGGAGGAATCTAAACATCTCAATAGTCCAATAACTATGGAAGAAATTGAAGCAGTCATCAAAAAGCTTCCAGTAAATAAAAGCCCGGGTCCAGATGGCTACACAGAAGAGTTTTACCAAACGTTCAAGGAAGAATTAAAACCTATCCTTCTCTGACTATTAAGAAATAGTCAAGAGGAAGGAACACTTCCAAACACTTTCTATGAAGCCAGCATCACACTAATACCAAAACCAGATAAAGACAACACAATGAAAGAGAATTATAGGCCAATATCTCTCATGAGCACAGATGCCAAAATCCACAACAAAATTCTAGCAAATCAGATCCAGCAGTACATCAGAAAGATCATACACCATGACCAAGTAGGATTCATCCCAGGAATGCAGGGATGGTACAATATCTGCACATGAATAAACGTGATACAGCACATAAACAAATAGATAAAAAACACATTGTCATATCAATTGATGCAGAAAAAGCACTTGACAAAATCCAACACCCTTTCTTGATAAAAACTCTCAGCACAGTGGTTACACAAGGATCATACCTCAACATCATAAAAGCCATACAGTGGTACCTCAAGATATGAATGCTCTAACATATCAGATTTTTGAGATACGAGCCGTCAAGGAAGTGATTTTTGCTTCGAAATACAAGCAACATTTGAGATAGAAGTAATCGCGCAGATTGGCCAGCTGCACACGACCCACCAGTTTACTGCAACTCGAGCGTCTCATAATTTCCCACGCCTCAAGGTTACGGAACGAATTAAACTCATATCTTGAGGTACCACTGTATATGATAAACAAATAGCTAACATCATACTCAATGGACAAAAACTAAAACCATTTCCCCTAGGAACAGGAACAAGACAGGGATGCCCACTCTGACCTCTCCTGTTCGACATAGTACTGGAAGTATTAGCCATTGCAATTAGACAAAAAGAAGAAATAAAAGGCATCCAAATAGGAAAAGAAGAAGTAAAGCTGTCCTTATTTGCAGATGACATGATACTGTATACAAAAAAACCAAAAGACTCTATTCCAAAACTAATTGACTTAATTAATGAATTTGGCAATGTAGCAGGATACAAACTTAATGCTAAGAAGTCTGTGGCATTTGTATACACTAATAGTGAAATTACAGAAGGAGAGACTAAAAAAGCTATCCCATTTACCATTGCGCCAAAAAAATTAAGATACCGAGGAATAAACCTAACTAAAGAGGTAAAAGACCTATAAGTAGAAAACTACAGGAAACTGAAAAAGAGATAGAGGAAGATGTTAACAGATGGAAGAGCATACCATGCTCATGGATTGGGAGAATCAACATCATTAAAATGTCCATGCTACCCAAAGCAATCTATAGATTCAATGCACTACCCATTAAAATACCAACGACGTATTTCACAGACCTAGAAAGAATTCTTCATAGATACATCAGGAACAAAAAAAGACCACAAATAGCTACAGCAATTCTGAGAAAGTAGAATAAAGTAGGTGGGATCTCAATACCAGATTTCAAGCTACACTACAAAGCAACTGTTCCCAAAACAGACTGGTACTGGCACAAGAACAGACATATAGACCAATGGAATACAATAGAGAACCCAGATATCCACACAAACCACTATGCTCAACTAATATTTGACAAAGGAGGCATGAACATTCAATGGAGCCAAGATAGCCTCTTCAATAAATGGTGTTGAGAAAATAGGACAGATACATGCAAAAAAATGAAACTGGTCCACCAACTTACACCAAATACAAAAATAAACTCAAAATGGATACAGGACTTAAACATTAGAAGGGAAACCATAAAAATACTAGAGGAATCCACAGGCAGCACAATCTCAGATATATGCCAGAAGAACTTCTTCACTGGTATTTCTCCAAAGGCAATGGTAGCTAAAGAAAAAATAAACAAATGGGACTATATCAAAATAAAAAGCTTTTGCACAGCAAAAGAAACAATCAACAAAACAACAAGAAAGATCACTGTATGGGAGAACATATTTGCAAATGTTATCAGTGATAAAGGTTTAATCTCCAAAATCTACAGCCAACTTATACAACTTAATAAAAGGAAGATGAAGGATCCAATAAAAAAATGGGCAACGGACCTAAATAGAACCTTTTCAAAAGACGGCAGAAGGAAGGCCAAGAGACACATGAAAACATGTTCAAAGTCATTAATCATCCGAGAGATGCAAATCAAAACGACAATGCGATACCATCTTACACCGGTTAGAATGGCAATCATCAACAAATCAACAAACAACAAGTGTTGGCGAGGTTGTGAAGAAAAAGGACCCCTTGTGCACTGTTGGTGGGAATGCAAACTGGTGCAGCCACTGTGGAGAACAGTATGGAGTTTCCTCAAAAAACTAAAAATGGATCTCCCATTTGACCCTGTAATACCACTCTTAGGAATTTATCCTAAGAATTTACAAAAACCAATCAGAAAGGATTTATGCACCCCTATGTTCATAGCAGCACAATTTACAATAGCTACAATTGGGAAACAGCAGAGGTGCCCATCAGCAGATGAGTGGATCAGAAAACTGTGGTACATCTACACAATGGAATCCTATGCTGCCATTAAAAAAAAAAAAGGAATTCTTACCATTTGCAGCAACCTGGTTGGAACTGGAGAGCCTTATGCTTAGTGAAATAAGCCAGTCAATGAAGGTGAAGCATCACATGATCTCACTCATTTGTGGATAATGAAGAACATTATAAACTGATGAACAAAAGGATAGATACAGAGGCAGTAAAGCTTCAAACAGACTGTGGAATTGCAGCAGGAAGATTAAAGTTAGGCGAGGTAGATAAGAGATCAATCAAAGGACTTGTATGCATGCATATAAGCATAACCAATGAACATAGACACTGGGGAGTTGGGGTATGCCCTGGAGTGAGGGGGGACAATTGGGAGATATGTATAAAAAATTTAAAAATATATAAAATAAAATGTTAAAGTTATTATTGATAGGAGCTTATCTGTGTCCATTTTTAGTTTTTACCCCAGAGTTCCTTCTTTGCTTCCTATTTCTTTTTTTTAGGCTATTTTCTTTTTTTTTAATTAAATCTTTATTACTCAGATTATTACATTTTTTCCCCTCCATAGCACCCCTCCACCCAGCTCTCACCCTTCCCTCCCTCCCATTGACCTCATCCATAGGTGTATGATTTTTGTCCAGTCTCTCCCTGTATACCCCTCACCCCTTTCCCCCTGAGAATTATCAATCCACTCCCTTTCTGTGCTCCTGATTCTATTATATTCACCAGTTTATTCTGTTGATCAAATTTTTAATTCACTTAATTTTTAGATTGACTTGTTGATAGATACGTATTTGTTGTTCATAATTTTTTGACTTTAATCTTTTTCATCTTCCTCTTCTTAAAGAGTACCTTTCAGCATTTCATATAATACTGGTTTGGAGTTGATGAACTCCTTTAGCTTTTTCTTATCTATGAAGCTCTTTATCTGCCCTTCAATTCTGAATGATAGTTCTGCTGGATAGAGTATTCTTGGTTGTAGGTTCTTGCTATTCATCACGTTGTATATTTCTTGCCACTCCTGTCTGGCCTGCATCGTTTCTGTTGAGAAATCAGCTGACAGTCGTATGGGTGCTCCCTTGTAGGTAATGAACTGTTTTTCTCTTGCTGTTTTTAATATTCTCTCTTTGTCCTTTGCTCTTGGTATTTTAATTATGATGTGTCTTGGTGTGGTCCTCTTTGGATTCCTTTTATATGGGGTTCTCTGTGCTTCCTGGACGTGTAAGTCTATTTCTTTCACCAGATGTGGGAAGTTTTCAGTCATTATTTCTTTGAATAGGTTTTCAGTATCTTGTTCTCTTTCTTCTGGCACTCCCACAATTCTGATGTTGGTACGTTTGAAGCTGTCCCAGAGTCTCCTCACATTATCTTCACATTTTTGGATTCTTTTCTCTTCTTGCTTTTCCAGTTGAGTGTTTTCTGCTTATTTATATTTCAAATTTTTGACTTGATTCTTGCCTTTCTCTAGTCTGCTGTTAGGACTCTGTATAATATTTTTTATTTTAGTCAGTGAATGTTTAATTTCTAGTTGGTCCTTTTTCATCTTTAGTTGGACCTTTACCATCTCTAGTTGGTCCTTTTTCATCTCCTCTTGGGACTTGATAAATTTATCCATCTTTTCTAGCATATTCTTGAAAAACCTTATAAGCATGGTTTTGAACTCTATATCCAGTCGTTTTTTTTTTTCCTCCATTTCTTTTGTTTGTAATCCCTTCCCTTGTCTCTGCATTTTCACTATGTCGGGGAAACTTCTGTGTTGGATTCAGCCTTATACTGCCAGATGTGCAAAGCCGCAGAAGCCTCTGTTGAGCTTGGGATGGGTGGATTCTCAGGGCTTAAGGGACCGCCTTGCCTTCCAGTCGGCCCTGCCCTCCACGGCCCCTGAGTCTCACGTGACTGGGTAATGGCTGGAGCGGTCCTTGTGCGCGCGCACCCACAGTGCCTCTAACCGCTGCCTTTCCAGCTCCCCTGTGCACCAGGAACACACGAGTCTAGGTCCACAGGGTTTCTTCGCCCGAAACAGTGGCCCAGTGGACTCAGAAGTGGTACAGTTCGGAGGGTCTGTCTCCCGCCCACTCGCGAAAGCCAGCAGCACAATCAGCAATCTGTCCTCCGCGCAGCGCCGTGCGCACCGCCACCAGCCCTCTAATCTTTTGCGACTCCCCTAAATTTCCGTGCACCTCTCCCTTTTCACAGTCCAAACTCACCTTGTATGAGTTTTGGCTGGATCTGGGGTTTAGTGTTGTAAGATAAGGGGTTCAATGCCATTGGGAGTCTCCGTTTCCTTCCCGCCAGAGAAAGCCAGCCAGGTACTCCGGCACCCGCTCTCTCAGCTCGCACGTCTCTGTACCTCAGCTTTTTGCAGCTTCTCTGGGTTTCTGTGAGCCCCTCTCTTTCCTTCTAGCTGTATAACTTACACTCAGCCAGCTTTCCTGTGGTTCTGGATGATGTCCGTTCTGTCTTTTAGTTGTAGTTTGAAATTGTTGTGCGAGGCAGCAGTGTAGGTTTTCACCTATGCCGCCATCTTGGATTCTCCCTGCTTCCTATTTCTTTGTATTACAGAAGACCCTTTAACATTTCTTGCATTGCTGGTTTGGTGGTAATATATTCCCTTAGTCCTTTTTTGTCTGTGAAGCTTCTGATTTCACCTTCCATTTTGATTGAAAGCCTTGCAGGATACAGTATTTTTGGATTCAGACCCTTCCTTTGTATGACTTTGTATATTTCATTCCATTCCCTTCTGGCCTGATGAGTTTCTGTTGAGAAGTCAGTAGCTAATCTTAAGGGGATTCCTTTGTAGGTAACTTTCTGTTTCTTTTTGGCCACTTTTAAGATTCTTACTTTGTTGTTGGTGTTTGCCAATTTAATTTTAATGTGCCTTGTCAGTTTGTTGGAGTTAATTTTGCTTGGGACTCTGTGAGCTTCTTGGATTTGTGTGGGGTTTTTCTTTCCTATATTGAGGAAATTTTCTGTCATTATTTCTTCAAACAGGTTCTCTAATCCTTGCTCAGTTTCCACTCTTTCTGGAACCCCAATTATGCGGATGTTGTTTTGTTTCATGTTATCCCAAAGTTCCCTTAGACTCTCCTCTTGCTTTTTAACTTTTTTTCTAGAAGCTGCTGTACTTGGGTATTTTTTCCTACCATGTCTTCTAGCTCACTGATGTGGTCCTCTGCTTCTTCTAGTCTACTTTTGATGCTTTCTATTGAGTTCTTTATAGCAGTGATGTCATTTTTCATTTCTTTTTTATTATTCTGCATTTCTTCTTGCTTCTTCTGCATTTCCTCTTGGCTCTTCTTCATTTCCTGTTGGCTCTTACTCACATTGTAGATTTTGTCTTCCATTCTCTTCATCCACCTTATGATCATTTCTCTGAACTCTTTCTCTGGAAGGCTTATTTCTGCATCTATTTTGTTTACTTCCCTTTTTGGTGATACCTGACTTTCTGTCATATGTTGGCTATTTCGTCTTCCCCCCATGGTCTTTCTTCTCTGGGTGTCTGGTTATGTAGTTCTCTCTCCTACATTGATTCAAAGGCACAAACTACAACACGAACATGTACAACACTCAAGGCACTAACAGAAATGTATTCACGATGTTAATCACAAATAAGGTGACCACCAATGAAAGACAAATTAGGGTTAAGTAGAGAAAGAAGAAGAGGAAAATGAGGGAAAATGAAAAAAAGGAGTGGGAGAGGGAGTGGAAAAGAAAAATGAATGAACAAAAAATAAAATAAAAAGGAGAAGAAGAAGAAGAAGAAGAAGAAGAAGAAGAAGAAGAAGAAGAAGAAG
>JAAGEH010000268.1:477658-496806 GCA_011751065.1 Lasiurus cinereus | reverse complement strand
AGAAGAAGAAGAAGAAGAAGAAGAAGAAGAAGAAGAAGAAGAAGAAGGAGGAGGAGGAGGAGGAGGAGGAGGAAAGAGAAAGGGAAAAAAGTCAGAGAGAAAAGAAATAGGATAAGAAAGAAAAGGGGAACAAAATATAGATGTGAGGAAAAAACTCCAATAGAACAGCCACTAATCCCAACAAATGCCAGCAACAAGTACCTGGAGATTAATACAAACTACAAATAACAACTGGTATCGAGGGAGGTGAGGGAAAAGAGAGGTAAAAAACAAACCAAAACAAACAAACATAAAGCAAAATAAAACAAGTAGAATAAGTGAAAACAATCTCACAAAAAAGTACAAAAAATCGATGTAATCAGGTGAACAGCAACAAAAGGACATAGAGAAACAACTTTTTGGATAATGAAGACAAGAAGAGAGACGTTTGTATGGACTTGGAGTAGGGGATTTGAAATTAGATATATAAGTGGGGTGAAATTTTAACCAGGTAAAGAGAAAGATTAGGGAGAATCTAAAGTTGGAGAAATGAAAGAGAAAACAAGACAACAAAATGGGGTAAGTTAGGAGGAGAATGTTGGCATAAAGGTAGAGTTGAGTTGGAGTAAAATTATGCTAAAGTAAAGATGAAAATAGAATGTAGAACTCTAATCCCAAAGTAAAATAAAGAGAAAACAAAATGACACTTGTTTTTTTTTCTAAAAAGGGAAACTAGTAGTATTATTACTACTAGTAGTTTTCCTCTTTGAAAACAAAAATGTAGTAATTAAAAAGGTAAAGTCAATTGAGGAGAAAAGGAAAAATAGTTTTAAAATTAAAATATGCAAAAATAAAAAATAAAATAAAATACATTTTTTTAAAAAAAGAAAAAGAAAAAAATAGAATGGGTAGTAGTGGAAGTCATTCACTTCCACTATTGGTCTGCTTGGCACCCCTGTTTCCCAGTAGGGAGGGTATTGCAGTTCCCTGTGTTCCATGGCTGAGGTCTTAATCTCTTTATTCTTTTGTGGTTATTCGAGAGTCAATTTGTGCGTCATCCACTGGGTGGCAGTGTTTCGGAATTGACCTCTGAGACAAAGCACAGGATCTCTCAAGGCTGTGCTCAGATCCTGCTACTCTGTGGTTCTCAAAACAGGTTTGTGGGGATTTTGCAGCCGGGACACTGTAATAATTTCTGGGCTGTCCTTCTGCCTCAGATCAAAATGAGTTGTTTTCTAGAGCTCCCCTCTGTCATCAGCCCTGAGAGTCCATTTCCACACTTAGGAATCACGCCCTGCCCCACATCCACGGACCTCTCCAGAAGCAGCTTTCCCACAGCCCGGTTCCCACAATGTGTGCGTCTCTGTTCTGCGGGACAGGGGATCTCACCTTATCTCAGGTGAAATCTGACCTTTCCATGTGCCATGTGGAGCTCCTCTGAATCCATGTGTCTGCGCTGATTGGACAGTGGTGATTTGGGTCCCCCCGCTGTTTGGTGGGTGCTGCAGCTGTAGCTTTGCAGACCACCATAGACATCCACCTCCCTCTGCAAGATGGTGTGGTCTCTTTGTTCATGCTGGTGGCTCAGGCAGACAAAAACCCCATGGCAGTGAGGCTGCCTGGTCAGGGGAGCCCTGTCCAGCAGTCCCCCACCTTCTCCTGGAGGATAACTGACTCTTAACTTGCCAATAAACACTCCCAGTGTGACTCTCAGCTGCTCTCTCTACCTCTGCCCAGCAACTCGGCTCCAGACGTGTCCGTCTATTCCGCTGCCATTTTTCCTCCCTCCTATTTTTAAATACAGTGGTACCTCAAGATACGAGTTTAATTCATTCCGTAACCTTGCTCATATATCAAGTTGCTCGTATCTCAAAGCAAATTTCCCCATTGAAATCAATTGGAATGCTGTTAATCTGTTCCAGCCCCCAAAATGTCATCCCAGTTGTTCTTGTTACATGTTTTTGAATAAGAAAAATGTATTTATAAATGACAAATATTGTATCAAAACATAATAAAAGAGAATGTAAAGGAATAAACTGGTTTTATAAAGTGTATTTACCTACTCGTTACACTCTTAATGCTACACTTTATCCCTAAACTGAATGTAACTTAACTAATCTTCACTGAACTTAATTGCTACTGGTCTTTGCATTTTTGGCCGATTTCAAAAAAAAAACGTGTCCAACGAGGTTTGCCTCTTCCTCCCTTTCAGAATGTTTCTGAAATGGGTGAGGCAAGTTTCATTGAACAGCTCCGATGCACGACCAGTAGCATCTTTTTTGGGGTGTTTCTTTTCCACAAAGTGTGACACCCTCTCCCACATTCCTAAGATCTCCTTTATCTCACTTGTAGAGATCTCCTCCACCTCTGGCTCCTCCTCAAAACCAATTTCTTGGAGAACCTCTGCATGTTGCTGAGGCTGCAACTCTTCTAACTCCTCCGTGGTGAGTTCCAGAGAGTGCTCCTCGACGAGCTCATTCACGTCTCTCTCATCCACCTCCAGGCCCATGGATTTTCCCAGACACTATCTCCTCCTCCACTGGCACTTCAGGATCAAATCCTTTGAAGGTCCTTTCGGCTACGGCCTCAGGCCACAGCTTCTTCCATGCAGAGGTCAAAGTCCTCCTTGTAACAACCAGCCAGGCCTGATAAATAATTCTGAGGCATGTCACGATGTTAAAATGGTTCTTCCAGAACTCTCGAAGGTTGAGGTTTGTGTTCTCCGTCACCTCAAAGCAGCGCCGGAACAGGTGCTTGATGTACAGCTTTTTAAAATTAGAAATCACCTCCTGATCCATGGGCTGCAGGATAGGAGTGATGTTGGGAGGTAGGTAGACAACCTTTATAAACTTGAACTCTTCGAGGAGTTCATCTTCGAGGTTCAGTGGGTGAGTAGGAGCATTGTCGAGGAAAAGGAGAGCTTGCATGGTTAGGTTGTTTTTCTATAGATATTTCTTAACAGAAGGGCTGAAAACCAGGTTTACCCACTCCACAAAGAACTGCCTGGTGACCCATGCCTTCGGGTTTTCCCTCCACATAACTTGCAGTTTATCTTTTAAAATCTTATGTGACTTAAAGACTCTGGGGTTTTCCGAATGGTATACAAGCAGAGGCTTGATCTTGCAGTCGCCACTCGCATTGGCACACAGTGCGAGAGTTAGCCTATCCTTCATGGGTTTGTGGCCTGGCATCGCCTTCTCCTCTGCCATTGTATAAGTCCTATTCGGCATCTTCTTCCAGAAAAGCCCTGTCTCATCACAGTTGAAGACTTGCTGGGGAATATATCTTTTGGCTTCTATCAGTTTGAAAAAAGTTTTGAGGTAATCCTCAGCTGCCTTCACATCCGAACTTGCCTGACGATGGAGTGAATGCCGGACCTTTTCCTGAAGTTATCAAACTAGCCTCTACTGACTTTAAATGAGTCTTTCGATGCTTTGTCTGTGGAAGTGCGCGGGTTTGCTCCAGCAAATCACCGTAAGTCGCTCTCGCCTTCTCGTATATGATGCCCTGTGTTAATGTATCTCCTTTAAGCTGCTTCTCCGTCACCCACACCATCAGTAGATTCTCCATCTTTTCATGGAGAGAGCTACAGAGCTTAGAAATTATTGTAACACCCTTAGCTGGCGTTATACCCTTTATCAACTCCTTCTGTTTAAGCACAGTGCATATGGTTGAAGTATTATGCCCGTATTGCCTCGCCAAGTCAGCCACTCGCACACCTTGCTCATATTTTTCTATGCTTTCACACTTTAATTCAATAGACATCATCCTCTTCTGAGCACTGACCTTTCCACTCGCTTTCTTTGGACCCATGGTTATAAAAAGAAATGTGATAAAGTATGTAAATGCACAGAAGATGCTTTGACAAGGAGGTAAACAAGCACACTGACTGAGGCATGGGAAACTATGAGACACTTGAGTCATGGTAAACTGGTGGGTCCTGTGCAGCCAGCTGATCTGAGCGATTACTCGTATCTCAAATGTTGCTCGTATTTCAAAGCAAGAAATTGCTGGCTCGACGCTCGTATCTCAAAAATCTCATATGTTATGGCACTCGGATCTCGAGGTACCACTGTATATTTTATTGATTTTTTACGGAAAGGAAGAGAGAGGGACAGAGAGTTAGAAACAGTGATGAGAGAAAGAGACATCGATCAGCCGCCTCCTGCATGCCCCCTACTGGGGATGTGCCCACAACCAAGGTTACATGCCCTTAACTGGAATCGAACTTGGAACTTTCAGTCTGCAGGTCAATGCTTTATCCTGATAATTTTTACATCTATTTTTTATCAAGGATATTGGCCTATAATTCTTTTCTTTGTAGTTTCTTCATCTGGTTCTGGAGTTAGGATAATACAGGCCTCATAAAAAAAGCTCAGAAGTGTTCTTATGGATTTTTTGGAATAGTTTGAGGAAAATAGATGTTAATTCTTACAATGTTTGGGAAAACTCCCCTGTGAAGCTGTCCTGACCAGGATTTTGTTTGCTGGGAGTTTTCTAATTACCACTTCTATTTCATCAGTTGTTATTGTCCCATTCGGGTGTTCTTTCTTAAAATGTTCTTTATTGTGTAAAGTGTTATGTATATCTCCTTCCTGTCCCCTTCTAGCCCCTGAATTGACCTCTCCCCACCCTCTAGCACATATCTTAACCACCCCCCAATCTCTGTGTCCATTGATTAGGCTTATATGCATGCATACAAGTCCTTTGGTTAATCTCTTACTCTCCTTCCACACTCCCCTGCCTTCCCTCTTAGGTTTGTCAGTCTGTTCAATGCTTCTATATTTCTGTGTCAATTTTTATTAATCAGTTTACCTTGTTCATTATATTCCAGAAATGAACCCACTTTTGCCACTGCTGCCACCACAAGATAAAGGTCATATGATATTTATCTTTCTCTGACTGGCTTATTTCACTTAGCATAATGCTCTCCACACCCATCTATGCTGTTACTAATGGTAAAAGTTCCTTCTTTTTTTACAGCAGAATAGTATTCTATTGTGTAGAAGTACCCCAGTTTTTTAGTCCACACATCTGCTGATGGGCACTTAGACTGTCTCCAGATCTTAGCTATTGTAAATTGCACTGCTATGAATATAGGGATGCATTAATCTTTCTGATTGGTCTTTCTGATTTCTTTGGGATATATTCATAGAAGTAGTATTACTGGGTCAAATGAGAGTTCTATTTTTAATTTTTTTTAGGAAACTCCATACTGTTTTCCACAGTAGCTGCACCAGTCTGCATTCCCACAGCAGTGTAATAAATGGGTTTCCCACCATGAGGTTTTCTCCACATCCTCACCAACACTTGTTGTTTGTTGATTTATTGATTTTTTTTTACTGTTGCTTTGATTTCATCAGTTGTTATTGGCATATTTAGGTTTTCAAATTCTTCCTGATTCAGTTTTGGGAGGTTGTATTTTTCTAGGAATTTTCCCATTTTTTTCCACATTGTCTAGATGGTTGACAAATGGTTGTTTATAATATATTCTTACAATTCTTTGAGGTATCAGTGGTTATTTTGCCACTTTTGTTTCTGGTTTTATTTATTTTAGTCCTCTTTGTTTCTTGATAAATCTGGCTAACAGTTCATTGATCTTGTTTATCCTTTCAAAGAACCAGCTCTTTGTTTCATTCATCTTTTTTGTTTTGTTTTGTTAATGCCAGTTATTTCCACTCTGATTTTTATTATTTCCTCCCTTCTACTTACTCTGGGATTTCCTTGTTGTTCTCTTTCTAGTTCTTTAAGTTGTAGAGTTAAATGGCTTATTAATTTTCTTCTTTGTTGGGGTAGGCCTGTACTGTAGTGCTATGAATTTCCCTCTCAGGACTGCTTTTGCTGTGTCCAGAGATTTTGGATGTTGTGTGTTCATTTTCATTTGTTTCCAGGAAGTATTTGATTTATTTCTTGATCTCGTTGAAAACCCATTCATCTATACTAATAGTAGCCTAGGGCCAGCACAACCGAATGGACAACTGAACACCTTTGTCATGTCAGCGGCAGAGGTGGTGGAAGCAGCAACAAAAGTCAGGTCTGGGTCTATCACCAATTAGAAGGTATCTCAAGGTGAGAACCATCACCTCAGCCAGAACTCAAGATGGTCACCCGGCCTGGCCTGGCCCCTCCTCAGAGCCAACCCTTTTCTCCACATACACTGCAGCAGACAGACAGGGATGCCTAAGAGCCTGGGGCCGTGGTGCCCCATCTCTACCATACTCTCCTGGTCTCCTTCACTGTGGATCCCACAAAAGAGTATTATGAGAGCCCTTCCCCGGCTACCTCTCACCACTGTCTCTGGCCATCCCTCAGCACACAGGCATCTCAGCTTTCAAACTTGCCCTATTCAATTCCTCTCACCCCCTTCCAGAGCCTCTGTTCTGGATAAGGTATTTAGAATCCAGGGTTCTGGGTTTTTACAACAGAGCTGGGGTAGGAAAGGGTAAAGAGCACAAAGATGGCTGATAGGGCCACCCAACTCTGCCTCAGTTTGACCAATTAGTTCAGCCTCACAACGTGGCTCTCAGAGGGAATCCCTACTTCCAGCAATGGCTCTAGGCCCTTGGCCCCAATACCAATCTCCTCTCCCCCTTGGCCGTCCCCACAGCTGGTGCTTGCTGCAGCTCCGTGTGCCTTACTTAACCACTCCTTCCATTCTGTTCCTACAAAGGAGGCGGCATCTTTGTATGTTATATTCATATAAACTTTGTAACATTTTTGGGGGAAACAAAATGATGACCAAGAGAATGCCACAGTCAACATCTGGAGTCCGGCTCAGGAGAATGATGAGAAGGGAGAATTGCATAAGTTGGCCAATGCCAAGATATTTCTGAGTGATGGCCTGGTGTGTGACCACAGAGGAAGGAGTCCAAGTTTCTCAGCAAGACACCAAGATCCTCTGTGTTCTGAACCTTTGTTTTGGTTTTAAGAATTCCCTACTCCCCATCTATTGGCTCTCTCCCTCTGAGGGGCACTGTCGTCGTCACATGGGTTCAACTGGAATATTGTATCCCAAAAGGATTGTCCCAACGTATGTATCCTTTCATCTGACAATGAAAAAATCCCAAAGAATAAGAATGGAGACAGACTACTGTCCTTTAGGCTTAAAAAAAAAAAAAACAGAAGTGTCCTGTTAAGAGCTGAGACTTGGTTCTGTCCACACGCCTCAGAGAGATTGAATAAGGAAATGGCCCCATTTGGCCCTGATTTTACCCACTTACATTACTCTTGAAGGTGTCTTTGCTACATTGTGAATAAACTGCCACCTTTTGGAATAGGGGCTCATACAGAAGTCTGCATTCCCATCTTTTCTTGAAACAGATCTGTGTTCTGCAGCTGAGACCAGGTCCTGTCGCTGAAATCAGATGCACTAGAGTGGACCAGCATCCCTCCCCGCCATGCCCTTTTACATTCAGGGGTTGAACTGAGCTCACTTTGGGGGAAACCTGGCAAGGGTGACAGGTGTCACAGATGGAAGGATGGAGAATGGAGAGGCAGACACGCTCCTGGTCCTTCCCTGGGATGGGGGTCAGGCAGCTGAAGGCCAGTCAGCCTGCCCCACAATTGGGTGAGAGAGCATCCTCTGTGTCCACCTCTCACCCCATGGTCCCAACCACACCCCTCATCTCCGGGCAGCCCTCTGCGTTCTGCAACAGTGCACTCTGCTGTCACATGCTGCTCACCCTAAATGAGAAGGAACAGAGCAGTTGGCCCATAGACAACTATACAGAAAGGTAGGGCTCACAGCTGGAGAGAGCAGTGGTGGTAGCGGGAGCCTCTCCTGCCTCCATCGCAGTGCTAAGGAGCAGCGAGCCAAGTGGTAAGGAACGAGGAGCAGGTAGGCGGTAAGGAGAGAGGGGTCCCAGACTGTGAGAGGGATTTCCAACTGTTGCTTAGGCCCATTCCCATGGCAGGCAGACATCCCCTGAGGGGTCCTGGACTGCGAGAGGATGCAGGCTGGACTGAGGGACACCCCCCACCAGTGCATAAATTTTGTGCACCAGGCCTCTAGTTATTTAATAACATGCTATTTAGCCTCCATGTGTTTGAATGTTTTGGATATTTTTACTATAGTTTATTTATCATTTCACTCCACTGTTTTGTGTCCTAATATGAGGTCTATCTTTGTGAATCTATGTGCACTTGAGAAGAATGTATATCCTGCTGCATTGGGGGTGAAATGTTCTATGAATGTCAATTAAATCCATCTGATCCAGTGTGTCCTTTAGAGTCTCTCTTTCCTTGTTAAGCCTTTTTCTGTAAGATCCACCCAGTGAAGTCAGTGTGTGTAAAGTCCCCTACTATGACTGTACTGTTGTTGATCTCTCTCTTAATGTCCTCTAGAAGCTTTTTTGTATATTTAGGTGTTCCTTTATTGGGTGCATATATGTTTACCTCTTGATGAGTCAATCCCTTTAGCATTATGTAGTGGCATTCGTTATCTCTTGTGATGGTCTTCATTTTAAAGTCATTTTTTCACATGAATATTGCTACTCCAGTCATTTTTTCTTTTACATTTGCATGGGAAAATTTTTTCCATGCCTTCACTCTCATCCTGTGTGTGTCTTTTGTTTTGAGGTGGATCTCTTGTAGACAGCATTTAATTGGGGCATGTTTTTATATTCATTCAGCTACCCTGTGTCTTTTGATTGGAGCATTTAGTCCAGTTACATTTAAGGTTATTATTGATAGATATTTATTTATTGCCATTTTCATTCTATATGCCTAGGTTTCTCTCTCTAGTTCTTCTTCTTCTTATAGCAGTCCCTTTAGCATTTCTTGTTAAGCTGGCTTAGTAGTGGTATACTCCTTTAGCCTTTTTTTTTTTTGGTCTGGGAAGCTCTTTATTTGACCATCTATTTTGAATGATAGCCTTACTGGATATAGTAATCTTGGTTTCAGATCCTTGCTTTCCATTACCGTGAGTACTGCATGCCATTCCCTTCTGGCCTGTGGAGTTTCTGATGAGGAATCAGGTGTCAGCCTTATGGGAACTCCTTTGTAGGTAATAATTTGCTTTTTTTCTTGCTGTCTTTAAGATTTTCTCTTTGTCTTTAGTTTTTGGCATTTTAATTATGATGTGTCCAGGTGTGGGCCTATTTGGATTCTTCTTGCTTGGGGTTCTCTGTGCCTCCTAAGCTTGTGTGACTTTTTCCTTTACCAGGTTAGAAATGTTTTCTGCAATTATTTTTTCAAACACCTTCTCTATTGCTTTCTCCCTTTCTGCCTTTTCTGGAACTCCTACTCTTCAAATATTGTTACATTTCACATTGTCCAACAGCTCCCTTAAGCTATCCTCCTGTTTTTTAATTGTGTGTTTTTTCTTTTTGGTTCTCCGATTGAGTTATTTTTTCAACCTTGTCTTCTAATTCACTAATTTGATCCTCAGCGTCCCCTCATCTGCTCTGTATTCCTTTCAATGTATCTTTATTTATTATATGCCATTATTTCTGTTTTTATAGTTACTATATCTTTTCTCATGCCCTTGAGCATCTTTCCCATCATTTTGCTGAACTCTGTATTAGATAAATTTCTTATCTCCATGTCATTTATCTCTTCTTCTGAAGAATCCTCTTGTTTTTTCATTTGGGAGTTGTTTCTTTGTCTTCTTATATGGCTGCCTATTTGGGTTTGTGACTGTGTATTAGGCAGCAAGTCCAGGCAGTACCCAGACTCCATTAATCTGGTTCTGGTTCCAGGCAGAGTCCCCAGGATCATGTGGGCAATGGCTCAGCCCAGCACTTCCCAGACCTGCCACCCTTTCATACTGGCCCATCCAGTGACTGCTAGCATGTGGTAGAGGAGACAACATCTTCAGAGGGATGTGGAGAAATGCTGCTGCCATCCCTGGCAGGACCAACAGGTCTTGGGCTTGCCAATTGCAGGCCATGCCACCAGTGCATTTAACACATTTCGCTTACAAGGCAGTAGAAGGGCATCTTCATTACTAATAGACATGTGCTCTTCTGAAGGTTTATGTTCTCCTTCAAAATCAATATCTCCCCAACCTGATGGATGGGAGAGAGATCATACTGGGCAGCTGCATTGGTGTGGTGAGGCTGGGCTCCTGGTGAATCTCCTGGGACCAGGGCTGAGGTGGAGGATCTCAGCCTTGCATTCCTTCCCTATGTGAACAAAAGGGGCCACATACTAACCTGACAAGCTCAGGTGAGGATTGTGTGGCCATCTTGCAAACTCACAGACCTAAAGTCACCACAAAGGATGGTCTGAAATTAAAACTTTAACTAAAAGCAGTGATGGTGGGTAGTCATATCCTAGGCTGGTATCTTCCCTGACAAAGTCAACATTTATCTTAACTGAGCCTATTGTCTTTTTGCATCTTTGATAACATATCCTTGAAATGTCAAGGTTACTTGTAACTTCCCTTTTTTTCTGACTCCTCTGGGCACAAACAAATGCTCTGGGTACCACAACAGATACCAAAAATTTCTTCATTGTTTTTGTCATCTGTAATTGTTAATTGTTTACTGTTCAGTATCCTGTAACCACCTAAGTAGAGGTATCTGTCTATATTTTTACTCTATAAAATACCAGAGATTTCCCCAATTTGCTTTCTCCCACCTCTCTAATCTATCATCAATGGATTTCATGTAACCCACCTACATCTCCTCCTTCGGTTGTAATGTAAAAAATAGGTGAAAAACCTCCATTCTCTGGAGCATTATTCCAATCTGTTGACATTCTGTTTCCTGGCAATTGTTGACAATTTGGCTCAAATAAACTCACAAGAATTCTTTACAGGTTTAAATGTTTTTACATGAATACCCGCTTCTGAGTTCAGGTGGAGGCTGGCATTAGTTCTAGGAGAGCCTGGTGAGATAAGTCCCACGCAAAACACCTGGTTCTCCAGCTTAATTCATCCCTGAAGATTAGCTTGAAACCCGAATCTTTTTTCCCATTAGGAACAATGTAAATTGAATTAATCCATTCCAGATCCCCAAATGATTTCATTTTACCCTTTCTTGTATACAATACATACCTAATGTGCTGTTTAATCTATAAACTTATGGAACCACCCCTTACTAGCTTTAAGTGGATCACTTTCAGCCCTTGGTCCAGGAGTGCAGCATCTTAGCTTGTCCACATATCTCTGCCTCACAAATGCAGTCACAGGCTAACTGCTATTCCTCTTTCCAAATCAACACGTTTTCCTACCTCTTCTACTTCCCTGTAGCTTTGTTTTGTGAGCACTTTCACACTTAGCAAAATCATCACACTTGATGGTCTCTTTATGTTTTTAAATTGTGCTAATTGTACATTTCACCAGCAACAAACACAAAAGGAAAGAAAAAGACACAAAAATATTCACAGCACAATTTCCTGAGTTGTTAACAACGTGAGGGAAACTAACTCACATTCTCTCCTCTGTTTGTGGCGTAGAGACCCTCTTTGCCATGATGAGGTATCAGCACTAAAGGGCTGTCAGGTCGAGAATTCAAGCTTTGTTCAAAAATGGACACATTTTTTCTGTGAACAACTTGGTCAAGAACAGAAATTTAACTGTATTTTCTTAGTTTCTTAAGGTGGAAACTTAGGTTGCTGATTTGAAATCTTGTGTTTGTTTTTTTTAATGGATGCATTTACAGCTATAAATTTCACTGTGAGCACTGACTGCTTTCACTATGTCCTATAAGTTTTGGTATAATGTGCTTTTGTTATTATAAAAAATAAAATAAACAACTAGAGGATTTATGAATTTTAGAAATCCTCTAGTGGTTTATTTATATATTTTTTGACACATTGGTTGTTTAAGAGTGTGTTATTTCTATGTTATTTTTTTCCAATTTTCCTTTTGTTATTGACTTTTAGCTTCATTTAATTGTGGTTAAAGAAGTTACTTTTATTATGTCAGTCTTTTAAAATGTATTGAGAACTGTTTTACAGTTTAATATGTCTATTCTGGAGACAGTTTCAAGGTCTTTTGAGAAGATTGTGTATTTTGTTGTTGAATGGAGTGTTCTGCTGTATCCATTAGGTTTAAATGGTTTGTAATGTTGTTCAAGTTTTCTATTTTATTTTTCCTCTGTCTAGATGTTCTATTATTAAAAGTAGGCTATTGAAGTTTTCTGTTATTATTTTAGATAACTATGTATTTCTCTTCAAATTTGTCAATATTTGTCATATATTTTGGGGTTCTGTTGTTTGGTGTGTATGTTTATAATTTTTCTATCTTCTGGGTGAATAAAAACTTTTACTAGAGGCCTGTTGATATTCATGCAAGAATAGGCCTTCCTTTCCCTGGTTAGCTCCTGGCCACCCAGGAGCCTGCAAGTCCTTGCTCCCTCTGCCACTCCCCCTCCCCCTCATAGCAGGCATCCTGCCTCTCCCAGCCTCTCTGCACTTGCAAATTAACCCGCCATATTTTGGGGTTAATTTGCATACTCACTCTTGATTGGCTGTGGGGATAGCAGAGGTATGGTCAATTTACATGTTTGTCTATTATTAGGTAAGATGATGCTATTTCTATTAGCATAACCAATGAACACAGACACTCAGGTTGCGGGGGCCTTGCCCAGGGTGGGAATGGCTGGAGGGAGAGAGGGTCAAACGGGGAAAAAGAACACATATGTAAAACTTTAAACAGTAATACACACACACACACACACACACACACATACACCAGAGGCCCAGTGCATCATATCATGCGGGCAGGGTCCCTAGGCTTAGCCTCCTGGGTTCAGGGCCATCTTCTGCCCATTTGCCAGTCCCCAGTCCAGCCCCACCACTGCCACCCACCCTGGTTCCTCCTTCACCATGAGGAGATCAAAAGAACAGCCCCCTCTATCTGGGTGCCCTTTGCTCCCTTTAAAGAAGTAAAATAAACACCCTCTCTCTGTACCTGTCTCTTCTCTCCTTTGTGAATCCTTTCACAGCCGGCATCACCAGCCAAAACCCTAGATAATGACGTGGGAATCTCAACCAGGAAAGGCTGTCCCTGTGGGAGGAGGTGCAGGGAACTAAGGCTGCCCCCTGGCTCCTTCCCCAACCTCTCTCCCTCTGTCCCTACACAGGCCTGGCTGTCTGGCTTGACACAGCTCAGGCTTTGGCCCCGCCCATCCCGCAGGGAGGAGCATGCGCAGTTTCTTGCAGACATGGAAGCAGCTGTGGAGAGAAGACTGGCAGGTTTCCACGAGGTGAGTGTTAGTCCTTTAAAGCTGCTGCTCTCTGCCCATCTCCCAGCAGTGAAAGCTGAGGGGCACTGCAGGTGCTGAAGTCCTTGTTGAAGTCCCCGCCCCAGAGCCTCTCACAGTGGTGAGTCCACATCCCAGATGGCTGTGCAGTGGAGGCGTCAGGTTCCTTTCAGAAGAAACTGAGGATCCTTGGAGCTTGCCAGCTGTGGGGAGGGGGAGGAGGAGAGAGAAGAAGAGATAAGGAGGGGGGAAGGGGAGAAGGGAAGGACCAAGGGACCAAGAGATCTGTCTGCCTTGTGCCCTCTCACTCACCAGTAGCCAGTCCTGCCCCATGCCACCAAGCCCGGCTCCTGGTGGTTCCCCATTGGCCATCCAGCCACCGAGCCTGCGGGCTGCGGGGAGGGACCAGTCAATTGGTCATTATGGTTGTGATTCCTGGCTTTTTATTAGTATAGATATATGTTGCTATTTGTCTCATTGTAATTATTTTTTTACTTAAAATATATTTTGTTTGAGGTATAGCCACTTCAGCTTTTTTCCCCCTTTCCTTTCACTTTTAACCTATTTGTGTTCTTTGGGCCTAAAGAGAGTCTATTATAAGTAGCACACAATTAGATCATATTGGGGTTTTTATATATAGCTAACAAACTCTGTCGTTAGTGGAAGCTGCTATTTTTTTCTATGTCTTACATAATTTTTCTTAATTCCTCCAATACTATCTTCTTTTGTGCTTGATTGTTTTCTAGTGTGCCTTCTTAATTCACTCATTTACTTTCTGCATATTTTTATTTAGTTTATTTTTTAATGTTTTTATTGATTTTAGAGAGAGAGGAAAGGAGAGGCAGAGAAAGAGAAAATGGATGTGAGAGAGAAAAATTAATCAGTTGTCTCCCTCACACACCCCAGCTAGGGATGGAATCCCAAAACCTGGATGTGTGCCCTGATGGAAACTCAAACTGGCAAAATTCTGATGCTCGGAACAACTCTCCAACCAACTGAGCCATCTGGACAGGGCTTTTATTTAAATTCTCAGTGGTTGGCATGGAGATTACAATTAACACCCTCAGTATATAACAATCTGATTTGAATTTACGAAACTTAGTTTTTTTTGGTTTTTTGTTGTTTTTTTTTAATTAATTTTTATTAATTTTTTATACATATCTCCCCATTGCCGCCCCTCCCACACAGGCATACCCCGACCCCCCAGTGTCTGTGATCATTGGTTATGCTTATATGCATGCATACAAGTCCTTTGATTGATAACTTATCTACCTCACCTAACTTTAATCTTTCTGCTGTAATTTCACAGTCTGTTTGATGCTTTATGATTTTTGTCCTCCTGAGAATTATCAGTCTACTCCCTTTCTGTGCTCCTGATTCTATTATATTCACCAGTTTATTCTGTTGATCAAATTTTTAATTCACTTAATTTTTAGATTCACTTGTTGATAGATGTGTATTTGTTGTTCATAATTTTTTGTCTTTTACCTTTTTCTTCTTCCTCTTCTAAAAGAGTACCTTTCAGCATTTCATATAATACTGGTTTGGAGTTGATGAACTCCTTTAGCTTTTTCTTCTCTGTGAAGGTCTTTATCTGCCCTTCAATTCTGAATGATAGCTTTGCTGGATATATTATTCTTGTTTGTAAGGTTCTTGCTGTTCATCACGTTGAATATTTCTTGCCACTCCCGTCTGGCCTGCATCGATTCTGTTGAGAAATCAGCTGACAGTCGTATGGGTGCTCCCTTGTAGGTAATGAACTGTTTTTCTCTTGCTGCTTTTAATATTCTCTCTTTGTCTTTTGCTCTTGGTATTTTAATGATGATGTGTCTTGGTGTGGTCCTCTTTGGATTCCTTTTGTTTGGGGTTCTGTGTGCTTCCTGACCTTGTAAGTCTATTTCTTTTACCAGATGTGGGAAGTTTTCAGTCATTATTTCTTTAAATACGTTTTCAGTATCTTGCTCTCTCTCTTCTTCTGGCACCCCCACAATTCTGATGTTGGTACGCTTGAAGCTGTCCCAGAGGCTCCTTACATTATCTTCACATTTTTGGATTCTTTTCTCTTCTTGCTTTTCCAGTTGAATGTTTTCTGCTTCTTTATATTTCAAATTTTTGACTTGATCCTTGCCTTTCTCTAGTCTGCTGTTAGGACTCTGTATAATAGTTTTTATTTCAGTCAGTGTATGTTTAATTTCTAGTTGGTCCTTTTTCATCTCCTCTTGGGTCTCACTAAATTTATCCATCTTTTCTAGCATATTCTTGAAAAACCTTATAAGCGTGGTTTTGAACTCTATATCCAGTCGTTTTTTTTCCTCCATTTCTTTTGCTTGTAATCCCTTCCCTTGTCTCGGCATTTTCACTATGCCGGGGAAACTTCTGTGCTGGATTCAGCCGCAGAAGCCTCTGTTGAGCTTGGGAGGGGTGGAGTCTCAGGGCTTAAGGGACCGCCTTGCCTTCCAGTCAGGCCCGCCCTCCACGGCCTCTGAGTCTCACGTGACTGGGTAATGGCTGGAGCGGTCCTTGTGCGCGCGCACCCGCAGTGCCTCTAACCGCTGCCTTTCCGGCTCCCCTGTGCACCAGGACCACAGGAGTCTAGGTCTCCAGGGTTTCGCCCAAAACAGGGGCTTAATGGAGTCAGAAGTGGCACAGTTGGGAGGTTCTGTCTCCCGCCCACTTGCGAAAGCCAGCGGCACAATCAGCAATCTGTCGTCCGCGTGGTGCCGTGGGTGACCAGACCTCCGATCCTTTGCGACTCCCCTACATTTCGGTGCACTTCTCCCTTTTCACAGTCCAAGCTCCCCCCGTATGAGTTTCGGCTGGATCTGGGGTTTAGTGTCGTAGGATAAGGGGTTCAATGCCGTTGGGAGTGTCCGTTTCCCTCCCGCCAGAGAAAGCCAGCCAGGTTCTCCAGCACCCACTCTCTCAGCGCGTGCGTCTCCGTACCTCAGCTTTTTGCAGCTCCTCTGGGTCTCCGTGAGCCCCTCTCTTTCCCTCTAGTTGTAGAACTTCCACTCAACCAGCTTTCTTGTAGTTCTGGATGATGTCCGTTCTGTCTTTTAGTTGTAGTTTTGAAATTGTTGTGCGAGGCAGCAGTGTAGGTGTTTACCTATGCCACCATCTTGGATTCTCTCACAACACTTAGTTTTAATAGCATACATATACTTGAGTCCTATCCCACTCCATCTTCCTTTTATGTTATTACTAGAGGCCCAGTGCACGAATTTGTGCAGAAGTGGGGTTCCTAAGCCTGGCAGGCAATCAAGGCTGATGGGGGCCATCACGCCCAGTCCCAATTAGGGCCAGGCCAATCAGAGCCTGCCGGGGGTGGGGAAGGACAGGGGAGGTTGGCGGGCCACAGGAGGTTGGTTGTAGGAGCGCACTGACCACCAGGGAAACCCTCTGGTGGTCAGTGCATGTTAGAGCGACTGGTTGACTGGTCATTCTATTGTAACAGTTGCTTACACTTCTATATATATAAATATATGTATAAATTGTCATAAGTTACATCTTTTTACATTGTGTGCTAATTAATATAGATTTATTATTATTGTTTATATATTTGTCTTTTAAATCATATGGGAAATAGAAAGAGAACTTACACACAAGTTGCCATAATACTAACTTATACATTTATCTATCTAGTTACCTTTACTGGAGATCTTTAGTATCAAAGAGTTTCAGTTACCTTCCAGTGTCCTTTCATTTTTTTTTTCTTTGTTTAATCTCACTAGAGAGTATTTTTCCTTTCTTTTCTTTTCTTTTTTCTTTTTTTTTTTTTAGAGAGAGAGTGGAAAAGAGAGGGAAAAACAGAGAGAAACATCCATGTGAGAGAAACACATCTATTGGTTGCCTCCTGCATGAGCCCCAACTGGGGTCCAAGCCAAGGAGGATCCTGCAACTGAGGTCCGTGCCCTGGACCAGAATCGAACCTGAGACCTTGGTCCACAGGCTGACACTCTACTCACTGAGCTAAACCAGATAGGGCCAGAGTTTTTTCATTTTAATCTGAAGCACATTCTTCAACATCTCTACTAGTGATACACTCTCTTACATTCTGTTTATCTAGAAATGTCTTAATTTTTTCATTTCTGAAGGGTCATTTCATCAGATATAGAAATCTTAGATAAATTTCTCTCTCTCTTTCTCTTTCCCTCTCTCTCTCTCTCTCTCTCTCGTTTTAAGTGTCATTCCACTACCTTCTAGTCACCATGGTTTCTGATTAGATGCTGGTTGATAATCTTATTAACTGTTCTTTGTATCTGACAAGTTGCTTCTCTCTTGCTCCTTTTCTCTTTGTCTTTAACCTTTGACAGTTTTATAATGTGTCTCAGTATGGCTCTTTTTTAGTTCCTCCCTCTTGAATTTACTTACATTTCTTGGATATGTAAGTACAGGTCCTGCTTCAAATTTGAAGAATTTTTAGACATTATTTTTTCAATTTCTCTCTCTCCCTGCCTACCTCACTGCTTTCCTCCCCCCTCCCTCCCATTCTGTCTCCCCTATCCTCTTCCTCTCCATCTGCTTTCCTCTCCTTCTTTTCTTCTCTGGATCCATGTACTCCCAAATGTATATGTTGATTTGGTCTGTTTGATGATATCTCATTGATTCCTTAGGCACTGTTCATTTTTCTTTATTCCCTTTTCTTTCTGATCCTCAGATTGGGAAATACCAATTTCTCTATGTTCAGGTTCACTGGTATTTCCTTCTGCCTGCTCAAATCTTCTGTAGAAATTCTCTAGTGAATCTTTTATTCTAACTATTATACTTTTCAGTTCAATAATTTATATTTCACTTTTTTTTAATAATTAGACCAAATCCATCACAGTCCACTCACTTGCATCTTAGGAGTTTCCTGGGTGCTTGAGGAGTGGAGCTCCAGAGAGGGAGTGCGAACATGCATGCTGCCCCTGGTCTGCCCATGGGAGCTGTGCTGCCTGCAGTGTTATCTGTCATGTGCATCCTGGGGAACACACTGGGGCCTGCAGGACTAACTGCCAGAAACCAAACATTATCTCACTAATAGAAATATGTGGACAGGAGACCAGAAGGCTGGTCAACCTTAATTACTCTGAAAGGTCAGAGCTAATCACTCACAGTTTAGTTGAAACATTGTTAGCTGAAGCAGCCTCTACCTGTTTGTTTTATGTGAATTTTTGTTCTTGTAATTTCCTGCCTAAAGGCTGTAGGTGTGTCCTAAAGTCTTAATAAAAGGGAGAAAAAGGCCAGAGCAAGGAGTAGTCCTTTCCGCTACAGGGAGGTTCCTGCCTGGACCCTCAATATTGCCAAATTAATGCCTTTCTAGTTTCTGTTTTCTTTTGTGTGCAGCCTCCTCCAGAACCCGAACCCTGAACGGGAACCTGAACCACGTGGGATGTGGAAAGAGGCTCTCGTATCTGGCACCCAACAGGGGACTTGAAAAGAGTTTCCTGCCCACATTTGGTGCCTGACCGAGGGACGTCTGGAGGAGAAGGTATTTTCCGCCTAAGAGCAAAGGAAGGAAAATTCACCAAGGAAAATAGTGAGAGAAAATTCACCTAGGAAAAGGTGAGGGAAATTCAATGTATGCAAAGCCCACGGATTAACTGCAGAGTCGTGATCTATAAATAGGGTGGGAACATCTTTTTCAGCCAGGCTAATGGGGAAGAATTAGGTTATAAATATAAAGTAAACTTTATTGTAGACTTTTGGTTTGCATGTTTAAATAATGTGGTTTCTTGTTCAAATTAAAATCTTAGTTTGTATTTGGAATCTGAAATCTGTAATAAGTGAAACTCCACTGCTAAAACCGCCTCTGGTGTGGAGACATTCAAAGGTGGCAGGAGAGGGTAAGGCTGTCTGATCTCCTGCAATGAGATTACTTAAGGTTTCATTTAAAAATTACAGAAGAACTCACAGGGAAATACAAATCTTGGCTAAATTGGGTGCTAGTTATTGCTTCAGAAAGTGAAAAAGAAAGAAAAAAATTAAGATTTGTCTTTATCTTTTAAGCATGAAAAGAAATTCGGCCAGATCTGTTAC
>JAAGEH010000268.1:345371-445484 GCA_011751065.1 Lasiurus cinereus | reverse complement strand
CTGTCAGAATGGCAATCATCAACAAATCAACAAACGACAAGTGTTGGTGAGGATGCGGAGAAAAAGGAACCCTTTGTGCACTCTTGGTGGGAATGCAGACTGGTGCAGCCACTGTGGAGAACAGTATGGAGTTTCCTCAAAAAACTAAAAATGGATCTCCCATTTGACCCTGTAATACCACTCTTAGGAATTTATCCTAAGAAATTACAAACACCAATCAGAAAGGATTTATGCACCCCTATGTTCATAGCAGCACAATTTACAATAGCCACAATTTGGATACAGCCTAGGTGCCCGTCAGCAGATGAGTGGATCAGAAAACTATGGTACATCTACACAATGGAATTCTATGCTGCCATTAAAAAGAAGGAATTCTTACCATTTGCAGCAACCTGGTTAGAACTGGAGAGCTTTATGCTTAGCGAAATAAGCCAGTCAATGAAGGAGAAGCATCACATGATCGCACTCATTGGGGGATAATAAAGAACATTATAAACTGATGAACAAAAGGATAGATACAGAGACAGTAAAGCTTCAAACAGACTGTGAAATTACAGCAGGAAGATTAAAGTTAGGTGAGGTAGATAAGAGATCAATCAAAGGACTTGTATCTATGCATATAATCATAACCAATGAACATAGACACTGGGGGGTTGGGGTATGCCTGCGAGGGAGTGGGGGCAATGGGAAGATATGTATAAAAAATTAAAAAAAAAAACACCACATGAATCCTCCTTCATGGCTAAATAATGTTGTTAAAGCTGTAATCTATAGTTTATCTCTTAAAAAAGAAAAGAAAGAAAGACGTGGACAGGAAACCAGAAGGCTGGTCAACCTTAATTGCTCTGAAAGGTCAGAGCTAGGAGTAGTCCTTTCCACTAGAGGAAGGCTCCCACCTGGCCCCCCAGTATCGCCAAATTAATGCTTTTCTAGTTTTTTTTTTTCATTTGCATGTGGCCTCCTCCAAAACCCGAACCCTGAACGGGAACCCTGAACCATGCAGGGCGTGAAAAGGGGCTCCCACAACTAAATACTGATTTCTTTCTTTAGTTGGGGGTTTCAAAGAATCAGTTCTAAGATGTATTTAGGGCTTCGAGTCTTTAATTCATTAACTTTTTTTAAATATATTTTATTGATTTTTCACAGAGAGGAAGGGAGAGGGATAGAAAGTCAGAAACATCGATGAGAGAGAAACATCGATCAGCCGCCTCCTGCACACCCCACACTGGAGATGTGCCCGCAAGCAAGGTACATGCCCCCGACCGGAATCGAACCTGAGACCTTTCAGTCCGCAGGCCGACGCTCTATCCACTGAGCCAAACCGGTCTCGGCTAATTCATTAACTTTTATTCCTATCTATTAATTCCTTTGTCCTGTTTTTCTTAAGTTTACTTTATTTGGCTCTTTTTCACTTGAATTAAAATCTTGCTTTCTCTTATATCTAATATTGAAAGCATTTAGGATCATGAATTTGCTTAATTGTAACTTTGAGAGATCTCCTCAGTCTTGATATTTAGAGTTTTAAGATGCTGGGTTTGGGAGTTTTTGTTGTTGTTGCTAATCTGCACCTAAGAATGTTTTTCCTATTTTTTTTAAGAGAGAGTGGAAGGGAGGAGGAGAGGCAGAGAGAGAAACATCAATGTGTGAGAGACATATCAATGGGCTGCCTCCTTGCACTCACCCTGACCAGTGTCCGAGGATTGAGCCTGCAACTGATGTACATGCCCTTGACTGGAATCAAACCTGGGACCCTTTAGTCCACAAGCCAAAGCTCTACCCACTTAACCAAACCCACTAGGGCAGATTGCTGGCATTTTAGTATCTGCAGTTATAATCTGGAATTTCCCTTTGATTCCAAAGTTACTTCGGAAACAATTGCAGTGTTTTGTGTTTGTTTCATTTTCATACTGATGGAGGTTCTTCTTTTTACTTTTGTTCATCTTTGTGTTCACTCTCTGGGTCACAGCACCATTTCTATTAGAAGGAGTTTACTGGAAAATTGTTTTGCCTGTTGCCTGAAATATTTTTGTGTCTCATGGGTATTGGAAAGAACTCAGCTTCTCAGTCTGCAGGGCACAGTTGATTGGTCAGCCTTGTCATCCACTGATTATATCCCTAAATCGTCATATCATTACTGATGCACCCAAACCTCAGAGAGCTATGCTATATTTTTTCATCATTATTGTGTTTCTTTAACATTTCCTTCTGCTCATGGATCCAGTCAGAGGTGGCTGATGTCCACCTAGAGGCTGAAGTTACTTTGGAATTCTGTCCTTTACAAAGAAATAGAACTGGAAAAGTTCACTGAGCAAAGGAGAGGCAGCACCTCAGGACAGTGGCAGGAGCCCTGTGGACTGAAATGCCCCCAGGGAGAGGGACACCCTGGCGGGACTTGCTTCTCACAGCATATCCTGAGGCCACTGTGCTCTGGCTCAGGGCACAGCCAGCAGCTAGGAGACTTCCTGCTTCCAGTGCTTTGGACAGCCAGTCTCCAGGAACAGCTGGGGAGCCTGCAGAAGTATGACACCCCGTTAAGGGAACTGAATTATGCTACCAGCCCCTACTTAAGGCCATAGCCATATCCACCAACCCTGTCCCTTCATAGTCTTAGCCTCTTTGTCTCTTACAAGCAGAACTAAAGAAGTAGAAAGGAAGCTTCCAGTGGGACTTCCAAGGGCCTTTGATAATTCTTATATTCACATGTACAAGGCTCCAGGAATCACACAAGCTGCAGGGAGCAATGGGAACCAGCTGCATGTTTACTCCCACACCTCCCGCCTCCTTTCCCCAGTTTTTATTGATCTTTGGAACTTTAGAGTGTTTCTTTTTGTCTTTATTACAGCTAATATCTTTTAAGGACATATTGAAACAGTAATACACACATTACAAATAAATGAGAAAAGCACATTTAAATGCCCACTTGTTGGCAAGCATGAACAGTCTGGTAATATCAAGTGTCAGCAAGTAGTGGCCCACAGCTCAGTCACTGCTAGCAGGGAGCACAAACCGGTGCAGCCTCTTTGCACAGCAGTTTGGCCTCATTTAATGAAATTGAAAATATGCTAATCTTCTAACCTAGAGATTTCAAGTCCAGGTCTATAGGCCAGACAAGTGTGGGTATATGTGCCCCAGTATATATGTACATATACTGCAGAAATATCCATGTTAGCCACATATTGGACACGATCCGCATGACCACCTGAAGTAGAATAGGTAAATGAAGGAGGTATGTTCCTAAAATAGTACGCCATCCAGCAAAATCAATAAACTGGCACATGCAACAACACCAGTAACTTCACAAACAAAGTGGAAGCAATAGGTACAAGCAGATCTGTACACAATCTTCACCCAAATCTCAACCACCACACCTGCAGCCCCTATGCACCACCGTTTCCACTTGCATCTCAGACTCACTGGGGACAGTCAGATTCGTGATCTGCCCCCCATCACCATGGTTAATGCATTGCATTTTCCCAAGGCTCAGGCCAAATACCTGAAGTCAGCCCTGCCTCCTTCCTCCTCTCATGCTTAAAGCTAATAACACCTCCTGGTTTTACTTCAAATTTTTTTCAGAATTTGGCCACCAACTTGCCTGGCGGACACTGGTCGGAACTGCCATCACCTCTCGCTGCCCTGTGGACCTCCACCTCCCTAGCCCCACGAATATGGCTGGGCCTCTCATAATGCTACACTGTTCCCCTCACCCTGCTCCTGCCCCTGTGGGTTCCCTTCTAGGCCTGGTGGTCCTGTCAGGCTTCTGCACCTCTGTTCCCACACCTGGGACACACTTCCCTGGTCTCCCCTGCTCAGCCCGCCACCTCAGGTCTATATTCACATGTCAGCCTTGTGTTGAGGCCTGCTTGAACAACCCTGGGCTCAATTCAAAACGGCTGTACTCCTACCCTTTGGCATGTCCAACCCTGGGCCTCACTTTAGCTCTCATAACACTCACCACTTTCTGACCTTATCTGTAGCTTACTGATTCGTTTATTGCCTAAAGTGCTACCTTTATAAGGACAGGGATGTCTTCTATGCATTTGCTGGGTCCCCAGTGTCCAGAGCTATACCTGCCATGTAGTGTGCACTTGTTTTAGCACAGGTTCTCCAGAAATGAGAGCCAGGGTCAAATACATGGGCCAGTTCCCCCAAGAAGCAAGAGTGAGGAGATGGACGTGTCCCAGGAAGAAGGAGAGGCAAAGCTGGCAGACCAGAGCCCTGTGGAGCATAGAGCACAGAGCAGCCATGGGAGTGGGGAGAGGAGGAGGAGGCAGAAGGTTGTCTGACTGCTCTCTCACCAGTCAACCTGCCCTCATGCCCCTGCCCCTCCAAGCAGCCCCTGTGAATCCACTGGGTCAGGCCAGGGCACAGAGTGAAATTCGAAGGCTCAGCCCAGATGGTGTGAGGGGCAGGTCCCCACAGAGGCTCTATGCCACCACGAGGACCACTGCAACCAGGAAGCAAGGGAGTGGCAGAGCCAGGCAGATGCACATGGGCATAAAAGACTAGGCCCGATGTATTGCTAAATATATTTGCTTTTTTGAATCCACGTTTCAAGCCCAATTTGAAATGCAAATATAGCCTATAATAAATTGGGGTTTTTTTTGTTTTTTTTAAATAAGTCTTTATTCAAATTATTACAGTTCCTTTTTTTCCCCCCCATAAGTCCCCTCCACCCGGTTCCTACCACACCCTCTGCCTCTACCTTCCCACCACTGTCCTCGTCCATAGGTATCAATTTTTGTCATATCTCTCCCCGCACCCTCACACCTTCTTCACCCGCCCCCTGAGAATTGTCAGTCCACTCCCTTTCTATGCCCCTGATTCTATTATATTTACCAGTTTATTCTGTTCATCAGATTTTTTCCACTTGATTTTTAGTTTCACTTGTTGATAGATACATATGTGTTGTCACTGTGTTGTTCATAATTGTTTTTAAATATATTTTATTGATTTTTTACAAAGAGGAAGGGAGAGAGAAAGTCAGAAAGATCGATGAGAGAGAGACATCGATCAGCCGCCTCCTGCATGCCCCACACTGGAGATGTGCCCGCAACCAAGGTACATGCCCCCAACCGGAATCGAACCTGGGAACTTTCAGTCCGCAAGCCGAAGCTCTATCCACTGAGCCAAGCCGGTCTCGACATGTTGTTCATAATTTTAATCTTTACCTTTTTTTTTCTTCTTCCTCGTCTTAAAGAATACGCTTCACATTTCATATAATACTGGTTTGGTGTTCTTTAGTTTTTTCTTATCTGTGAAGCTCTTTATCTGTCCTGCAATTCTGAATGATAGCTTTACTGGGTAGAGTAATCTTGGTTGTATCACTTTGAATATTTCTTGCCACTCCCAACTGGCCTGCATATTTTCTGTTGAGAAATCAGCTGATAATTGTATGGGCATTCCCTTCTAGGTAACTAACTGTTTTTTCTCTGGCTGCTTTTAAGATTCTCTCTTGTCTTTTGCCCTTGGCATTTTAATTACGATGTGCCTTGGTGTGGTCCTCTTTGGATTCTTCTAGTTTGGGGTTCTTTGCACTTCCTGGACTTGTAAGTCTGTTTCTTTCATAGATTGGGGAAGTTTTCTGTCATTATTTCTTCAAATAGGTTTTCAGTATCTTGCTCTCTTTCTTCTTCTGGCACTCCTATAATTCGGATATTGGTATGCTTGAAGTTGTTCCAGAGGCTCCTTATACTATCTTCATATTTTTGGACTCTTTTTTCTTTGCTTTTCCATTTGGGTGTTTTTTGATTCTTCTATTTCAAATCTTTGACTTGATTCTTGGGATTCTCTAATCTGCTATTGGACTCTGTATATTATTTTTTATTTTAGTCAGTGTATGCTTAATTTCTAATAGGCCCTTTTTCATGTTCTTCAATATCTCACTAAATTTATCAGAGGTATTTATAACAATTAAGATAACTCATTATATGCCCAGAGCCAACCTTAATTGCTTCCTGCTAGCACATTCCTAGCATGGCTTCCCTGTAGTTTGTACGTTCCTCCTTGGATGTTAGGAATGCTGATGTTGCACCGAACACCAGCAGAGTGCTTCTCCTTGTTACTGGGAGGGGCTGACCTGAGTAGGTCGCCTCAGGCCACGGCGTGTGTAAGTCCTAGAAGTTGTGCAGGGAAAATATCACAGCAGCAGCCTGGTAGTTTTGAGAGCATATTTATGAAAGCCCACGACAGTGGAGTGAAGGAAGGGCTTAGGGTACAAGAAGCAGCAGGAGAGCCCAGGCCGGCTGCTCAGCTTCCTAGAAAAGTCATGGGAAAGCAGTGCATCGCTCCCAGGAGATTCAGAGCAAAGGGTCTTGGGAACAGCGGCTCCTGTGGCCCCAGCTGCCAGGCTCAGTGGGGACCCCTTGAGTTTAAGAAGAAGTAAGTTTGTGCCCAAAAAGGGGCTTGGGTGTGCTCTAGAATGAACCCACCTTGTTTGGGGGGTTTTATCTCTCTTCTATAGGGTGAAAGTCTTCAGGGCTTCAGCAGAATCTTCATCAGCTTTCCAGGTGCATTACTGAGATGCTGATGCCTCAGAAGGAGTGAAGTGGAGTTTGGGATGATTCTTTGGTGTGTTTTACTGTTTACTTTTATTTGAGGTCTGTCTGGCTCTAATGGGGTTTTGTTATTTGTGCCCCTGACTGTATCTGTCCTTGACTTTGGCTGACACAAATGGCATTACTATGTCTCTGCCCTCTATCTCCCTGAGCAGGTGATTAAGCTCTGTGTTCTCCCTTTAGGGAGGAGGGTATAAACCAGTTGTCCTCAAGTGCCCTTAGTGAAGGGAGAGAAGGCCGTGTGATTCACTAGCTGGCTGCCAGCTGTCCACACTGGCCTTGTTTATTATCTTGTCTCAGTTTCCCCACTTGCTTAGGAATTTCCTAGTTTCTTACTACCCTGCCTCACTTGAATCCTCTCACTTTGCCTGCTGATCTCTGTACAGCCTTCCTTAAATGTGGCAGCTCTATGACCTGGTGACCTGGGAAGAGGGAGCAGGACTGGGACAGGTAAAACCAGAATGGACTTCTTCTCTCACTGCCCTTCCTCGCCTTGGTCCTAGCGGCTGGCAGCGGTACAGCTGTGGTCTGGGACCATTCCTGCCCTGGGGCCACTCCATGCACCTCTGCACCTGGTCTCAGGGCTTCCCACCAACACAGGAGCCAGGGCTAGGGGTGTCTAGTAGTGCGACTGTGGGTGGCAGGAGCACAAAAAGTTACACTTAACTCTTAGTGGCAGCAGGTAAATAATGCCTCAAGCAAGGTAAAAGGTAGTGAGTAACTCAGAACATGATAAGTACCTTTGTTGGTAGCATAATTTAATTAATTATAAGTTCATACAGTTTAGTTGTGTTTAACCCACTTATAAAGCTCCCCAAAGTATAACCACCTGCTCTGTGTCAGGGCGTCCACTCCACACACTGCCCAGCTCCTCAGGAGCACAGCCTGTAGGCGAAGGAGAGCACGGGCCCCTGTGAGGGAGAAGAGGCAGCTGGGCTTCCCTATGGAGCAGCTGCATGAACTGTGTTTCGGTGGCCAATTTGACAGTGGCAATAAGATGGAAGGACTGATGGGCTGGATGCGCTTGGAGGCCTACTGTGCAGTGGGGTCTGGAGGGCAGGGCATGCGAGGGTGGAGCCTGAGGGGTGGGGCCAGGGGGGAGGGCCTGCAGGGGCGGAACCTGTGGGGGCGGGGCCTGTGGCCACTTGCTATCTTGGGAAGGAAGGCAGGCCTCTTTATTGTGTTAGACGCTGTGCTCAACACCCCTGTCCAGTAGGTTCTCTGGACGCAGTTTGCCGTCATTAGTTACTTAGTGGCGCGGACGAGCACAGTCGGTGTGTCTGCGTGTGTCAGAGTCTGGCCTGCGGGTCGGGCTTCGAGCCTGCTGGGATTAGCCCTAGAGGCAGACGCCGGGCAGGAAGTGCCCCGAAGCTGCTGGGCAGGCAGGTGGGCCGTGGTGCGCGGGGCCTTGCCACTGTCAAGTAGGCGGTCAGCGCCCTGAAAAGCTGCATGTAAAGTAGCCTTAACTGAGGTCCTGCCAAACATCTCATCAGGCGCAGCCAAGACCCGGCCTCTGTGGCCAACTGACCAGCCAGGACTGTCGGAG
This sequence comes from Lasiurus cinereus, assembly GCA_011751065.1. Taxonomy (NCBI): domain Eukaryota; kingdom Metazoa; phylum Chordata; class Mammalia; order Chiroptera; family Vespertilionidae; genus Lasiurus; species Lasiurus cinereus. The sequence goes on along the minus strand of JAAGEH010000268.1, from coordinate 437,384 downwards.
CCTGGGCCACGTCTGCTCCTAGTAAAACTCCTCCCTTCCCACTCCACACTTCTCCTCACTCCGTCCAACACATAGAACACGTTCATTGTACCTCTAGACACATATCAAGGCAAGGCACCTTTTCTTCCTGGACTCCAGGTTGGGCCAGGGGCACACCTGCCGGCACTCTCCCTAGCTGCTGGGTCCTCACCAGCTCTGTGTACAGAGCTCAGCTCAGCCTGAGGACATGCACTGGTCCCAAATCATTTGCTCACCTGCATGCTCCCTTACTGTGCTGTCTTCCTTCCTTCTTTTATTTTTAAAATACATTTAGCCTTGCTCCAAAAAGAAGTTGCTGCAAAGCCACGTGTATGAAACAAATGCTAAGCAAAAGGAACTGCTGTGCTTTGTGGAGTATGAAAGGCAAGAGGCCCCACCCAGTGTGAGCAACGCATCACCTCTGCACAAACAGTTGCTCACTCAGCAATCAATGATGCAGGAAATGGCCTCTGTGACCCATCTCTAGCATGGTAGGCTTTTGATGGAAACAGCTGCTGAATTTCCCCAGAGCAAATAGAATGTAGGGAGGAGGGAACAGGTGTAAGAACAAATAACTGTGGGCGTAGGCCAGCATCATGGTGGAAACCCCCAAGGTGCCTGCCTCAACTAGAAGGGAAGGTGGAGGCAACAAGAAAAGGCCTCAGCCCAATTGTTTAAATGGCCCCATGGGAGACAGCAAGACCTAGGTGATATATGAGGAAACAGGGGACCCCACATCCAATGAGGACTTGGAGGAGGGACTGAATAAACAGGCTATGTTCGCTGCCCCAGGTGTGCCTGCACAACCAGACAGATACCTGCCCTAGAGAACATATTAATAGTCTAATTTTTGCCATACTTCTGTCTCCATTATTTTAATTCAGACAGGTGAGCATTTCTCACTATTTGGAAGCTCGTCCTGGATCTTTGTGCATATGGAGAAGGGGGTTTGGTTGAAGGAGAAACGTGTCCTACCTGATTTTGGGTGGCCTCTTTGTCTGAGCCCCATCTCTTCATGGACACCATAGAACCAGCCTGAGACTTTTTTTTTTTTTCAAAAGATGGCAAAAATGTCATGTCTGGGGTGGAGATAGGGACAAATAGATACACATGTGGCAACCAGGCAAAGCTCGTGCATGGTCTGAGATGGGAATTGGGCACAGGACTACCTGGGTGATTCCGTATACTCAGAGGTTGAATGTCTATGACTGGGATGTCCTAGACATAAAGAGAGTGTAGAGTTCTGACCTGCAGTTTCATTCTCCCAAGAGGAAAATGGCTAGAGAGGGATGAATCGGATCTTCGGAAGTGCAAGAAATCTACAGGAGGGGCACTGAGCACATAAAAATAGTCACAAGGAACAAACATTCTAGGCCTAGAAAAGACATTCAGCTGGTGCCTTGACCTACAGGGTGAGGTTTCGGATTTGAAGAAGGGGCCAACATACAAATGAAAATACTAGAAAAAAATATGAATTATTGCCCTCGCTGGTCTGGCTCAGTGGATAGAACATTAGCCTGCAGACTGAAAGGTCCTGGATTCAATTCTGGTCAAGGGCACATGCCAAGGTTGCAGGCTCAATCCCCAGTAGGGGGTATGTAGGAGGCAGTCTATTGATGCTTCTCTCTCATCATTGATGTTTTTATCCCTCCCTCTCCCTTTCTCTCTGAAATCAACAAAAATATATATTTTTAAAAATATATGAATTATTAAGGGATGGGGACCAGGTGGAGTCTCTTTCCTGAAGAGGTACACCGAGTCCTGGCTTCATCTGCTTTTATTCAGTTTTAGATACACATCTTGCCCTCAGCAAAGCAGGACAGGCACGTAGCAGACAGGCCATTTCCAAGGGCAGTAAAGAGCAGTAAGGCCCAGGAAACACTTCCTTGGAGGCTAACAGGTCAGGAGATTGCTTGGAGCCACCGCGATTTCCACACGATCAATTGGTGCCCAGCGCCAGCCCTGCTAATGCTCAGACGCCTGGGCCTCCCGAATTCCTTGGTGCACGTTCATGATAGTGTTGGCATGCGGTGGCTTCCTACACCCTGGACAGTTCATTGGGGAGAATGCTGAGGTCTGGGAGGGCGGGGAAAGGGGGGAGGGTGAATGGGGTGGGAAGACAATCCCTGAAATGGGACAGGAGACATTTCTCTGCTTCTGTGGGTTTTTTAATGCAGGTCATTCTGTGATGTCTGTAGCAGGACAAAGAACATGGTGTGAAGCTTTTGTTTATAGGTTGTGTATGCCTATAATTATTGTATGTAAGAGAGCTTCTGTTGATGTTTTGTGTCTCTGTTGTTTGCTTTAATTTGTTTAAAGATGGGGCATGTTCTGCCTTGCGGGCAGCTATTTGTGGGTGGCTGAACACATGGCAGAGATTGCAGAGACATCCCAGCATCTGCTGAGAGTTCTTAATTTGGAGGACTTCCTACTCCCTCTCAAGTGCTAGCTGCCAGAAACTCATAGCTAGTGAGCGTTTTTGTCTGAGTGTGTGTAATGTGACTTTGGTTACTGATGTACTTAGCTTACTTTCTATCTTTAGGAGATTTTGTTTGCTCTTCACTGGTTTATGAACATCGGGAGTCCTCTGTCTCTGCTCTGTGTGGGTTTTTGTGCCACTCAGAACCCAAGGCCATTTTGATCTACTGAGTCAGTGTGAGATAAGATTCTAAGGTTAATGTCCCTGTTCATCCTTTTTAGAGGGCTCATTTATTTACTATAGTGGTGTTTGTTTCTCTTTTTAAAGATCTCTTCTTATATGCAAGATTTCATGTTGTTACAGTTTACTCATAAAGAAAAATGAGGGAATAAAACCTTTTGCTTAGAGGATAGAGCATGGGCCCTAGGAATGTCATCCTCCTCCCCCACTTACCCCGCCCTCCCAGAACCTCAGCATTCTCCCCAGTGGACTATCCAGGTCAAGGGCATGTACTTCAGTTGCAGGCTCAATCTCAGCCCTGGTCAGGGCGCATGGAAACCTCCAAACCACCAGGTGAACACGTGCTGCATGTGCCAGGGCCCAGTCAGTGAGATGAAGGGGAGGTGATTCCCGGAGGCAGCTTCCCAGGCTCCTGCCTCAGACCCAGCAATGCCACAGGTGGGAGAGATGCTCACAGTTGGGAAGTATGCACAGCGAGTCTTCTTTCTATATTTGAGTCCAGTCCCTCTCCCCTACCCCCACCCTCAATTGCCACAGCCAGGCTCCATGCACAGCCTGGGAGGGAAGAGGAAAGGATGCAGGAGTGAGAGCTGATTCCCAGGGATCCTGAATGCCAACACTAGGCCCAAATCATCAAAAGTCCAAGCAGCCTGGGAATAATGCCCAGTAACTGGCTGAGGGGTGGTGCTAACAATTACTAGGTCTACAGATGCCCTTCTCACCAACACACTCCCTCTGGCTTCTTCTGAGACACCCTGGGAAGCCTGGGGCTAGGGGTGGGGGAAGGGGGTAGCTACCCAGAGTGCACCCTCACTCTGCACACGAACCAGAGGCAGTGCTGGAGAAAAGTTTTGGGGAGCCACCCTCATCTATATGCTAATTAGCCCAACAAGAATGAGAGGGTTGACTGAACATCTCCGCCTTCCTGTGTTATCTGCCCTGACACCTGGCATGAGGAGGAAATCCAGCCTCAGATCAAATTAACTGCCTCCATGGGCTGGGCCTCCCTCCCCAAGGGTTGGTCCCCTCCCAAGGGCTCGGCCTCCACGGGCTGCAGGAACCAGTTCCCTAGCCAACCAGGCTTATTCACAGGCAGCAGGGACTTTGAAACAATCAGGACTCAAACCCAGGACAATCAGCCCCTGACCCTGCAGCTCTCAGCATCCTCTATGCAAAGGAGTGTTTATCTCTGTGGCCAGGCACGTGCTCCCTCTTTGAGTGGGATGTTCTGTTAGTGGGTGATAACTGTCAAGGCTGAGGCTGGTGGGGGTGAGGGGCTTCCTCTTGCTTCCAGAAGCCGTAGATCCAGTACCACCGCACTTAACACTGTCAGGTTTCATTTTCTGCCTGCTGTGTCAGAATTCTCTGAGCTCCGGTTTTTATTTATTAAAGGGGACTCAGCATCCACCTGGCAGTGTGAGACCAAAGCCTGCAGGCAGCATGAATGCCTGTGAAGCAGGCATCAAGGCATAATACATGTCATGTCCATTTCTTCTTTCCATGTATCCCCTTACACCCCAGCCTTGAGATCCTGTCACTCCACCCTCCATAGTGGAGCTCAAACCCCCACCATAGCTCAGTGTCAGCAACTATGCACTGAATGCAGGAGCTGCCAGGGCGAGGAGGTTAGTCAGTAGATGACATGAGGGCCCACCAAGTGTTCTTGAGAAACCCCAGGCCCCTCCCCATCCATGCCTGGCCTAGGCCAGCCTGGCAGCTGGGATAAAGCCCATCAGCCAAGTCCATTGGGGCTGCTTATTTGCTGATGGGAGAGGCAGCCAGTAAGTGGCAGCAGTGAGCATGGACACAGCTTCCTGAATGCCTCACACCCTAAACAGCTCAGCGGGTCCTCCTTCTCTCCGTGCTTAGCATGTAGCTATACAGAGCCAAGGATCCTGGCTCAGGGCAGGTGGTGAAAATCTTTTCTACAGAAGCAAGATTTCTCATGTGGCTCCCAAGAGTTCTACACCTCAGGTATACCCACTTGTGACTATAGTGGGTATTATTTCCTGATCAGACTTTGTCTCATGGCTCAGCTGACCTGGAGATTGGGAGACTGCGCAGGTGGCCTGACCCGATTGCACAAGTCCTTTAAAAGCAGAGCTTTCTCCAGCTGCTGGAAGAGGAGGAAGTCAGAGATCCCAAGCATGAGAAACATGTAATGCCCCTTTGCCAGTTTGACTGTGGACAGACCTTGTGGCGAGAATGGGGGTGGACTGTAGAAGCTATGAGCAGCCTCATGACACCAGCAAGGAAGGGCTTCACCATGGGAAACCAGTTCTGCCAACAAAACTAACTAGCAGGCCTTCTCAAAAGCAGAAATTCAAATGGTCAACAGGTATGTGAATAGGTGTTCCACTCACTGACCACAGACAGGCAAGTCCACACCTCAGACGTGTTATAATGGCTATTCCCAATAAGGAAAGCTCCGTGCAGGCGAGGCCTGGAGAAGGGCCTGTGTGAGTGGGAGAGATGTAAATCAGCACAGACGTTATAGAAATATGGACCTATCGCATGACCCAGAGTTCCCACTTCTCAGTAAAGAAATTGAAATCCGATTCCAAAGAGATATTTACACTCCCTGTTTATAGTAGCACAGTCCACAGCAGCCAATGCACGGGAGCAACCCAACATCCTAACCACACATAAACGGATAAAGAAAAGGTGATCCATATACACAAAGAAATATTATTCAGCCTTTAAAAAATAAAAGGAAAGCCTCCCTGACCAGGTACAGTGTCATCTCAATACACCAAGGTTGTGGGTTCAGTCCCCCATCAGGGCACATACAAGAATCAACCAATGAATGTGTGAATCGGTAGAAAAACAAAACTCTCTCGCTCTCGCTCTCGCTCTCTCTCTTTCTCTCTTCTGCCTCTCTCCCTTCCTCCCTCCCTCCTCCCAAATAAATTTTAGAGAGGAAGTCCTGCACTTTGCTACAACACAGATGAAGCTGGAGAACATTAATGTTAAGCAAAATAAGCAAGATGTGCAAAAGCAAATACTGCATGATCCCACTCATATGTGAAATCTAACAGTCAAACTCACAGGAGCAGAGAGTGGGACAGGGGTTGCCGGGGACTGGGATGGGTGAGATGGGAGACGTGGGCCCAGGGGACACAGTGGCAGTGATGCAGGGTGAGGGAGTTCTGGGATCGATGCACAGCACAACGACTAATTAACTACTGTGCTGCATACCTGGAAGCTACTGAGAAAACAGATGTCAGATTAAACTTAAATGCACTCAAACACACACGCACATTAGTGTGTGAGATGATGTGTGTGTTAACTTGAGAGTAATGATCATTTCCATAGTGTACACATGTCATCATGTGCAAGAAAGGAAATTTTTCTCCAGAGCCTCTGATATAGTAGAAAACTCAGCCTGGCCAAAGCTTTAATTTCATTTTGTGATTGAGACCTTACGAGCTAATACATCTACAAAGTTTGTGGCCATTGGTTACACAGCATGGAAGACGCTGTGGGGAGATGTGCAGCAATGCTCAGGGCACCCCTTAAAAGAAGCCACATTCGGTTGGGGTTGGTGAAGCTCTGCATTGAATTGAATTAGACATGGGAGAGGCACGCTCCTCTCGTATTTATGCAGATCTTCCCAATGGAAAGAAATTGTGTGTCAGGAGCTGTGACTTGCCTGCCAAGGCTGCTGGGGAATTTCCAACAGAAGCAAGGTAGCCCCTGCCAACCAAGGGCTGACAGGGAGAGGCGGGGCAGGCCTGCCTTAGTCACAAGCCTCTTTGCACTTTCTCCTCATCTCCTTTACATGCCTCACAAGTCCTACTGCAGACGCGCCTGTTAAGCCTCACATCTCCCTCCTTGTCTGGCTTCTGTGGTCATCAATGCCCAGCAGGCTCTTCAATCACCACCCAGTGTTTCTGCCCTGGTATCGACTGCCCAAGACCATCCTCTCCTACAGTGCACAAGCCACAACCCATGTTGGCAGGAACTTGCCAACTGTCTCGCCCACCAGCTCAGGGCCAGGGACTGCCCTGAGGCACCGATAAATACCTCATGCACTGGAAATGCCTAGAGATCCAGCAAACCATATGATAATTGGGGAGTGACCTCTGAGTGCCCCATAATTACGTGCTTACCACGATGTGTGGGGCAGTGACCCAGGCCCCGCACCCCTCCAGGCTTGTGGTGCATGTGGGAGATGGTCACACCTGTCACTCACTCTCCTCACAGTGCTCCACCTCAATCACATCCAAAAGCCTTTCAATATGTAAACCCCCAGGCCTGAGCAGAGCTATAGGCCAGCAGATGCACATGTGCAGTACATTTTGGCATCTAGAAAGTGAATGAGGAGCATGACTGACCTGGAGAGGCAGAGCTGCCTAGGGGATGCTGAGGGGAGGTGCTGGCTGACCCCACACAACCCTGGGGGCCCAGAATAGGGAAGCATGGGCACAGTTGAGGGCTAGGAGGAAGCACAGGAGGGACCACAAAATATTCTCTCCACTGGGACAAGTGGGGGTGACTTCACGAATAATTATGCCTGAAGAGACATAATTAGCAGGGCTGGTCCAGGGGGGAATCCTGGGGCTGGCGAAAGCCAATTACAAGGACCTGGGAAGCTCCTGGCCTGCAGCACCTCTTAAAGCCAGTGACCCCCCCTCCCTCTGAAGTCAGGACATGGCCCTTTGTTTCTAAAGGAATTAAGCCAGAGGCTCCAGGCCGGGGATGCAAGCACAGTGGAGGATGGGTGTTGGTATGCAAGAGCAAGATGGAGTCACCGCCACCCACTCAATGCTCCCACCCACTAAAAGGGTCATTGTAAAGGAAAGAGAGCCCACAGCCTGATGGTCGGGGGTCCCCAACGGTCTTGTGCCACCTGTTCACTGTGTAGCAAAGCCTCTGGTTGGCCAGCACCACCCATGTCCTAAAGGCTCACTGCTAACTCTGAGTGCTTTATTCTTAAATATGAATTGCTAGTCAACAGTCACCAAACATAGGACAAAATTTAAATCAGAAAGATAGTCCAGGCACAAAACAAGAATAGAGTTCTGTGAAAAAAGTAACAGATTCACAGAGAACTCTTGGAAATTAAAATTATAATGACAGAAATAAGTAGAACAAAAAATAATAGTGAAAAGAGATGGAAAATATAAAAAAAATTAAAGGATCAGTGTGACCTTATGTATAATCCAGTAATAGAGAACAAAAAAAAGAGAGGAAAATTATCAATGAAATGATACTAAAAATTTCCCAGGTTACCTCAGTCCTTTGCAGCTGCTATAACAAAAATGCCATAAATGCAACTTATGAATAACAAACATTTATTTCTCATAGATCTGGAGGCCAAGTCCAAGATCATGGTAACATAGATGTGGTGTCTACAGGAAGCCCTTTTCCTAGCTCACTGGACCTTATATAGCACAGAGGGTGATGGTTTTTTTTTTTTATGAGTCTACGCGCCTCCCAAAGGCTACACTTTCTAATACATAGGTGATTAGGTTTCAACAGATTTAATCTGGGGGAGACACAAATTTCAGTTCTTTGCACATCATAGATTAAGATTGGAAGGTCCCTCAGTACAATAAAGTAAAAACAGCTCACTCCAGTGTACATCATTGCAGCATCGTAGAACACCAGAGAGAAAAAGTAGAACCTCAAAGCTTCCAAGGGAGGGGACAGGGGTCCAGCCAATCAGGACTGAGCAAGATGGGCCAGACATGCCCTCTTGCAGTCCCTCACTCACTGGACAACATCATGCATCCCTCCCTGGCCCCGATTGTGCACCGATTGGGTCCCTCAGCCTGGCCTGCACCCTCTCCCAATCCAGGACTCCTCAGGGGATGTCCGAGAACTGGTTTTGACCTGATCCCACAGGCCAGGCCTAGGGACCCCACTGTTGCATGAATTCATACACCAGGCCTCTAGTTCTATTGATAAAGCCTGGTCAGGTAAACTCTAGGCTTTCTCAGTTAGGATCCTGGATATGAATTAGGTTCTTCCTTAGGTGGAGGCAAGTTCCATGCAGCTTTTAGCAGTCATGGTTAAAAAGCAGTTATTTGCCAAAACCGGTTTGGCTCAGTGGATAGAGCATCAGCCTGCGGACTGAAGGGTCCCGGATTCAATTCCGGTCGGGGGCATGTATCCTGGTTGCGGGCACATCCCCGATAGGGGGCGTGCAGGAGGCGGCTGATCGATGTCTCTCTCTCATCGATGTTTCTAACTCTATTCCTCTCCCTTCCTCTCTGTAAAAAATCAATAAAATATATTTTTAAAAGCAGTTATTTTCCTTTTGTAGGTTTCCAGATTTCTTCGTAATGCTCCCTTTGTGTGACAACATGCAGTGGCAGTGATGGAGCTGGTATGCTAGTATTTCTATGTGACTCAGAGCCTAGTTCAAAGAACTGAGGATCTATCCCTTGGTGTCCAGGGGTCCAGAGGGTGTGGCCATGGGAGGAGGAGTCATATCCAGGCTGCCCAACTTCCAGAAGCACCTGACTCTGAGGGAACAGCTCCCTGGTGGGCAGTTCTATAATTTTCTGAAAAGCACCTTAAGAGGACCTGCCTAGGAGATACTTCTTTATCCCTACAATAATTCTGTGAACACCTATAATAATTAATATTTTCTATAAATTAATATTTATAGGCTACACGTGTATATATTTCTAAAACTTAATAGTAAATACAACAAACAATCCAATTAGAAAATGGGCAACAAACTGTTTGGAAACATTTCACAGAACAGAAAACTCAGAGTCAGCCCAGGAAGGCTACCAGAGACACTATCCACTGGGCAATATGATCCACTGGGCAGTGCAACCCCCTGGGCAGTACAATCTCTGGTCAGTGCTACCCCTGGACAGTGCTAACCCCTGGGCAGTGTGACCTCCTGGACAGTGCCCCTGATCATGGTGCCTGCTCCCTGGAAGCTGGGATTGGAAAGGAAGAATCCCCAGGGTGTGACATTGGGTGGGGAGGGGTGGCAGCTGGAAGGGCTGGATGGTGATGGTTTCACAGTCTCTTTTCCTGGCCAGAACACCTCTCCTTTTCTTATGATGGTTTGTTAGGCAAATAACCCGGCCGAGAAAGGGCCAATACATGTCATGCCTAGCATTCAGTCATAGGAATGCCTGGCAGAAGCAGCATTGCCGCGGAGAAATGGGCCTGACTCAGCAGTTGTGCAAGCCCCTGGGGTTAGCAGCCTGGCCCATGGTACATGGCGAGGATGGAGTAGGGCAGGTTTGGTGCCAGAGGGCCCACCTGGTGGGAGAAGCAGGAGCATGTACAGGAGGACATCTCTGTTCAGATCCTGCAGACCATCCCAAGTGACCCTCCCCTTAGGAACAGTAGTAACAGACCCCATGGCGCAGCCACGCAGCCTTCAGCTGCGCCAGACAAGTTGGGCCATGGGTCCTCACGGGTGACACTCCCTGGAGCTGCATGTCTGTTCTTTCATTCAAGGGCATCTGTCAGCCACTGAGGCGCCCTCTCTGTCTGGAACTTTAATCCACAGTTTTAGAGCTGAGGGTGCAGAAGCCAGAGCTGGAGGGCAGGCTGGGAGTCTGGCCTGGAGGGAAAGCGAGGATGTGGACAGGCTAGAGCACCAGCGTCCTACCAACGCCAGCACCTGCGGCTCCAAAAGATGCTTGACAACTCCAGTCCTGAGAGAGCCCCAACTTCAGAACATTCAAAAGATGAAAATATGCACTTTTCAACCAAACATGGAAGGAAATACTCACTAGCAGTGTGGAAAAAATTTTGCTCTCAAAAATTTTTTGGAACAAAGTTTTTTCTCTAATGCACTTAAACTTTGAGCCAGTGTCCTAAATTCTTATTTTTAAATATATTTTTATTGATTTCATAAGGAGAAGGAGAGAGAGATAGAAATATCCATGATGAGAGAAAAAAAAATGGCGACAGAATAGACGGACATGTCCTGAGCCTTGTCCCTGAGCAGACAGAGAGAAGAGCTGAGGGTTGCACTGGGAATGGTTGTTGGGCAACTGTACTCCAGGAGAAGGTGTGGGACATCTGGATGGGGCTCCCTGACCAGACAGCCCACATTGCTGCTGGTTTGTTTACTTGTTTCTCCTGGAGCCACCAGCTCAGATGCGGAGACTGTGCCATCATGAACGGGAAAGTGGAGGTTTATGGAAGCCTGAAAATCTACAATTGAGGCACCCAACAAACAGCTGGAAGCCCCAGAATACTGGTCCTCTGTTGGCCCAAACACTCGGACTCAGAGGAGCTCTACACACCACTCGGAAAGGTCAGATTTTGCCTGGGATAAGGTGAGGTCTCTGGTCCCACAGGACAGAGAAATGCGCACATTGTGGGAGGTGGAGGACCGGGGAAAATCTACACCTAGAGAAATCTGTGGCTGTTGGGGCTGGCATGATCCAGCCCCAGCCCTGCCCTACTCCACCTTCACCATGTACCATTAGAGCTGAGAGCAAAAGCCTTTCCACACTGTTAGTATTTCTTTCCATGTTTGGTTGGAAGTGCTAACAGAAGGGATCTCAAGAAAGCAATCCTTTTTGATCTGATGCAGAAGGACAGCCTGGGAGTTATTAAACTGTGCCAGCTGCTTGGACAAGATCATGGAAGGGGGACTGCACAGACTTGCACTCTTTCCTCCTCAGATCCTTGCTTCTGATTGTTAAACCCAATACATAGCATCACCTAATTGGGGACACCCTGGGAGACTGCAGGAGAATGTTGTTTTTCTGGAACTGGGGATCTGAGCTGGGAGTGACCATCAGAGAACCAGCTCTGGGGCAGCCCACTCACACAAACCAGTATGGAGTGAGTGCCACAGAAAAAGCAGGATCTAAGCACAGGCTAGAGAGGTCAATCCCGAAACACTGCCACCCAGAAGCTGATTCACAAATTGACTCTTGTATAATCACAAAAGAATAAAGAGATTAAGATACCCCGTTTACTTAAAAACCAGAACTGGCTTACAACACTGAGCAACAGTGGAACGCAGGGAACTGCAATACTGTACCCACTGGGAAATAGGTGTACCAAACAGAACAACAGAAGAAGTGAATGACCTTCACTACTGCGCATTCTATTTTTTTATTTTTTATTTTTTTATTTTTATATTTTAATTTTTTATGTTTTCATCTTTTACTTAAGAAATTTTTTCTTCTTTTTTCCTCACTTGATTTTACCTTTTTAATTATTACATTTTTATTTTCTTTCTTTTTTAAAAATATATTTTATTGATTTTTTTACAGAGAAAGGAGAGGGATAGAGAGTCAGAAACATCAATGAAAGAGAGACATCGATAAGCTGCCTCCCCACTGGGGAAGTGCCCACAACCAAGGTACATGCCCTTGACCAGAATCGAACCTGGGACCCCTCAGTCCGCAGGCCGGCCCTCCATCCACTGAGCCAAACTGGTTTGGGCCATTTTTATTTTCAATAAGTATTATTACTACTACTATTTTACCTTTTTGAGAAAAAAAAAGTGTCATTTTTTTCTCTTTATTTTACTTTGGGATTAGAGTTCTAAATTCTATATTCATCTTTCCTTTAGCATCATTTTACTCTAACTCAACTCCACCTTTATGCTATCACTATCTTCCTAACTTTGCCCCTTTTGTTGTACTGTTCCTCTTACCCTTTTCCTACTTTAGATTTGCCCTATAATTTCTTTTTGCACCCTGTTAAAATTTACCCCACTTATACATCTACTTTCCAATCCCCTGCTCCAAGTTTATACACACCTCTCTCTTCTCTCTCTTCACTATCCAAAAAATTGTTTTATTCTCTGTCCTTTTGTTGTTGTTTGCTTAATGTTGATTATATCGATATTTTATACTTTTTTGTGAGATTGTTTTGCTTATTTTAATTTTGTTTTGCTTTTTTTTGCTTTGTTTTTGTATTTTTACTTCTGTTTTCCCTCACTTCCCTTGATATTAGTTGTTATTTGTAGTTTGTATTAATCTCCAGATACTTGTTGTTGGCATTTGTTGGGATCAGTGGCTGTTCTATTGTAGTTTTCTCCCCATATATATAATCTGTTCCCCTTCTCATTCTTATTATCTTTCTTTACTCTCTTACTTTTTTTCTTTTCTTTTTTCTTTTTTCTCCCTTCTCCCAATTTCATTTTGGCACTCCTTTCTTTTCTTTTTCTTCTTTTCTCTCTTCTTTCTCTCCTATACCATAATTTCTCTCTCTCTCTCTCTGGTGGTCACCTTTATTTGTGGCTATTAATATCATGAGTACATTTCTGTTCAAAGTGCCTTGTGCATTGTACCTGGTTGTGTTGTATTTTGTGCCTTTAAATCAACACAGGAGAGAGAGAACTATTTAACCAGACATCCAAAGAAGAGAGACTATGGTCAAATAAAGAAACAGTCCACATATGAAGGAAAACCAGACATCACCAGAAAAGGGAGTAAACAAAATGAAGGCAAGCAAACTGCTAAAGAAAGAATATAGAGAAATGGTCATAAGGTGACTGAACAAAATGGAAGACAAAGTCAACAATATGAGTAAGAACCAAGAGGAAATGAAGAAGAACCCAGAAGAAATGAAAAATGACATTGCTGCTATAAAGAACTTTATAAAGTTCTTTAGAAAGCATGAAAGGAGATTAGAAGAATCAGAGGACCAAATCAGTGAGCTAGAAGATAAAGTAGCAAAAAATACTCAATTAGAGCAACTTCTAGAAAAAAAAAAGCAGGAGGAGAACCTAAGGGAACTTTGGGACAACACAAAACAAAACAACATCCTCATAATAGGGGTTCCAGAAGGACAGGAAACTGAGCAAAGAATAGAAAACCTGTTTGAAGAAATAATGACAGAAAACTTCCCTGATACAGTGGTACCTCAAGATATGAGTGCCCTAACATACGAGATTTTTGAGATACGAGCCATCGAGCCAGCAATTTCTTGCTTTGAAATACGAGCAACATTTGAGATACGAGTAATCGAGTAGATCAGCCGGCTGCACAGGACCCACCAGTTTACCACCACTCGAGCTTCTCATAGTTTCCCATGCCTCAGTCAGTGTGCTTGTTTACCTCCTTGTCAAAGCATCTTCTGTGCATTTACATACTTTATCACATTTCTTTTTATAACCATGGGTCCAAAGAAAGCGAGTGGAAAGGTCAGTGCTCAGAAGAGGATGATGTCTATTGAATTAAAGTATGAAATCATAGAAAAATATGAGCAAGGTGTGCGAGTGGCTGACTTGGCGAGGCAATACGGGTGTAGTACTTCAACCATATGCACTGTGCTTAAACAGAAGGAGTTGATAAAGGGTATAACGCCAGCTAAGGGTGTTACAATAATTTCTAAGCTCTGTAGCTCTCTCCATGAAAAGATGGAGAATCTACTGATGGTGTGGGTGACGGAGAAGCAGCTTAAAGGAGATACATTAACACAGGGCATCATATACGAGAAGGCGAGAGCGACTTACGGTGATTTGCTGGAGCAAACCCGCGCACTTCCACAGACAAAGCATCGAAAGACTCATTTAAAGCCAGTAGAGGCTAGTTTGATAACTTCAGGAAAAGGTCCGGCATTCACTCCCTCGTCAGGCAAGTTCGGATGTGAAGGCAGCTGAGGATTACCTCAAAACTTTTTCCGAACTGATAGAAGCCAAAGGATATATCCCCCAGCAAGTCTTTAACTGTGATGATACAGGGCTTTTCTGGAAGAAGATGCCGAATAGGACTTATACAATGGCAGAGGAGAAGGCGATGCCAGGCCACAAACCCATGAAGGATAGGCTAACTCTCGCACTGTGTGCCAATGCGAGTGGCGACTGCAAGATCAAGCCTCTGCTTGTATACCATTCGGAAAACCCCAGAGTCTTTAAGTCACATAACATTTTAAAAGATAGACTGCAAGTTATGTGGAGGGAAAACCCGAAGGCATGGGTCACCAGGCAGTTCTTTGGGGAGTTGGGTAAACCTGGTTTTTGGTCCTTCTGTTAAGAAATATCTATAGGAAAACAACCTAACCATGCAAGCCCTCCTCGTCTTCGACAATGCTCCTACTCACCCTCTGAACCTCGAAGATGAACTCCTCGAAGAGTTCAAGTTTATAAAGGTTGTCTACCTACCTCCCAACACCACTCCTATCCTGCAGCCCATGGATCAGGAGGTGATTTCTAATTTTAAAAAGCTGTATATCAAGCACCTGTTCTGGCGCTGCTTTGAGGTAACAGAGAACACAAACGTCACACTTTGAGAGTTCTGGAAGAACCACTTTAACATCGTGATATGCCTCAGAATTATTTATCAGGCCTGGCTGGGTGTTACAAGGAGGACTTTGACCTCTGCATGGAAGAAGCTGTGGCCTGAGGCCGTAGCCGAAAGGGTCTTCGAAGGATTCGAACCTGAAGTGCCAGTGGAGGAGGAGATAGTGTCTCTCGGAAAATCCATGGGTCTGGAGGTGGATGAAAGAGACGTGAATGAGCTCATTGAGGAGCACTCTCTGGAACTCACCACAGAGGAGTTACAAAAGTTGCAGTCTCGGCAACATGTGGAGGTTCTCTAAGAAATTGGTTTTGAGGAGGAGCCAGAGGTGGAGGAGATCTCTTCAAGTGAGATAAAGGAGATCTTAGGAATGTGGGAGAGGGTGTTGTGGAAAAGAAACACCCGGAAAAAGTTGCTACTGGTCGTGCATCGGAGCTGTTCAATGAAACTTGCCTCACCCATTTCAGAAACATTCTGAAAGGGAGGAAGAGGCAAACCTCGTTGGACACGCTTTTTTTGAAATCGGCCAAAAATGCAAAGACCAGTAGCAATTAAGTTCAGTGAAGATTAGTTAAGTTACATTCAGTTTAGGGATAAAGTGTAGCATTAAGAGTGTAACGAGTAGGTAAATACACTTTATAAAACCAGTTTATTCCTTTACATTTTCTTTTATTATCTTTTGATACAATATTTGTCATTTATAAATACATTTTTCTTATTCAAAAACACGTAACAAGAACAACTGGGGTGGCATTTTGGGGGCTGGAACTGATCAATGGCATTTCAATTGATTTCAATGGGGGAAATTTGCTTTGAGATACAAGCAACTTGATATACGAGCAAGGTTACGGAACGAATTAAACTCGTATCTCTAGGTACCACTGTATAGGGAAGAAAAAACCCACACAAATCCAAGAAGCTCACAGAGTCCCAAGCAAAATGAATCTAAAAGATCAATACCAAGGAACATTATCATTAAATTGGTAAACACCAATAACACAATAAGAATCTTAAAAGCAGCCGGAGAGAGACATAAAGTTACCTACAAAGGAACCCCCATCAGACTAGCAAGTGATTTCTCAACAAAAATTCTTCACGCCAGAAGGGAATGGAATGAAATATACAAAGTCATGCAAAGGAAAAATCTGAATCCAAGAATACTATACCCAGCAAGGGTTTCAATCAAAATTGAAGGTGAAATCAGGAGCTTGACAGACAAAAAAGGATTAAGGTAATTTATTACCACCAAACCAGCAAAGCAAGAAATGCTAAAGGGTCTGCCGTAACAAAAAGAAACATGAAGTGAAGAAGGAACACAAGGATAAAAAATAAAAATGACAACAATAAGTACGTATAAATAACTTTAAATGTAAATGGTTTAAATACTACAATCAAAAGCATTAGGTGATGGATTGGATAAAAAAACATGACCCATATATCTGCTGTCTACAAGAAACCCACCTCGGAAAAAATATGCACACAGACTGAGGGTGAAGGGATGGAAAATGATTTTTCAGGCTAATGAAAATGAAAAAAAAAAGCTGGGATAGCAATACTTATATCTGACAAATTAGATCTCAAAGTGAAGGACATAACAGGAGATAAGGAAGGCCACCTCATAATACTAAATGGAGCAATCCAACAAGAAGAAATAACTATGGTAAACATATATGGACCCAATACAGGAGAACCCAAATACATAAAAAAAAAAACTCCTGGAGGATATCAAGGGAGAGATTGACAGCAATATAATCATAGTAGGAGACTTTGATACCCCACTATCACCATTGGAAAAATCAGCAAAGAAACATCAAACCTAAATGACTCACTAGACCAGATGGAATTAATTGACATCTTCAGAACATTTCACCCAAAGCCACAGAATATACATTCCTGTCAAGTGCACATGGGTCATTTTCAAAGATAGGCCATATGTTGGGTCATAGGCAAAATCTCTTCAAATTCAAGAAGATAGAAATCATACCAAGCATCTTCTCAGATCACAGTGACATAAAACTGAAAAGCAACTACAATAAAAACAATCCAAAGGAATAAAACACATGGACACTAAAAAGCATGCTATTAAACAATGACTAGGTAACCAGAGAGATCAAGGAAGAAATAAAAAACATTATGTGGCGGAATAGACAGACGTGTCTGGAGCCTTATGGCTGAGTAGACGGAGAGAGCAGCTGAGAGTCGCACTGGAAGTGTTTGTTGGCAAGTTAAAAGTCAGTTATCCTCCAGGAGAAGGTGGGGTCTGCTGGACGGGGCTCCCCTGACCAGACAGTCCCACTGCCACGGGGTTTTTGTCTGCTGGAGCCACCAGCGTGAACATGGAGACCGTACCATCTTGCAGGGGGAAGTGGATGTTTACGGTGGTCTGAAAAGCTACAACTGCAGCACCGACCAAACAGCAAGGGGACCCATAACACCACTCTGCAATTGGCACAGACACTGGGACTCAGAGGAGCTCCACATGCCACACAGAAAGGTCAGATTTCGCCTGGGATAAGATCCTTGTGTGTTGTACCTGGTCGTGTTGTAGTTTGTGCCTTTAAATCAACATAGGAGAGAGAACTACATAACAAGACACCCGGAGAATAAAGACCATGGGCAGACGTAGAAACAGCCCACATATGACAGAAAATCAGGTATCATCAGAAAAGGAAGTAAATGAAATAGAAGAAGAAATAGACCTGCCAGAGAAAGAGTTCAGAAAAATGGTCATAAGGTGGCTGAAAAGAATGGAAGACAAAATCAACAATGTAAGAGCCAAGAGGAAATGAAGAAGAGCCAAGAGGAAATGAAGAAGAGCCAAGAGGAATTGAAGAAACCTAGGTAGAATTCTCCTCCTAAAAGATTTTGCCAAGCTGGCGCCCAGGACTGCCAGTCATTTGTCCAATTAAAACCCAGACACACAGCAATAACAAAAGCACTGGTCTCCTACTGTTAATGTGTGGGGATCAAACCCCAGCCTGCAGGAACTCACTCCTGCAGTCAGGACCAGGCCGCTGGGTAGACCTGGGCAGGTGCTGTTAACTGGGGAGAAGACTTCCCATGGCTGCAGGCTAGAGGCCCCAGACTCCGCCCATATGCCTGAACAGGTCCCTAGCATAGGTTGATCAGCAGAGCAGCTTCTTCCCCTGGGATCGAGGGGCAGCTCAGCCTGGCCAGTTCTCCCAGTGATGGCAGGGCGGCTCGGCCTGGGCTCACTGCTTTCCACCAGCTGCAACTCGCCTATGGGCTGGGGCGAGCCCACCAATGGAGCCTACAGCATGTGGCAGCGGCTGTGAAGGTCGCCACGGCAACTCAGCACTGACTTCCGGCTGGTCAGCCTTTGGTCGTGATCTGTTGTTACAAGTTACAACCCTGGGCTTTTATTATTAGGATAGTCTTCATTTATTACTGGTTCTTCTTTATGGTTTCTCTGTCCTTTCTTATGCTTGCTATCTTTTCACTAAGTTCATTGGTTCTTCTCCTAACTTCCTTGAGCATTTCTATAACCATTGTTTTGAACTCTGTACCTTGTAGATAGCTTGCTTCCATTTATTTTTTGTTCTTTTTCTGGAGATTTCTCCTGTTTTTTTCCTGGGACATGTTTTATTGTCTTCACATTTTGTCTGTCTCTCTTAAGCAGAATTTTTTTTTTTAGCAAAGATTTTTTTTCTTTTTTTAAATTAAATCTTTATTATTCGGATTATTACATTTATTTCTCTTTTTTCCCCTCCATAGCACCCCTCCACCCAGCTCCCACCCTTCCCTCTGCCCTTACCTCCCTCCTATTGACCTCATCCATAGGTGTATGATTTTTGTCCAGTCTCTCCCTGTACACCCCTCACCCCTTTCCCCCTGAGAATTATCAGTCCACTCCCTTTCTGTGCTCCTGATTCTATTATATTCACCCATTTATTCTGTTGATCAAATTTTTAATTCACTTAATTTTTAGCTTCACTTGTTGATAGATATTGTCGGAAACCAAATATTGTTCTCACTAAATGGATGTAAACAGGAAGCCAGAAGGCTGGTCAACCTTAATTGCTCTGAAAGGTCAGAGCTAATTACTCACTGTTTAGTTGAAACATTATTGGTTGAAGCAACCTCTATCTGTTCCTTTCATGTTAATTTCTGTTTTTGTTATTTCCTGCCTAAAGGCTAGGGGTGTGTCCCAAAGCCTTAGTAAAAGGGAGAAAAAGGCCAGAGCAAGTGGCAGTCCTTTCCACTGGAGGAAGGCTCCCGCCTGGCCCCCCAATATCGCCAAATTTATGCTTTCTAGTCTCTCATTTCGTTTGTGTGCGGCCTCCTTCAGAACCCGAACCCTGACCCGGGAACCCTGAACCACGCGGGACGTGGAAAGAGGTTCCCACATCTGGCGCCCATCAGGGGCTGCGGAAAAAGGTGCTCACATCTGGCGCCTGACCGCGGGACGTCTGGAGGAGAAGGTATTATTCGCCTAAGAGCGAAGGAAGGAAAATTCACCAAGGAAAATGGTGAGGGAAGATTCACCTAGGAAAAGGTGAGGGGAATTCAACGTATGCAAAGCCCACGGGTTAACTACAGAGTCGCGATCTGTAAGTAGGGTGGGAACGTCTTTTGCAGCCAGGCTAATGGGGAAGAATTAGGTTATAAATATAAAGTAAACTGTATTATAGACTTTTGGTTTGCATGCTTAAATAATGTGGTTTCTTGTTCAAATTAAAATCTTAGTTTGCATTTGGAATCTGAAATCTGTAATAAGTGAAACTCCACTGCTGAAACTGCCTCTGGTGTGGAGAAATTCAAAGGTGGCAGGAGAGGGCAAGGCTCTCTGCTCTCCTGCAATGAGGTTACTTAAGGTTTCATTTAAAAATTATAAGAGAAATCACAGGGAAATGCTAATCTTGGCCAAATTAGGTGCTAGTTATTACTTCGGAAAGCGAAAAAGAAAGAAAAAATTTAAGATCTGTCTTTATCTTTTAAGCATGAAAAGAAATTCGGCCAGATCTGTTACTGATGCTTTCCCCTGAAGTAAGCAGGATGTGAAGGAAAAGAGACACTGTGGCAATCCAGTATGAAAGTCCACTCTCCCAGTATACTAATCTAAAGTCTCCTTTCTCGCCATGAAAAAGTTTTAAAAATTTAGAGATGTCTCTGGAATTTCTGAACTCGTGAAGAGAGAAGCCCGGCTTAAAAAGAAATGCGCGCAATTTTCCACCTTTTTGGATATATTAGACAGGGTTTTAAGCTGGAATCTCTCCGCAAAAGCTGCAGAAAAAGAAAAACCAGAACTGGTCTTTATTTTTTAAGAAAAAATGGCGTAAAGGAACCAAAAGGAGATGATTTTGTGTTATTAATCAAGGTTTTCAGCTAAATGCAAATTAAATTGGGAGAAAATAAAATTTCTCTAATAAATTAGGAATTCAAAATACATTGTTGATTGGTCTAATAAAAAAGGATTAATTCTGTGATTCCCAACTGACAGTTTAAAAATATAATTGATATCTTAAGATAATTATAAAAAATATTATAATCTTTAAATCATATATGAATATATATATTTGATGGTTTTTTTCCATATTAAAATTTCAAGGCTTTAACAGAGATGATTCTTGTAAAGCTCCATGGGCCCAGAGTAATACAAGAAATTTGTTCTCTCTTTTTAAAGGACATCTTCTTAAATTTAACTGATCTAATATACTTGAAATTTCATGGAAAACTTTATCAAATAAGAATTAATAACTATATTTTAAATGTTGTGAAGGTTTTGGCCTCTAAGAAGGAAACAAGGTAGCACTCTAGGGAGAGGCATAAACACTCAGCCTCTGAGAGATCCAGTCTCTCGGTGTCCTAGATGTCAGAGAGGTAACCATTGGGCCAGACAGTATAAATCAAAATTTCATAGAAATGGGCAGCCTCTAAATCAAGATACAGGGTATAGTCAACCGCCAGGAAACGGCCAGAGGGGTGCCCCCCAGCCCCGTTATTACTAGGGGAAACCTGCCCTGCAAGGCCCACAGTGGATTCCCTCATCCGAGCAACTCCAGGAAGCGCAGGCCTGGATCTTAACAGCACTATAGCAGTCACTTTGACTCCTGATATTGCTCTGCAAGCTATTCCTACAGGAATTTGGGGTCCTGTGTTACCAGGAGCATGGTAAAGAGGACGGTACAGACACCTAAGAACGTACTTCTTGCAATACCAACAGTTACCAGCTGTACGGTAATATTTCCTGGGGCACATGGGGAAGTATTTTTGACTTATATTCCTGACTCTTCATGGGTAAGAACCGTTAGGTGTACTGATTCCCCTGTTTCTTGTAGTCTCTAAGAAGGGCAAAATTAAGTAAATATTTCTTAAGATTCCAACATTAGAATTTAAAATGACAAAAAGCCCAAAGCCACCTGTATTCTTAAGCTAGAGAAGGGGCAACATTTGTGGCTTGTGAATCAGACATAAACAATTACTAAATTTCTTTTGCTTTAAAATTGAGATACCTACTTTAATTAATAAATTAGCTTTTTAAATAAAAATCAAAGTTTTCAGCTAAATAAAGAGCCAATATTTTTGTAAGCAATTTGATTAAATATTCTAATAAATTAACTGAGACCTTCTCTATACAAAAAAGAAATTGATAGCCAGTTTAAAACTGAATTGCTATGGCCTAGAACAAAAGAATTTCCTTACATAATATTATTCTACAATGTCATTATAATTTTTTTGACAAATATCCCAAACAAACTTACAATCTAATTCTCTGAATATTTGGTAGCAATTTAATAAATAAATAAATAAATAAATAAATAACATAAAAGGAATTAAGACAGTGAGAAGGCACTTGAGCATTCTATATTGGCTTTTCTTGCTCTTTTTGCCAAGAAGGACCCTCCCACAGCTGTCGCCTGAGCTTTCTGTTCATGCTGAGGTTGAAGCCTAGTGTTGGCTGGTACCATGAATCTGTCTCTCATCCAATGGTGTGAGCTGGGCCCTTCCTGGAGAAGAAACCTGGGTTCCCCAAGATATGTGATCAGTGCTGGGACCCTGCCAGCAGGCGAGGGGATCCCAAGGCTGGTACTGGGCGTGGAGGCCACAAGGGCATCAGCGTCCAAGGAGACGGAACTGAACCTCACATCAATCTGCTTGGCCCCAGAGGATGGCTAGTTAGCCAGAGACGGGCAACTGGAACTTATACGTTACACCGACCACCGCCTAAGCCAGGAACTGGGCCTTATGCCGCCCTGCTTTCCAATGACGGGTAAGGTGGGTTGGTACCGTATGGTAGTTCCTGACCTAAGACAGGCACAGTCGCAGAGGGGCCATCAGGAAAAAAACTTGGGGATCAACAGAGGTTGATCCTCACCCCCCAACATTGCAGAGGCTTGAACCTTCGCCCCTTCTGAGGGAGGTCTCCTGCCCCATGGCTGCTTCACTTCCCACGTCCAGCTCCCATCGGGATCCAGATGACAAGACAGAGACTTGGCCCAGCTCCGATCGGGACACAAATGACAGACAAAGATTTGGTGCAGCTCAGATCGGGACCCAGCAACAGACAGACTTTGGCTGACAGCTGCCCTATATTCTAAATCCAACTTAACACCAGGAATGCTCAGGGCCTACTCAAGAATGCAAATAAATCCTTTCCACTAATATTTACAGGATAAAACTAAGATTGTTGTTAGAATATTAAATTTAATAATAAAATAGTAGTTAAATTTTCAAATTAATTTAATTGGTTAATTGAAATAGGTGAATATTCAAGAAAATTTAATTGTACTGGAAAACAGTTGTTCCTAAAATATTAACTTAAATTTCTATTGGTAGTTCATTGCATGGTAAAATTACTCAACATGCAATAAACAAAGCAGTCATATTTGCATTATAAAAAATTTTCCAAAAGCATCATAATTACATAAAAAAGGGGGGATAGTACAGTAATATTACGTAAGGAAAAAGCATCCTGTAAGCAAATTACATCTAGAAAATTTTTTTTACTTAACAGCAAGACACCCATGAATAGTATTAAAATAAGCCAAAGGAAAATCATTTGGGCAAAAATAAAAAGGATCCAAAGTCAAATTTATAGAAAAATTCCTTTACTAATTTTGGTCGAGAATGTTTATATATTTTCAGAAAAACAGCTCCAAGACCATGTGAATTCCTACAACAGAGAATGCTCCAGCTATGAAGATGAGAGGAGAAGCAGTCCAGAGATGGAAGATGCTGACGACACCTTGCCATCCTAACAGTCAGCAGCAGTGCATCGATGCAGGTTGCCCAGGACCAAACCAGAGAGGGTCGGGCCTGCATTGCCACCATTTGTCCACCATCCAGAACTGAAATATCATTGCTAATACGTACATTCAAAAAACTGTTGGACATTGAAACTGGGACTCAAAGGACTGTTGGTCCAGAAAGAAAGATACTATAGACTTATTCATTTACCTCTTAGCATAGCCATTGTTGCTTGTCTTATTTTTTGTTCTTAATATTTATTTCTAGTCTGTAGGTGCAAGATTTTTTAGAGGGAAAGAAAACGGGGGAGATGTTGGAAACCAAATATTGTTCTCACTATATGGATGTAAACAGAAAGCCAGAAGGCTGGTCAACCTTAATTGCTCTGAAAGGTCAGAGCTAATTATTCACTGTTTAGTTGAAACATTATTGGTTGAAGCAACCTCTATCTGTTCCTTTCATGTTAATTTCTGTTTTTGTTATTTCCTGCCTAAAGGCTAGGGGTGTGTCCCAAAGCCTTAGTAAAAGGGAGAAAAAGGCCAGAGCAAGTGGCAGTCCTTTCCACTGGAGGAAGGCTCCCGCCTGGCCCCCCAATATCGCCAAATTTATGCTTTCTAGTCTCTCGTGCTGCATCAAAGGATAAAGAATCTAGAAAAGAGAGGAAGTACTAAATGAGGTGCCCTGTGAGATGGGGCTAACACTCTGCAGGGGCCAGGAGAGCAGGGCTCGCACACGTGGCCACTCTCAGTGCAGCGAGTGCCAGAGTCGTTGCAGCAGAGCACAAAGGACTTGGAGGATGGCCTGTTAGAGTGAGCAGACTATGTAGGAGGAATATACCAGGTGCTCTTGTTCCCAACAAGGCTTGAGAGGGCTCATACATTAGTAAGGGTGGTGAAAGGCCTCACAAACCCTGGACAGATCAACACTGACTGCCACATGGGCCCCCACAGCAGGACATGCTGCACAGAACTAGCAAAGGAGAGATGAACCCCCAACAGAACCAAGGCCACTGACATCGGAGGCTAGGTGGGCAGGTGAGCATAATGAGCAACAATATCTGAGTGGGAGAGAGTAGGAAAAGTTAAAGAGCATGGTACTCCCAGCCAGAAGATGGGCTAGGGTAGGGGACTGCTGACTTGTGCAGTCACAATAAACCAGGTGGGAAGATTGGAAGAAGAAGGGCAAATGCTCCACAGAAAAGCACTAGGCCCTTGCCCAGTGTCAGGTTTTCAATCTGAAGCCACTGATAGAGGAGAGGATGCGTCCCCAGGAGAAAGGCCTTGAAGCACTTGGTGAAGACATTCTGTAATCTTCTTTCATCTTCCCAGAGGATCCCACAGTCATTGACTTGGTGAACTATGTGCTGGAGGTATAAGACATTGGTTCTGGGAAGTTCCACTTCACCCTCATTGTTAGAGTAGGGTGCATGGGGTCCAGGTGCCAAGGCTCAGCTCACATTTGGTCCATAGGTCCTGACTACATACCCCTGTCTTCTCTCTCCACATCCTCCCTGCCCCGATCCAGACCCATCTATGTGAGCTGATTCCCAAATATGTCTGCAGCTCTCACTCCAGACAGTCCTCCAACCTCACTCAGCATCTCTTCATCTGTCCAGGCACCTCAAAGGTACCATGTTCCAAACTCTTCCTTTCCCCAACCAAGCCATGTGCAGTTAGCCACTACCCCCTGTTTACCTCACTCCAGTCCGCCTGCCTTCTGAGCCAGGATCCTTGGGCCAGGACAGCTGCCAAGGCTTTCTGCTTTCACACAGTCTCCTCCACCCCCACAGGCACACACCACAGCCAAAGCACCACTCTCAAGCACAGTGAGATCTCATCTTTCCCTGGGCCCTCAGGCTCCTTAACCAGGAAGTGTGAGTGCTCAATACAGACTGTGGACTGCCCTTGACTCCCACACTCTGCTATCAGAGAAATGTATGTTCTTTCTCCATTGCTAAAGCGAATGGGTTGTTAGGGTATTTCTGGAATAAGCATTCCCAAAGGCCCCCATGGGAGCATGAGATGTGGTAGAAAACCTTGTGTGGAATTACATCCTTGGTCTTCCAAAATCCCAGTTCCCTTAATCCAGTCCTGGAAGATGTTCAGGTGGGGATTCAGCAGAACTGAAAACAGAGCCTGTGTCAGAGTTTCCACCACACAATGGAGCCAGGTCCAGTCCACCATCAGGCTACCTGAGTCCACCAGGCCCCTGTGTGTGTGTCCACATTGCTGGAGGCCATAGGACCAAATGCAGGAGCATGAGAGCCACTGAGAAGCCAGGAGCACAAGAGGCAAGAGAAGGAACGCCGTTGTTTAGGATATCAAGTCTCTCAAATCTTCCCATTCTTGCAATGACCACGCCTATTCTGTCCAATGGCCTGTTCCCAGGCATGATTGATAGGAAATTACCTTTCCTGTTTCACCCAGACCCTACTGGCCACAGTGTCTATTCTTCCCCTGTCCAGTCCCTTCCCCCAGCAATATTTGGGGAACAGACCAGTGGCCTTCCTTTTGCTCCTTTTCTGTTAATTAATAACCAGGCTAGTTACATGGACTGCCACCTCCCTTCTGCTTTCCTCCTCTCCTTCTCAAGAACTACAGCTTACAAAGCCCATCTCTCTGTTTCAGAAAAGCTATGGATATGTGGGCAGTGGTAGTCTCATCCCCTGCATGATAAAAGCCACATAAAGACTCTAGTCAGGTAGTTTAGTTGATTAGAGCATCATCCTGGTATGCCAAGGTTGCAGATTCAATTATGAGTCCGGACACATATAAGAATCAACCAATGGATGCATCAGTAAGTGGAACAACAAAATATATCTCTCTCTCACTCTCCCACTCCTCCACTTCCTTTCTCTCTCACAAATCAATAAAAATAAAATAAAAAGATAAATAGGGAAGGCAACACTCAACACTCAAGAGGAGAACCAAGATGGCAGTGAAGGTAAATGCCACCTCCCACAACCACATCAAAATTACAACTAACATACAGAACAACCATCATTCAGAAGATAGAGCTGGCTAAATGGGACCCAAGATGGCAGTTGACAGGACGGCAGTGAGCAAGACAGTGTGAGTGAGTGAAAGAGCAAAGGAGAGTGCATGGACATGCAGCGAGTGTGTGTATTTGTGAGTGAGGGACAGTTATATTCCACAGGACTGTCAGGGACTGGTGAACCAGATTCCCCAGCGAGGCAGTCTCTACTACTGCTGAAAACTCTCTCAGGGCAGCCGGCTCTACCACAGAGACCACACCATCTTGAAGGGGACAGTGGTTGTGACTGGGAGCCCAGCCTCACCTCCACCTGCAGAGACTTCAGATACCTCCTGGAACCCTACAGCCACAATGCCCAGGGACCAGGGACCAGCTGCTCAGCTGCAAACCCATGAACACTGAGACTCCAGCCTCCCTGGCTGCAGGCTCCTAAAAAGTTTGTCCACAGCAAGGTGATGGCTGAATAGGGGGATGGGTCCTGTGCCTTGTCACAGAGCAGAGAGAAGAAACAGCTGAATCAAATAACATCCACCCAGAATTGGCACATTAAACACAGCTGGTGAGACAATCTGTCGATGGAAAGGTCAGAGGTTACTTGGAGAGAGATGGGCTTGGGGATCTGGGCTGGAAGGAGAAATGCATGCAGCCAGGCTAGAGTCTCAGAGGGAGACTGCACTGCACCAAATCAGTGGCCCTTGAGGTCAGCGAAGCTCTCAAATGTGGAAGGGGGTCCACAAGGATACTGGCAGAGGGGGACTTTAGATCTAAATCCACAGCTGTGGGAGGCTGCACCCAGAAAGGCAGCCTGAAGCTCTGTGCTAGCCAGCAGTGCCAGGAGGAGAAAGAGGCGAGGTAGCATGGTTGCTCCGTCTTTATAACTTCCTTGCTTTTACTCGCTAAACCCAGTGCATAGAATCTTCCATTATAAACACTCACCAAGACTGAGGGAAAGGTGATTTTTGTGGAAATTGGGGAGCAGAATAGGGAGAGATGATCATGAAGCCATCTCTGGGACAGTCTGTCTCTCCAGCCTTGAACAGCCATTTTTCTCCTAAAGACCATACCCCTCCTAGCAGTGCAGCCACACTCAGCCTTGAGCTCCTCAGGGAAACAAAGATTCAAAATATTCCCAGGTTAAGAGGCCATTTAATCCCAGAAATTAATACAAAAACACTGCTACCTAGAGGCCATGTCAGAAATATAGACACTTGTGTAAATACGACTGAAAGCAGCAGAAAAACAAAGCTGGTGGATTGGTCCCTCCTGAGTGTGCAGACAGACATAGAGGGGCAGTGGATCGCTGGGAACTTCCACACGGTGCTGATTACCTAACAGGAAACTGAGACGTGGTAGGCAGAACAGTAGAAAGAGGTCTTAAACCAGCACCCAGGGGACATTAAAACTCAGTTGAAGCGAACAAACTTCACTACTTCACTTTTTTATTTTTTTATCTTTTACTTAAGAAACTACAATTTTTCCTCACTTTATTTTATTTTTATTATATTTTTTTACTTTTAAAATTTTTTTTGGATTAGTATTCTACATTCTAATTTTATTAATTATTATTTTACTCTACCTCATTTTTTCCTTTTTGCCCGTCCTTTCCTCCTTACTTCACCCTTTTTCATCCTGTTTCTCTTCCCCTTCCTGCTTTAGTTTTTCGCTCATTTCTTTTTACTCTTTGTTAACAATTGATCTTCTTTATCTGCTTTATCGACGCATTACTATTAGAGTAGTCTCTGTTGGCCTACTCATATATCTAATTTCCTCCCCTGCATCAAGTCCATGCACCCTTCTCTTTTCTCTTTCTTCACTAGCCATTTTTTTTCCTTTTTTCTTTCTTTCTTCCTTGTTGTTTGTTTGCTTCTCTGTTAGTTTTTTTCTGTTTTTTGATTTTGTTTTTTATTTTATGTTTTTGTTTTCTTCTCCCTTGTTCTCTTCTAATAGCTTAATTAATATTAATCACCAACTCAGGCCTATCATCTCTATATTCTCAGTTTCCAAAAATAGACAAATACATAGATAAATAGATTAAATAAAGGGGGATATTGTATATATGTAAATTTTATTGTAATTCAATTATTATTTTCTACTTTTTTCTTTTTAAAGTATTTTGTTTTTTACTTTTCCTCTCATACACTCATTCTCTTTCTACCTCCTCTATACTGAATCATGGTTATTACCCCATTCATTAAATTCCTGATCTTACCTTCTGGAAATAAGCTCTGCCTCTTCAGATTCAGTTCCCCTCCTCTTTTTTCTGGGTGTTTGTTGTTTGCATTTTTTGGATTAGTGGTTGGTTTTGTGGAGTTTTCTCCCCATACACATATATTTTCCCCCTTATTTTTGTTCTCTTTCTTTTCTCTCTTACATTTTGTTCCTTTTCTCAGTATCATTTTTGCATTCTTTTCTCTCCCCTAATTCTTTTTTCTCTGGTGGTAACCTTCTCTGGTATGTCCAGGAAAAAGTACTAGCACTGAGGCATCTGACTGGGGCCAGTTCATGCAGGCCCCAGTTTAGATGTCCAAGCTCTGGCCCAAGCACTCCACCACCACCCTCCCATGGGCTTCTCACACACATCTTCTCTGAGTCTGCTTCTGGGACAGGGCTGAATCAAAACTTCAACCTGAAACCCCTCATGGAAACTTTACTATAGGATGTTTGGTTAATAATGTAGATTTTTTTCAATAGATGGGGTTATACATATGTTGATATATATGTGATTTGATATGTATGCTATTTTGTTGTATTGACAGCAAGCTTCAAAACTTCATATATCGGAGAAACCAAGATGGTGGCATAGGCAAACACCTAAACTGCTGTGTCACATAACAATTTCAAAACTACAACTAAAAGACAAAACAGACATCATCCAGAATCATAGGAAGACTGGCTGAGTGGAAATTCTACAACTAAAAGGAAAGAGAAAAGCACACTGAAACTCATAGGAGCTGCGAATGGCAGAAGTATGGAGGCGCAAGTGCAGAGAGGGCTGGCAACTGAGTACACAGCTGGCTTTCTCAATCAGGAGGGAGACAAAAGCTCCTGATTGCTCTGAACTCCAGTTCCAGGCGAGACTCTGGGGACCCAGACTCATATGGGGAGAAACTGGATTGTCTGGCAGCAGGCGAAACTCAAGGATGGCTTTCTCTCAGAG
Source organism: Lasiurus cinereus (assembly GCA_011751065.1). NCBI lineage: Eukaryota > Metazoa > Chordata > Mammalia > Chiroptera > Vespertilionidae > Lasiurus > Lasiurus cinereus. The sequence goes on along the minus strand of JAAGEH010000268.1, from coordinate 408,157 downwards.
GTGCTTGCAGTGATTACCACGGGACACTGAGACCCAGGGGCTTCTTATGGAAGGGCTGATGGGAAACCATAGCTGTTTGCTCTGCCCTGAGATTCTGCCCCATCCAAGCTGAGTGCAGAGGCTTTTGCATATGAATGGAACTGTTCTTTTGAATTCTTTTTTTGTGTGTGTGTTTTGTTTTTATATTTTTTTATTGTTTAAAGTATTACAATTAGTAGTACATATGCCTCCTTTTTTTTCTCCTTGTGGACCTTCCCCCCCCCCCGGCCTTCCTCACCCCCCAGTACATCCCCTCACCTGTGTTCCCCCACAAACCAATGTCCTGTACCCATTGGCTAAACTTATATACACGCATACAAGTCCTTAGGTTGATCTCTTACAGACACCACCCGCCCCCCGCAACTTCCCCTTCCTTCGCACTGTAGTATAACAGTCTGATGATTGCTTCTTTGCCTCTGTATCTGTTCCCCCCTCCCAATTCTTTTCTTTAAAAACTTATAAGAACAAAAAGTGTTTGAGCCCCAATTTCAATGTCCAATAGTTATGAGTCCCAGTTTTAATGTCCAAGAGTTCCTTTTGTGTACACCTCATCAATGGTATCTAGATAGTGGATAAATGGTGGCAATGCAGGTCCCACCCTCTCTGGTTTGGTCCTAGGCATCCTGTAGCGATGCATAGCTGCTGACTTCTCACATGGCAATGCGTCATCAGCGTCTTCCATCTCTAGACTGTTTCTGCTTTTGTCTTCGTGTTTGGAGCAGACCTGTCAGTTCCTCTCTGTGGATGGAGTACACTTGGTCTTGCAGTTGTTTTCTGAAAGTATATAAACATATTCCCGACCAAAGTTAATAAAGGAACCAATTAATCTTTACTTTTTTTTTTGAGTTATCAAGAGAATTTTTTTATTAATTTTTATACATATTTCCCCAGTACCCCCCTCCCACCCAGGCATACCCCAACCCCCCAGTGTCTATGTTCATTGGTTATGCTTATATGCATGCAAACAAGTCCTTTGATTGATCTCCTATCTACCTCACCTAACTTTAATCTTCCTGCTGAAATTTCACAGTCTGCTTGAAGCTTTACTATCTCTGTATCTATCCTTTTGTTCATCAGTTTATAATGTTCTTTATTATCCACCAATGAGTGCGATCATGTGATGCTTCTCCTTCATTGACTGGCTTATTTCATTAAGCATAAGGCTCTCCAGTTCCAAACAGGTTGCTGCAAATGGTAAGAATTCTTTCTTTTTAATGGCAGCATAGTATTCCATTGTGTAGATGTACCACAGTTTTCTGATCCACTCATCTCATGATGGGCAGCTACGCTGTTTCCAAATTGTAGCTACTGTAAATTGTGCTGCTATGAACATAGGGGTGCATAAATCCTTTCTCATTGGTGTTTGTAATGTCTTAGGATGAATTCCTAAGAGTGGTATTACAGGGTCAAATGGGAGATCCATTTTTAGTTTTTTGAGGAAACTCCATACTGTTCTCCACAGTGGCTGCACCATTCTGCATTCCCACCAACAGTGCACAAGGGTTCCTTTTTCTCCGCATCCTCCCCAATACTTGTAGTTTGTTGATTTGTTGATGATTGCCATTCTGACAGGTGTAAGATGGTATCACATTGTCATTCTCATTTGCATCTCTCGGATGATTAATGACTTCGAACATGTTTTCATGTGTCTCTTGGCCTTCCTTCTGCCGTCTTTTGAAAAGGTTCTATTTAGGTCTGTTGCCCATTTTTTTATTGGATCCCTCATCTTCCTTTTATTAAGTTGTATAAGTTGGCTGTAGATTTTGGAGATTAAACCTTTATCAGTGATAACATTTGCAAATATGTTCTCCCATACAGTGATCTTTCTTGTTATTTTGTTGATGGTTTCTTTTGCTGTGCAAAAGCTTTTTATTTTGATGTAGCCCCATTTGTTTATTTTTTCTTTAGCTTCCATTGCCTTTGGAGCAGTATCAGTGAAGAAGTTCTTTCGGCATATATCTGAGATTGTGCTGCCTGTGGATTCCTCTAGTATTCTTATGGTTTCCCTTCTAATGTTTAAGTCCTGTATCCATTCTGAGTTTATTTTTCTATTTGGTGTAAGTTGGTGGTCCAGTTTCAATTTTTTGCATGTATCTGTCCAATTTTCCCAATATCATTTATTGAAGAGGCTATGTTGGCTCCACTGAATGTTCATGCCTCCTTTGTCAAATATTAATTGAGCATAGTGGTTTGGGTGGATATCTGGGTTCTCTAATCTATTCCATTGGTCTATATGTCTGTTCTTGTGCCAGTACCAGGCTGTTTTGAGAACAGTGGCTTTGTAGTATAGCTTGAAGTCTGGTATTGAGATCCCACCTACTTTATTCTTCTTTCTCAGAATTGCTGTAGCTATCCATGGTCTTTTTTTGTTCCTGATGAATCTATGAAGAATTCTTTGTAGGTCTGTGAAATATGTCGTTGATATTTTAATGGGTACTGTGTTGAATCTGTAGATTGCTTTGGGTAGTATGGACATTTTAATGATGTTGATTCTCCCAATCCATGAACATGGTGTGCTCTTCCATCTGTTAACATCTTCCTCTATCTCTATTTTCAGTGTCCTGTAGTTTTCTGCATAAAGGTCTTTTACCTCTTTAGTTAGGTTTATTCCTAGGTATCTTAATTTTTTTGGTGCGAAGGTAAATGGGATTGCTTTTTTAGTTTCTCTTTCTGTAATTTCACTATTAGTATATTGAAAAGCCACAGATTTCTTAGCATTAATTTTGTATCCTGCTACATTGCCGAATTCATTAATTAAGTCAATTAGTTTTGGAATGGAATCCTTTGGGTTTTTTATGTACAATATCATGTCATCTGCAAATAAGGACAGCTTTACTTCTTCTTTTCCAATTTGGATGCCTTTTATTTCTTCTTCTTGTCTAATTGCAATGGCTAATACTTCCAGTACTATGTCGAACGGGAGAGGTGAGAGTAGGCATCCCTGTCTTGTTCCTGTTCTTAGGGGAAATGGTTTTAGTTTTTGCCCATTGAGTATGATATTGGCTGTATGGACACCTTGCATATATGGATTTTATTATGTTGAGGTGTGATCCTTCTATTCCCACATTGTTGTGAGTTTTTATCAAGAAAGGGTGTTGGATTTTGTCAAATGCTTTTTCTGCATCAACTGATATGACTATGTGATTTTTATCTCTCAATTTGTTTATGTGATGTATCACATTTATTGATTTGTGAATATTATACCATCCTTGCATCCCTGGAATAAATCCTATGGTTAATGATCTTTCTGATACACTGCTGGATTATATTTGCTAGAATTTTGTTGGGGATTTTGGCATCTATGTTCATTAGGAATATTGGCCTGTAATTCTCTTTCATTTTGTTATCTTTATCTGGTTTTGGTATTAGGTTGATTCTGGCTTCATAGAAAGAGTTTGGAAGTGTTCCTTCCTCTTGAATTTTCTGGTATAATCTGAAGAGGATGGGTTTTAGTTCTTCCATGAATGTTTGGTAAAATTCCCCTGTGAGGCCGTCTGGTCCTGGGCTTTTGTTTGCTGGAAGCTTTTTGATGACTTCTTCTTTATCTTCTATAGTTATCAGCCTATTGAGATTTTTAGAATCTTCCTGTGTGAGTTTTAGAAGGTTGTGTTTTTCTCGAATGTGTTTATTTCTTCTAGATTGTGTAATTTGTTACAATAAAGTTGTTCATAATATTTTTTTAACAATTCTTTGTATTTCTGAGGGATCTGTAATTATTTCGCCTCTCTCATTTCTGATTTTGTTTATTTGGGTCCTCTATCTTTGCTTCTTGGTGAGCCTGGCTAGAGGTTCATCAATCTTGTTTATTCTTTCAAAGAACCAGCTCTTGGTGATTGATCTTTTGTATTTTTTTTTTAGTCTCTATGTCATTCATTTCTGCTCTGGTCTTTACTATTTCCTTTCTTTTGCTTACTGTGGGCTTTTCTTGCTGCTCTCTTTCTAATTCTTTGAGTTGTTCAGTTAGGTGATTTATTACCATTTTTTCCCTGTTTTTTTGAGGTAGGCCTGTAGAGCTATAAACTTCCCTCTCAGTACTGCTTTCATTGTTTCCAACAGCATTTGTGTTCTTGTGTTTTTATTGTCATTACTCTCCAGGATATTTTTATTTCTTTTTTTATCTCATTGATAACCCAATCATTATTTAGTAACATGCTATTCAACTTCCAAGTGTTTGAAGTTTTAGGGAATGTTTTAATTGTAGTTTATTTCTAATCTTATGCCATTGTGGTCTGAGAAAATTCTTGTTATGATGTCAATCTTTTTGAATTTGGGGACACCTTGAATGTGATCTATTTTTGAAAATGTCCCATGTGCACTTAAGAAGAACGTATATTTCGTGGCTCTGCAGTGATATGCTCTGAAGATGTCAATCAGGTCCAACTGATCTAGTGAGTTATTTAGAATTGCTATTTCTTTGCTGATTTTTTGTCTAGAGGATTTGTCCTGTGATGTCAGTGGTGTATTAAAGTCCCCTACTATGATTGTATTGTTGTCTCTCTCTCCCTTGACATCTTCCAGGAGTTTTGTTTTGTTTGTTTTTTTTATGTATTAGGGTGCTCATGCATTGGGTACACATATGTTTACCAGTGTTATATCTTCTTGATGAATTGCTCCTTTAGTATTATCTCTTGTTAAGGACTTTACTTTGAGGTCTATATTACCAGATATAAGTATTGCCACCCCAGCTTTTTTCTCATATCTATTTGCCTGAAAAATATTTTTATACCCCTTCACTCTCAGTCTGGTGAGTCCTTTGCTGTGAGGTGGATCTATGGTAGACAGAAAATATGTGAGTCATGTTTTCTTAATGATTCAGCTACCCTATGTCTTTTGATTGGTACATTTAACCCATTTACATTTAATATTATTATTGACAATTTCGTGTTTGTTGTCATAATTTTCCTTAGTGTCTGTTTTTGCATTGTTTTTTCTTCTTGCCTTTCTCTTTCTTCTTTTTACAGCAGTCACTTTGGCATTTCTTGCATTGTTGGCTTGGTAGTAATAAAGTCTCTTAGCCCTTTTTTATCTGTGAAGCTCCTGATTGCACCTTCAATTTTGAATGATAGCCTTGTTGGGTATAGTATTTTTGGGTTCAGACCATTGCTTTGCATCACTTTATATATTTCATTCCATTCCCTTGTTACCTGTATCTTTCTGTTGAGTAATCAGCAGATTTCTAATAGGAGATCCCTTGTAGGCAACTTTCTTTCTCTCTCTAGCAGCCTTTAAGAGTCTTACTTTGTCATTAGTGTTCTCCAAGTTAATTATGATGTGCCTTGGTGTTGGTCTTTTGGGGTTCAACTTGTTTGGGACTCTGTGCTTCTTGGACTTGCACAGTTTTTTTCTTGCCAATGTCAGGGAAGTTTTTTGTCATTATTTTTTCAAATGTGTTTTCTATTCCTTGCTTCTCTTCCGCTCCTTCTGGTATCCCTATTAAGCAAATGTTGTTTTGTTTTGCATTGTTTTTTAAGTTTCTTCTTTTTGGTAAGTCTTTTTTCCAGTTACTGCTGTGTTTGTGTGTGTTTTTCCTACCTTGTTTTCTAACTTGCTGTTGCAGTCCTCAGCCTCTTCTAGTCTACTGTTTAGGCATTCCATTGTGTTCCTTGTTGCAGCTATGTCATTCTTCATTTCCTTTTGGTTTCTTTTCATGTTGGTGACATCTCATTCAGTTCCTTATAGTTCTCATTGAGTTGTGTGTATTTGTTGTTGAGTTGTGAGTACTTGTCTTCCATCCATTTAAACATTTTCAAAACCATTACTCGGAATTCTTTCTCTGATAAGGTGTTGGCCTAAATTTTATTTAACTCTCTTTCTGATGATTCCTCTTATTTTTTCCTTTGAGGATTGATTTTTTTGTCTTCCCATGTTTTCCTGTAATGTTTTAATTGTAGATCTAATTGCTTTGCTACCCAGGTTTTTTGGGGGATGGTGCTACTGGTGTTTTCTCTCATTTTTCCTGTGCTTGTTAATCTATTGTAGTTCCATACTTGAGCTACTTGGGTTCTGTTGGTGTAGGTATGTGAGCTTGAGCAACACAACTGTGGTGTCTAGGAGTTGGGAGCTGTGGAGGGAGTGTCCCTATTTTTGCTGTTTTGCATCCTTAATTGAGTTCACGCCTGCCCAGTGGGGATTCACAGTGTCACCAAGGACCGTCTGTCAGGGTGATGTGGTTCAGGGGGCCTACTCTCTGGAGATGCATGACTGTGGTGCCCAGAGTTACAAAATCACACCTGCAGGTGTTCCCAGTTGCTCCAAAGCACTGCCTAGGGAGTGGAGCTCCCAAAACGTGCTGCTGAAAGTGGACTATAAACACACTGATGTGGACAGGCTATAAACTCCCTGACTAGGGCATGCTGTAAAGGCACAGAACTCGGAGGGCCATAAACATGCCACCTGTGAGGGCGTTCTGCAAACTGTCAACAGGTGCACATTGCAAATGCAGCCACTAGGGCGCATGGCAAAAGCAGCAACCAGAGCACTCCACAAACCAGCAACGGGGGCACGCGGCAGACAGGGCACCTAGTGTGAGCAGCAATCGCAGCGACCAGGGTGCTCCATAAACTGGGGATGATGGCACACTACACACTGGGCAAACAGGTCACTCCACAAATTCAGGGACAAGGGCTTTCTGTAGGCCGGCGACCAATGAGCACTGCAACTACATCAATGACTCCAGGGAGGGGGAGGTTGCACTCACTGCTGTGGAGGCGGAGGTCCTAGGGTCCACAGGTCTGCAGCTGTAGCAGCAGGACTCTGGTTGGAGTGGCTGTTGGGTCATAGGGCAGCTCCAAGGCTTGGCTGGCTGGCAGTGTTGATGAATTCCCAAAGGAAGGCCAGTTTTCCCCTCAAGATGGCATAAGTTCCATGCCCCCAAGTCCTGCAGTCCGGGGAGTGCCAGCCGCAGTGGCAGTCTCCCTTGTCCAAGAGAGCCTGGACTGCCAGCCCCCGCTGCTCCTGCAAGATTCAACTGTCCCTCACTCACTCACACACACACCACACACATCCACACACTCTCCTTTCATCCACTCACTCACTTCCTCTCCCTCACCTCCGTCCTGCCAGCCGCCATCTTCCCAGAATTATCTTTTGAATTCTTAACTTACCTAACAAACTGCAGCTGAGTCAGAGACCCAGAACATTTTAAAAAAGCCCTAAGGCCCCACAGCAGCTTGCTTTGCTTCACAGCTGGGCCTCATCTGGACACCTCTAAAACCCAAACAAAGAGAAGGAATCTGCATATCTCTCTGTAGCTCCTCATGGATGGCCTCAGGCATAGGCTAAATTAAAACCTCCTTGGAGATCCAAGAGACAGTGTTCCCAGGGGTCAGAGTGGGACCATCCATATTACAACTCCTCAGATCCATAAGGGACACACACAAGGGAAAAACTCAGTGAGCATCAAATCCCCGCTGAAGCAAGTCTTGCCCCATAAGGGTGCCTCTAGCATAGAAGTTCTCACATAGTAGACACAGCTGATCCTCACAGTCAATTGGCCTGGAGGTAAATCCCTCCCAGTGATACCAACAACAATCAAGGCTTAATTACAACAAGATTGTGCACACAGCCCACAAAGGAGTGTATCAAGGGTGTCCACCTTAGGTAACTGGGGCAGCTGAGCCACTGGTCCCTATAAGACACCTAGCACACAAAGCCACTCTATCAACTCAGGGAAGTAGCCAAAATGTGGAGACAAAGAAAAAGGTCTCAAATGAAAGAAATGGAGGAAAGCAAATTACTGGATATAGAGTTCAAAACCATAGTTATAACGTTTTTCAAGAATTTTATAGAAAAAGCTGAAAAATTTAGCAAAACCCTCGAGGATATAAAAAAGGACCAACTAGAAATTAAGCATAAACTGACTGAAATAAAAAATAATATACAGAGATCCAACTGCAGACTAGAGGATCACAAGAATCAAGTCAAAGATTTGAAATACAAAGAAGCAAAAAACACCCAACCAGAAAAGCAAAAAGCAAAAAGAATCAAAAAATAAGAAGATAGTGTAAAGAGCCTCTGGGACAACTTCAAGCATATCAATATCTGAATGATGAAGGTGCCATTAGAAGAGAGAGAACAAGATACTAAAAACCTATTTGAAGAAATAATGACTAAAAACTTCCCCCACCTGGTGAAAGAAATAGACTTACAAGTCCAGGAAGTGCACAGAACCCCAAACAAAATGAATCCAAGAGGACCACACCAAAACACATAATAATTAAAATGCCAAGAGCAAAAGACAAAGAGAGAATATTAAAAGCAGCAAAAGAAAAACACTTAATTACCTACAAGGGAGCACCCATACAATTGTCAGCTGATTTCTCAACAGAAACTATGCAAGCCAGAAGAGAGTGGCAATAAATATTCAACGTGATGAATAGCAAGAACCTACAATCAAGAGTGCTCTACCCAGCAAAGCTATCATTCAGAATTGGAAGTCAGATAAATAGCTTCACAGACAAGAAAAAGCTAAAGGAATTCGTCACCGCCAAGCCAATATTATATGAAATGCTGAAGGATATTCTTTAAGAAGAGGAAGAAGAAGAAAAAGGTAAAGATAAAAATTATGAACAACAGACTCTCAGCCTGGGGTCCTAGGGAGCAGGTATTCACCATCATGGTGAGGAAGCTTAAGTTCCACAAGCAGAAGCTGTTGAAACAGGTGGACTTCCTGAACTGGGAGGTCACTGACCAAAACCTGCACGAACTGCGCGTGTTGCGGCATTATGGGTTGCAGCGGCTCGAGGACTACAGGCGCTACAATCAGTTGAGCCGATCTGTGCGCGAGTTAGCGCGGGGCCTGCGCGACCTGCCTGAGCGTGACCCGTTTCACATCCGTGCCTCGGCTGCGCTGCTGGACAAGCTGTATGCCCTTGGCCTGGTGCCCACGCGCAGCTCGCTCCAACTCTGCGACTTCATCACGGCCTCGTCCTTCTGCCGCCACCGCCTGCCCACCGTGCTCCTTAAGCTGTGCATGGCACAGCACCTCCAGGCCGCCGTGGCCTTCGTGGAGCAGGGCCACATAGGCATGGTTTCCGACGTGGTCACGGATCCTGCCTTTCTTGTCACACGCAGCATGGAGGACTTCGTCGCCTGGGTTGACTCGTCCAAGATCAAACGGCACGTGCTGGAGTACAATGAGGAGCGCGATGACTTTGATCTGGAAGCCTAGCTTTCTTTCCTCCCCACTCTCACCAGTGCCGCATTTTATAGATTGGAAGCAGAGTCCGGCTGCAGGAGATTCTGTGAATGCGCTTTCCCAAGAGTGTGCCAACCAATAGTCGGTTCTTAAGAACTTGGCTCCTTAGCTGCAGGCCACGCTTACAACCAAAGGGTACATCCGTTATCTGAAAATTTTCTTAGCCCTTGAACTATTGATAATTAAATGGCTGCCTTGAAACAATGGAAAGAGGTTTTGTGTTACTCTAGGAATTGTTAGATTCTTGTACCTTTAATATTGTAGTGTGAAAGCCAAGAACTTTGCGCCTGCTCCCTCTTTCTCCTTTTATCTCATAGTAGGACCGTTAATTTATCTAGAATTCTTGCTCCTGGTGATCAACTTGTGTAAGACCATGGAGAATTTGGTTTTAAGTTTTCATAAAATGGGGTGAGAGTTTAGTGTTTAAAGGAATGCTTTTTTAATGTCAATAAATAATTCAACTGCTTTGTAAGTGCAAAAAAAATATGAACAACAAATACATATCTATCAACAAGTGAATAAAAATCAAATGAATAAAAAATCTGATGAACATGCCGAGACGGGTTTGGCTCAGTGGATAGAGCGTCAGCCTGTGGACTGAAAGGTCCCAGGTTCAATTCCAGTCAGGGGCATGTACCTTGCTTGCGGGCACAACTCCAGTAGGGGGCATGCAGGAGGCAGCTGATCGATGTCTCTCTCTCATCGATGTTTCTTACTTTCTATCCCTCTCCCTTCCTCTCTGTAAAAAATCAATAAAAAATATTTTTTAAAAATCTGATGAACAGAATAAACTGATTAATATAATAGAATCAGGGACATGGATATACTTATGTGAATAGAGGGTTGTGTTTTTCTTAAGTTTCCTTTTCAAGGCCTATGCAAAGAGATGGAGGAGATGACTCAGCTGTGAATCCAGCAAGCAGAACCGATAAGCATGGTCTGGGGACCCACCAGGAGTCAAAACATCATCTCATCCACATCATCTCATCAATATCCTCTACCCAACAAAGCTATCATTCAGAATTGAAGGTCAGATAAAGAGCTTCACAGATAAGAAAAAGCTAAAGGAGCTCATCAACACCAAACCAGTATTATATGAAATGCTGAAAGGTACTCTTTTAGAAGAGGAAGAAGAAGAAAAAAGCAAAGATAAAAATCATGGACAACAAATAGATATCTATCAACAAGTGAATCTAAAAATCAAGTGAATTAAAAATCTGATGAACAGAATAAACTGATGAATATAATAAAATCAGGGGCATAGAAAGGGGATAGACTGACAATTCTCAGGGGGAAAGAGATGGGGGGGCAGGGAGAGATTGGACAAAAATTGTACACCTATGGATGAGGACAGTGGGGGAGAAGTAAGAACAGAGGGTTGGGTGGAGGGGAGCTATGAAGGGAAAAAGAGGAACAATTATAATAATTTGAACAATAAAGATTTACTAAATTAAAAAAAATAAAATGTTATAATATGTAGAACAAGTGAAAAAGAAATGTAACTTCTGCCTCTCCAAACTTCCCTGCCTTATGCAAATGTGCCCTTTTGCAACTCTGTAGCCATGTTTTTTCCATAGTCCTCCTTAATTTTAAAAATTCCCTAAACCTGTCTATTTAACAAACAAAAAAAAATTCCTATTTCAGTCCCCTCTCCAAATAGGAAACCCCAGCTACCACTGGGGACAGGGGATGCCAGTCTTTCTAGCTGCTTCCTGCTGGCAAAGGGGTTGTCGTTTGGGGGAGGCAGTCAGGGTCCCATTGGAAGTGGGCTATCTAAGAGTCCATGCAAGATGGATGTAGCAATTCTGTGCAGAAGATTAGTTGTGGCTTTAGAATTTCTAGATGGGAAGATATGAGACACACCAAAGGTTAAACAGGAGATGGTTAAAGATGAGTAATAACAAACAGTATAAGCCAAGGTCTGAGAAGGGGAGCTAGCTAAGAGGGATGGCATTATGTCTTTAATTGTTACCCAGACCTCTGGGACACGAGACTGTGAGGCCTTTTCCTGTAGCAAGAAGTGTTCATTATGGCACAGACTTCGCCCTGCTCAATTGAGTGCTTCTCTGTCAATAAGGCTCGGAGATTTGAGAAATGGTTCTGATTTGATTGATGGTAGTGGTAGCATAAACTGTCCTATAGACTACGATTCAGCACATTTTACTCTAAGAGAAATGTGAGATATATATATATACTAGAAGCCTGGGGCACAAAATTCATGCATGGGGGGGGTCCCTCACCCAGCCTGCACCCACTCCAATTCTGGACCCCTTGGACATCCCTCTCACAATTCAAGACCCCTGGCTCCTGCCTGCCGGCCTGATTGCCCCCAATCACTCTGCCTGCCTGCCTGATCACTCCTAACTGCCCTCTCCTGCAGGCATGATCACCCCTATCTGCCTCTGCCTTGGCCCCCACCACTGTGGCTTTATCCGGAAGGACGTCCAGAAATGTCCAGTCTAATTAGCATATTACCCTTTTATTAGTATACTAGAAGCCCGGTGGATGAAATTTGTGCATTGGAGGGAGGGAGGTCCCTCAGCCCAGCCTGCACCCTTTCCAATCTGGGACCCCTCAAGGGATGTCTGACTGCCCGTTTAGGCCCAATCCCGATTGGCCCTAAACGGGCAGTCGGACATCCCTTTTACAATCCAGGACTGCTGGCTCCCAACTGCTCGCCTGCCTGCCTTCCTGATTACCCCTAACTGCTTCTGTCTGTCACCCTCATCATCCCCTAACCACTTCCCTGCCAGCCTGATTGATGCCTAACTGCTCCCCTGCCAGTCTATTTGCCCCTAATTGCCCTCCCCTGCAGGCCTGGTCACCCCTAACTGCCCTCCCCTGCAGTCCTGGTCCCCCCCAACTGCTCTCCTCTACAGACCTAGGTCCCCCCAACTGTCCTTTTTTTAGGCCTGGTCGCCCCTAACTCTCCTCCCCTGCAGACTTGATCACCCCCAACTGCCCTCCCTTGCAGGCCTGGTCCCTTCCAACTGCACTCTCATCTTGTGGTGGCCATCTTGTGCCTACATGGGGGCAGGATCTTTGACCACATGGGGGCGGCCATCTTGTGTGTTGGAGTGGTGGTCAATCTGCATGTTACTCTTTTATTAGATAGGATAGAGGCCTGGTGCATGGGTGGGAGCCAGCTGGTTTGCCCTGAAGGGTATCCCAGATCAGGGTGGGGGTTCCCTTGGGCTGTGGAGTGGCCTAGGCAAGGGGCCTGTGGTGGTTTGCAGACTGGCCACACCCCCTGGAGACCGAAGTGGAGGCCCTGGTATCTGGGATTTATTTATCTTCTATAACTGAATCTTTGTAGCCTTAAGCAGAGGCCTGGCTGGCCAGGGTGTGCAGAGAGCTTGGCTTCCTCCATCGCCAGGGGCAACCCTAGGCTCTTACTCTCTCCAGCTTCATGGCTGCCGCCATTTTTGTTGGGATTTATTTATCTTCTATAATTGAAACTTTTTAGCCTTGAGTGGAGGCCTAGACATGCGAGGATGTGTGGAAAGCATAGCTTCCTCCATCGCTGGGGAAACCCAAGCCTCCCTCCTGCTCACTCCATGGCCACAGTCATCCTGGTTGGAGTTAATTTGAATATTCACTCCTGATTGGCTGGTGGGTGTAGCAGAGTGATGGTTAATTTGCATACTACTCTTTTATTAGATAGGATGTATATATATATATATATATATATATATATATATATATATCCTACTATATCCTAATATATATATCCTACTATATATAAAATCCTTGGGTCCATCATATCCACAATGACTGGAAGGCTCCACTGCCAGGCTAGGGAGCTGAGGGAGCGGGGGCTGTTCAATCAGTGGCAGCAGTGACTAGCAAGAGGCTGAAAGGCAGACCTCTTGGTCCCTCCTCCTGGCCCTCAGACTCCAATCAATTGGTGTTGGAGGTGGAGTGGAACCTGGGACTGGCTCCCTTAGTAGTCCTGCAGGTGCAATCTCAAGAAGACAGGCCAGGAACCAACAGACCAGTGCTGCCAGCATGATCCCAATAGCGCTGCCAGCCTCCTGGAACTTGGCCTTGAGCACTGCAGCCGCTTCCCCTCCCTAGACGCTCCACAAGGTCACTCGAGCCCACCCCGCTCCAGATGAAGTGTGATCACTGCACACGGAATAAATGTAGTAAAAAAATAAAAACCAATGACAAGTAAAAATAAAAACCAATGACCAAGGACCTACCTCCACGAGCTCAAGGGAGCCTCTGAGCACTTGGCACGCCAACTATTTTAGGGGCTTCAAGGAGTGGAGGACACAGAGGGGTCAGAAAACCTCCCTAGAGGTTGGGCTGTCAGTCTGATCACTGATCCATCTATCCTGCCATCTGCCAATAGCTGCCTCTGCAGAGAATGGGAGAACAAAGGGAGGGGTAGTTCTGCAAACCCCAGAGGGAATCCAGAGTCTCAGGTACTCTGCCCCGCCTGCTGACACTTTCAGTTTCTCCTTCAGTCAGAGGTGCCGCCCGAGAGACCCTGGGTGGACGCCTGGCGCAGCTGATTCTCTGTGTATGCATGTTCATCTTTATGTCTGTCTGTGTCTGTCAGGCTGTCTCTGAATTTGCCTCCACTTGTAGAACTTAGTTTCTGGTATAGCGACAACCCTCATCCCTCTCCTATGGCAGGATACTTGCCACAGGCTATATCCCTTCTCCCACTCCTCCCTAGCCTGTGATTGCTGGGTTCCCAGAGCCAGTGTAGCATCCTGGGCCGGACCTGTGCCAGCGCCTGCCCATATTTCTGCCCCTGTGCCTGGCTTCACTCTCTTCCCCTTGCCTGGCCCCAGTGCCCTGAAGCCTGCTGCCCCCCTAGGGTGCTTTGCCACTGCCTAGGTTGCCTTCTGGCCTCGAACTTTTGGTGCCAGTGGATCAGATCCTGATTCACCAGAGGGCTGCATGAGGATTAGAGACAAGTAACCGGTAGGAACTGTACTCAGGGATGGACAGCCCGGGGTCAGGTGGCTGAAGAGAGCAACTGCTGTGCACGGTTGTTATGCGGGGCCACCGGCCCCTTTCCAACCATGGCACTCCGGGACTGAGAGATGGAAGTACAGTTGCCATGAGGCACCACCATTGGCCATGTGCTGCAGACCTGGCATCCCTTCCTCCCCAAGTTCCCCATTCAAGATGCTGATTGCCATATGATCCTGTGAGTGGTGGGGCCCTGTGGACCTGTGGCTGTGGCACAGACACCAACGTTGAGGGGAAGACTCCGGATGAGTCCCACAGTGTGGGCTGCATCAGCAAGCAGTGGGTTGGGAGTTGGGGCTGCTCCAAGAAGCCCTCGCAGATGCAGATGGCTTTGGCTTACAGTTCCCCTGGATCTGGATATGAGAGTGAAGGCCATATTCCTCATTGACCACATGTTCTTGGAGAAGCGAGAAGGCACTGGGCCCTCTGCCATCACTAGTCAGATGGCATCTCAGGCAGAAGACCATCACCTCAGCCAGAACTCAATATGGTCACCCGGCCTGGCCTGGCCCCTTCTCAGAGGCAGACCCTTTTCTCCACATACACTGCAGCAGACAGACAGGGGCCATGGTGCCCCATCTCTACCCTACTCTCCTGGCCTTCTTCTCTGTGGCCCCCACAAAAGAGTATTATGAGAGCCCTTCTCTGGCTACCTCTCACAACTGTCTCTGGCCATCCCTCAACACTCAGGCATATCGGCTTTCAAACTTGCACTACTTCCTTCTTCTCACCCCCTTCCAGGGCCTCTGCTCTGGATGGGGCCTTTGGAATCCAGGACTCTGGGGTGTTACAACAGAGCTGGGGTAGGAAGGATAAAGGGCACCAAAAATGGCTGATAAGGCCACCCACCTCTGCCTCGGTTTGACCAATTAATTCAGCCTCAGAACGTGGCATTCAGAAAGGATCCCTACTTTCAGCAACAGCTCTAGCGTCTTGGCTCCAGTGTCAACCTCCTCTCCCCTTTGGCCTTCCCCTTAGTTGGTGCTTGCTGCAGCTCCGTATGCCTTACTTAACCACCCCTTCCGTTCTGTTCCTGCAAAGGAGGCTGCATCTTTGTATGTTATCCTATCTAGTAAAAGAGTAATATGCAAATTGACCATCACTTCAACACACAAGATGGCTGCCCCCATGTGGACACAAGATGGCTGCCACAAGATGGCCAGCAGGGGAGGGCAGTTAGGGAGGTCCAGGTCTGCAGAGAGGGCAGTTGGGTGGGTCAAGGCCTGCAGGGCAGGGAAGTTGGGGATGACCGGGCCTCCTGGGGAGAGCAGTTGGAGGGACCAGGTTTGCAAGGGAGGGCAGTTGGGGGCAATCAAGCCTGCAGGGGAGAGGCTTCGGGGATCTAATATGCCTCTGGGGCAATTCCAGCACATTGTCTAACTTGGCCACACTTATGACAAGTAACCGGACTGACTGTTCGCCTCCAGGCTCTGACTGGGGCTCCTGCTCTCCCAAAGCACAGCTACTATGATCATCTCTATTTCTGTAGTCTTAGCCTGCTCTCTCCTCTTTTCCTCCTCCTGGCCTCTGTTATAGAACACAGAGGTGGCAAGCTTCAAGAGATTCTCTAAAGTATTCTCAGGACTAATAGCCAATTTCTGCAATTTTCTCCTGACGTCTGGGACAGCCTGGGTGATAAATTTGTCCTTTGAAATTAGTTGTCCCAATTCTGAATCTAGGGTAATGTTGGTATGCTTAGCCAATGCCTCCCTAAGCCTTTCTAGAAAAGCCAAGGGGTTTTTGTCAGCCCCTTGACTGATAGTGGTTAGTTTAGAGTGTCCCAGAATTTCTCTAAGAACACAAGCACAGGTGGCCAAGAGTATCCTCTGCCAATAGAATGGACTTATACGGATGACTCAAGGCACTTATTAAATATTGGCCAAGCATAAATTACACAGGAGACAGACAGGCAATGCACGAATCACACGCGGTTTATTTACCAGAGTCCTGGTGGTTTCCAGACCTTGGCAGGCCACCCGGAGATCCACGCTGACAGACACACACACTGGACGTTGGACGTTGCAGCTGCTGCTCGGCGTCTTGTAGAGGCCTCGGCTTGTGGCTCACGGTTCGGACCCAGGGTTCACGGCAGAGCGCAGAGTTCAGGCAGGATGCAGGAAGGGGAGTGAAAAGCGACTGTCTGTGGAGGAGCAGACAAGTGGCTCTCATCTCCTTCAGAGCTTGTTCTCTTTTATGTGCTCAAGCAGACGTCTTCAGTATGTCTTCAGTGTGTCTTATCAGCGGGTCCCAGGTGTTCTGCTATCTGATCTTTACATATGGGGTACAAACTTTTTTATCTCTTACATGCACATCTCTTTTAAGGGCGTTCACACTTCATTCCACTCTCTAATATGTCACACCCAATTTCTTATTTTATATTTGTATTGTATCCTTATTATTATTACAGTACTATAACATAGAGTAGTTGACAGGCTTTGTTTTACTACATTTGAGGCCTTCTGTAACACAAAACTGGCAGTGCTTTATTTTCCACTTTCAGTTTCAGAATTCCATTGAGGGTCCACAGAGGGAACGGCCTCTTGTCCTGTTACGAAATCCCTGTTTCTTTCCTCAGAGTCTTCTTTTCCCCCAGCATAAATAAGAAAATGGTCATTCACAAATTCTCTTGCTTTTTCTAGTATGTTTTGCTTTTCAGTGGCTGAGAGGGTCAGGTTTAATATGAGGGTGATGTCTCTTTATGAGAGATGAAATACTTAATGAGGTTTTGGAAGACCTCAATATATTTCTCAGGGTCTTCTGAGAACTTTCCTAGACCAGGAAAGTTTTGAGTTAAAAGGGAATCTGGGCTAAAGTATGCCAGATCCTTCCTCTGTCTGTGGGCAAGCTAAGGTTGGCTAAGCCCTGGGCAGGGGCACAGTCTGTGCCTCTCCCTCAGTGGGTTGTTATTGCCAGGAGCAAGGGATTTAGTTTACAGTTCCTGAATAAATCTGGCCTGCCCCATAGATACTTTGAACACAGGGGACTTCAGACCGTTTCCTATTTTTTTCTACAAGTGTCGAACTGTATGGTTGCCTTATAACTAAATCTCCCCTGGGGCCGCTTTCACTCTTCTCTTGCTGGTATTGAGGCCAAACCTCAGGGCAGAAACAATCAAGTGTCTCTTCTTTAGCGTCTGTGGGTCAAACTTATCCATTTCTCGAGAATGCATCCTAAAGACTGTCTTTTGTCTTGTAGAGAACACACTCCCCCTCTGAAAGAAAGAAGAATAGAAAGAAGCACAGAATGTCTCCTGCGTCCATTGTGCTTAGAAAGCGTCCATGTCAGTGAGGCACTCCCACCTGCCAAGGCTAAAGGGCGTCCTGGAGTGAAGAGCACCCTGCCGCATGCAGCCACAAACAAGACTACAGGGTGGATCCACAACCGCACTTATTGCTGAGGTGACAACTCGCTGCTCAGAGGCCACCTCCTGCCTCCCTCTCTACTGGAGGAGGCATGCATACCCCGTGTCCTGCTCTCAGCCCCTTGTCTGTGATTAGAAAGGGCCTGCGTGGCTGTGAGGTGTTTGAAGTAACCACTGAACAGGGTGGTTGGAGTAGCCACTGAACTGGGTGGTTGGAGTGCCTGCTGAACTGAATTTCTGAGGGTCTACTCTAGGCTGAGGACTTAAGAGAGTTTACACAGTAGCCTGAACCCTGGTTTGGCCAATGTCCAAGGATCTGAGGGAAGTATAAACAGCTCCAGGCCCAACCCTTGTACAGTATGCCCTCGTCATTAAAAGTTTCATCCTCTGCCTGATTTGGGGGAAAGGATTTAAATTCCTTGCTCACCAGCTTGACTCTTAGTTTTAATTGAACCTTAATTTATACTGTTTTACTTCCAAACCTTAAAAATGTCACCTCAGGGGTTTGACCTTCCTTTAAACCAGGCAATTTGGTTGCTCCCCCAAAGTGCCTGGGAGAGGGACATGCTAGTTGACTTTACAGGGAACAATTTAGGGGAAAAAAGTATCTCTTCTACTTTTTATTAATGGTGAATATTGGTGGAAGAGATTTTTATTTCTCATTTTTTAAGCTTAGAATTTACCCCTGAATATTTAGTGCTTATCTGTTTAGTTCAGTCAGGTATGCTGGAAGGGGGTACCACCTTCTATATATACTTTTAATAATTCCCTGAAGTTCTACAAACCCCTTTTAGTTCAAACATATGACCTGCTTAGAGGCCTGCAATTTAGAGTAAGTCAGAGTCCTTTCCATGGGTTTTTCTAAAGATTTAAATGCACCAAAGTAAGGCAATGGCTGTCCAATATGACAAAATTCAAAAGTGGCATGTTATAGATTTGTTTAAAATGCAACTGATAAAAACCTTTATTTTACAACAGTCTGGGATAACAACCTTCCAATACAACAAACATTTGTATATAGCACATGGCTTATTGCAGGCGGTGTATTAAACTTTGAAAACAATTTATAAATCCCAATAAATGAAATGCAAAACACCCAGAGTGTTACTGCACACAGAGAATTATCACCTTGCCCTGTGTCCCTGTCTGGATCTGTGCTATTTCTGAAAGTTTTCTGTTTGGCCTTGGCTCTGAATCTGCAAGTTCTTTTCTGAAGCAGACTGAAACCTCTATAACATTCAAAGTACATGTATCTGAATAGAACATTGTTATTAATTTTTGATAGAGCTGCTCGTGCAATTTCAAGTACATTGAATCAGTCTAATTTAGTTAAAAATATTTCTTTTTAGGAAGAGGAAATAGATCTTGGGCCCTTGGGGTATCACAATGTTGTCTCTCAGTTAAATTCTTTTTTTTTTAAATATTATTTTTATTGTTTTCAGGGAGGACAAGAGAGGGAGAGAGAGATGGAAACATCAATGATGAGAATCACTGGCTGCTCTTGCACACCCCCTACTGGGGACAGAGCCCACAACCCAGGCACGTGCCCTTGACCTGAATCGAATCTGGAACCTTTCAGTCCACAGGCCGATGCTCTATCCACTGAGCCAAGTCAGCTAGGGCTCTTAGTTAAATTCTTGAGAGTGTACACTCAGAGGAGCTGCCAAAATATACTCAATCTGAAAATTATCAAATTTAAACTAACATTAAAAATTTGGTCCAGACAACAGAATTAATCCTTTTCAATCTTGCTAATAAATTTTAATATTCTAGTAATGCCACAGAAGCACAGACACATACAATATACTTTTGGACTATTATCCTTTGCAGAGAAACACTGAGAGGACACGCCTATCACCTGCCCATTCCCTCCCCACCACACCCCCATGGAAGCAAAAGCAACCACGCTGGGACCACCCTGTAGCCAGCCTCAGTTCCACTTTGCTAGTCTGCCCGGGTTTGTGATGTCACAGGCAGGCACAAACCACCCTGTTCCGGCACTACCAACACTGTATCAACTGTGTGCCAGAGATTTAACAGAGGCGTTTCTGAGCAGGGCTCCGCAAATTTCCCCGCCCTGCCCCATCCCCAGGTGCCTGCATGTGTTTGGCAAGGGACACCTCTCATTCTGCCACTTTAAAACCTAAAAGCCATTTTTCAGAGTAAAACTGCCCTTTTTTCCTCTTCCCCTTCCCATTTTTCCTCAGGTGGGGGAGATCATGGTTTGTTAGCTCCAGGCAGGCTGCAACTTTAGCTAGTATTCTGACCTTTGTTTAAACTTCCCTGGGTTAACATATATGCACCCTTCGCAAATTTTACACTTTCAAATTAGCCTTAGAATCTTACAATCTTAACCCAGCTCAGCAAAATGACCTTTAGTTCTGAGTGGCACAAAGCCCACAGAGAGCAGAGACAGAGGATTCCCTATGTTCATAAAACAGGAAGAGCAAACTAAGCTAGCAAATAACATAAGTAACCAAAGTTACATTACAGACGCCCAGACAAAAGCTTCTCAAAGTTCAAACCTTAAGTCTCTAGCACTGATGCCTTAGAGATCCTGCAATCCCTGCCACGTGTCCAGTCTGCCCACAAGCATCTGGGCCCCCAGCAAAGTGGGACGTGCCCTGTCTTTAAACAGATTAATCCAAACATCAACAGAAACACTCTCATACACATATTTACAAGCACACACAGCCCACAGACCCCACAGAATGCCCCACTTAAAAAAAAAAAAACACCACAGCAAAGCAGTGTCTCCATCCCTGGTTCAGAGCCTGCCCCTCCCCAGAACCTCAGCTCTGTTTTGGGTATGTATTCCCTTGGCCTAGAACCTCTATTCCCATCCTTGGCAGGTCTTTTGTGACTTTTCATGCAAAACCTGAGATCTGCTTTATCCCTCTCTGGCCATCTCTTTTGTGTCAGCCTTCAAGATCAGACAAGGTAACTGCAAACCAGAACTCACCACTCACTTAACTCCCAGGCATTTCCCAGGCACCCAACCTCTGAGGACACTTAACACCAAAATGACACATGCCCTCGGCAGGGAGGTGCGGTGGGGAAAGTTTGGATGCTGTTGTCAGGTGGACCTGGCTTCTCATGGAATCAGCCATAGTCAGCCACCACATGCTCCCTAGATGCTCTGAGCCACACCCCTCACCCAGAGCCCTAGCTCCGATGCTGCTGAGCACCGTGCAGACACAAATGGAGCTGGGAAGCTGGAGGTTGAAGACCTCTTACTTGTGAGTTTGTGCGCCGGCCCTGAAACCAACCTGTAACCCCACGGAGCTGCCAGCCCCAACCCAGTGGACCCCTAGCTATCCTGCCTCTGCCAAGGCAGCCAAGCTCTGGACTAGGAACTGGGAACCCCAAGAAGGCAGAGCTGGTGGAGATAGACAGGGAAACGCAAAAGGCATGAGGCAGCAGATGTTTCTGCAGCAGAGCCTAAGGGCACCTCTGCCCATCCATTGGTCGAGGTGTGAGTGGGACCTTCAGTGGCAGCACATGCGCCAGCTTTGAAAGAGCAGCAGGGATGTCCACAAGGGTGAACCAGTGCCCTAGGCACAGATACAGCAATGGCATAGCCATGCAATGGGATGTTACTCGGCGATAAATAGGAACAACCCACTGGTACATACTTTGACATGTATGAACCTCGGGAATCGAATGCTGAATGAAGGAGACCAGACACAGAAGCCTTCTATCTGCATGAAACACCCAAAACAGATAAAGCCAAAGGAACAGAAGGCTGGTTCCTAGCTGCCAATGGCAGGGGAGGAAGAAGTAGGGAGAAGACGGGCAGTCACAGGACTGGGGGGGTGAGCTGCTCTGCCCTTGGTGGTAGAGACTGCACAGCTCTGTTAATACACTAAAAAGCCCTGGATCATATACTTTAAAAGGATGAATTTTATGGTATGTGAATCACATCTCAATTTTTTTAAATGATCCTCATTGTCTAAGCCAATTTGAGGGAGATCTGTTGCTTCCTGCAAATTAAAGTCTCCTCTCCGATTCAATGAGGCCAACCTACACTGCTCTCTGCCTGTTCCACATCAGAAAGGCAGCCTGCTTTCTTGGAGGCACAGATGGGGCAAGGCCTGGCTGGCCTGTTGGGCCCAGGAGCAAGGATGGAGTTGTGTACAGGGCCTGATGGGACAGGCAAAGGCCTCACCGGGCCTGAGTCGGGTGATACAGGTGAGGAGCTGCTGGAAAGGGGTTTTGCAGACGTGATTAAGTCCCTGGCCACTTGACTTAAAGACCATCAAAGGGAGACTGACCTGAATGGGCCTAGCACAGTCTCTAGAAGGTCTTTAAGGAATCAGCCACTCCCTGAGCTGGACTCCAATTCCTTCCTCCTGGGCACCTACTGTGGCCATCCCTACTGGGTCGGCATACAGTGCATACCACACACACACACACACACACACACACACACACACACCCGCTCCTGGTCGTCTTTCCTGGCTGAGCCTTGGTGGATACATATACCACCTTCTAAGCCAAAACAGTTGGCCATCCCACTTACATCTAAATCCACAGAGACCTGATTTTGCTTGTGTCTGGTGTGAGATGAGGGTCAGGGCCTGGTTTTCTCTATTAGATGCTCAATAATCCCAGCACTGTTTAGCAAAAAGCCCTCCTTCCTGCAACATTGTGGTTTGGTCATAGGAATGCATATTCTCAGGGACTAAGTTTTCAAAGATTGGCAACCAAGAAATTAGGTTTCAGATTTGCTGCCCACTTTCAGTAGTTGTGTCAGACTTTATGACACGTTTTCTGAACACCAGTTTACCATAAATTTCCCCTATAAACCCAGACGTATTTTCCCTTCACCCTGGCATGCGGTGAAAGCCAGGCCTGCGTGTGTAGCCAGCCTGGTGGTCTCCCCTGGGCTGCTGCCAGAAGCACCCCTTCTCCTTGGCCAGGCACTGCCTGTGAAAAATGCAGTGGCTAGAGGCTGCATCAGCAGACAAAGGCTTGGGCTGGGCTCACATTGGGATGGGAGGAGCCAATCCTGCATGGAGGCCAGAGTGGGGAGCAGGCAGCAGACCACATCAGCTGCCTAGGAAACTCTGGCCCTGGCTGGGAGCAGAGACCTGGCTCTTGGGATGTGGGTCAGTGTAGAGAGCCAAGGAGCTGCAGGGTGAGTGAGCATGTCTGGGCTCTTGCCTGCAGGGCCAGGTGGCCAGCAGCAGCGTGAGGGAAACATGTGGACTCAGCCCTGCCTTACCATTTGCTAGCTGGACATCCAGAGGACTGTTAGTCCCTTAACTTCAGCTGCTTAATCTAGAACCCAGGGCAGTTGTGAGGACCCAAGGAAATAACATGCAAAGGGCTCCAGACACTCTATCAGCACGGATACTCAGCAGACACAGCCTGGTCCCTGGCCTGCCTGCTAAGACCTTGTGAGTCCCCTGTGCTGGGGGTGGACTCGGGTGGGCTCCCCTGGCAGGAAGTGGGCCTTGACATGGAGGTCAAGGGGGATCCAAATACATGGCAGGTTGATGTCAAGACATTCCTAAGAGAAACAAAAACAGAAAATGCCAAAACAGAATGAGCCCAGCACAGCTCCAGGTGTGGGCTCTCTTCTCTGGCTTTGACTCTGGACCCAGAAGGGCACAGCTTCCTCCGCAGGCCAGCTGAGGCCTGGGAGTGTGGCCATGTCAGGGCAGGCCTGGCCTGGTGGCAAAGTCAGTGGTCCAGCTGACTCCCTCTGAGTTTTCCCAGACCCCTGCCAACGACTGGACATGGGTGCTGAGCCCACAGAGCCCCACTCTGAGAAGGGCTCCACACAGCCCAGCACCTCCTGCTAGCACTGGCTGCCCCTCCTGCTAGCACTGGCTGAAGCAAGTGGGACATCTGGCCAGAGCCACTTGCTCCAACTCTCTCCTCCTGGCCTCAGATGTGTGAGTACAGAAGCTTACACACTTGTAAGTGCAAATCCCTCGCACAGCCCCAACACAGAAAAAAACGCAGCTCTGCAAGGAGAAAGGACTCCATCCTGAAGAGATAGTGGGCAGCCTTTCCTGTCTGGACTCCTACCCCCTTCTCCAACCAACAGAGGGGTAGGAGTGAGAGGGCTGTGCATGTCCCTTGCCCTCCAGCTTCTTGTCATCTTCAGCCAGGGGAGGCAGACCAGGCAAAGCTAGGCAGGGCAGTCTTCCCCAGCTGGTGTTTTGATTACTCACAGGAGCGAAGTCACCATGGGACTCTGACCAACATACCTGCCCGGGCCTCACCCCTGAGCTTCCAGATGCGGGGCCACGGCCCCAGGAGGCAGTTCACCTACTGTTCAGTGTGCACCCAGGGGAGGCTCTGTTCACACCGAGTATCTGCAGGCCAATGTCTGAGGGGAAATGAGTCTGCTGGCCTCCTGTTTCCTCACCCAACAGGGTCCCTAGATCTGATCACACCCCTGCCTGCACTACCACCACCTGCAGAACCACCTCTCACCTTCCGTCTGGAAGACCACACAGCAGCCACAGACCTTCCTGTCACCCTACCCCTCCACCCATATCATTGTACCAGCCAGCCTTGCATCCCTGGAACAAATACCACTTGGACATGGTGTCTGATCTTTCTAATGTAATGTTGAATCCAATTTGCTAATATTTGGTTGAGTATTTTAGCATCTGTATTCATTGGGGATATTGGCCTGTAATCCTCTCTCTCTGAGTTGCCTTTATCTGGTTTTGGGATTAGGGTAATGCTGGTCTCATAGAAAGAGCTTGAAACTGTACCTTACTCTTGGATTTTCTGGAGTAGTTCTCAAACTTGCATCCTCACAAGCACTTGTCATTTGTTGATTTGTTAATGATAGCCATTCTGGCATGGGTGTTGGTTCTTCTTTAACTGTTTGGTAAACTCCACTCTGAAGCCGTTTTGTTTGCTGGGATTTTTCCATTACAGCTTCCATTTCTGTAATTGTTAGCAGTCTATTCAGGGTTTCTGATGTAGATATCAGAGACTGTATGTTTCGAGGAATTTGTCCATTTTACCCAGGTTTCCCAGTTTGTTGGCAAATAGTTGCTCATAGTGTTTTCTTACAATTCTTTGTATTTCTGTGACATCCATTGTTACCTCACCTCTTTTATTTCTGATGTTATTGATTTGGGTCCTCTCTCTTTGTTTCTTGATGAGTTTGGCTAAAGGTTCATCAACTTTGTTTATCTTTTCAATGAACCAGCTCTTGGTTTTGTTGGTCTTTTGTACTGTTTTATTAGTCTCTGTGTCATTTATTTCCACTTTGATCTTTATTATTTCCTTCCTCCTACGACAAAAGAAAAAAGAATCAAAAAATGGGCAACAAACCTAAATAGACATTTTTCGAAAGATGACAGAAGGAATGCCAAAAAGCATATGAAAACATGCTCAAAGTCACTAATTATCTGAGAGATGCAAATCAAAACGACATTGCTGTACAATCTCACACCTGTCAGAATGGCTATCATTAACAAATCAACAAATGACAAGTGCTTGTGAGGATGCAGAGAAAAAGGAACCCTCATGCACTGCTGGTGGGAATGTAGATCGGTGCAGCTACTGTGGAGAACAGTATGGAGTTTCCTCAAAAAACTAAAAATGAAACTGCCATTTGACCAGTAATACCACTTCTAGGAATATATCCCAAGAAAACAGAAACAGCAATCAGAAAGGACATATGCACCCCTCTGTTCAGAGCAGCACAATTCACCATAGCTAAGATTTGGAAACAGCCTAAGTGCCCATCAGCAGATGAATGGATTTAAAAGCCATGGTATTATCTACACAATGGAATACTACACTGTGGTAAAAAAGAAGTTCTTAATATTTGCAGAAGCATGGATGGAACTGGAGAGCATTATGCTAAGTGAAATAAGCCAGTCAGAGAAAAATAAATACCACATGATCTCACTCATTCATGGAATATAATGAACAACATAAACTGATGAACAAAAACAGATCCAGAGACAGAGAAACATCAATCAGACCATTAAACCTCAGAGGGAAGGGTGGGACTTGTATGCATGCATATAAGCCTAACAAATGGACACAGACAATAGGGGGGTGAGGACATGAGTGGGGAAATGAAGGGGAAATGGAAGAATAAGGACACGTATGTAATACTTCAATCATTAAAGAAATTTAAAAAAAATAAATATAAGTATGTAATAAAAAATAAATTATTAAGTATTAGGACAGGAGAGAGGAAAAAAAAAAAACCTCCATACTGAGCCCTAACTGGTTTGGCTCAGTGGATAGAGCATTGGCCTGCGGACTGAAGGGTCCCAGGTTTGATTCTGGTCAAGGGCATGTACCATGGTTGTGGACACATCCCCAGTAGGAGGTGTACAAGAGGCAGCTGATCTGTGTTTCTATCTCATCAGTGTTTCTAACTCTTTCTCCTTCTCCCTTCCTCTCTGTAAAAAAATCAATAAAATATTAATAAAATACATTTTTTTTAAAAAAACTCAGGGCTGGGCGTGAGTGGCTTTACCTCCTGCAGCCCTCTCCATCAGCTGAAAGTCCTGCCTTTCTGTGGCCACTGTCCTTGGCTCTGGTGCTTGGATTGGGGAGCCCAGACTGGTCTAGGCCTCGCTTCTTTTAGGGAACTGCCCCCAGGTGGTCGCTGCCCTTCCTTGTTAAGTCAGTTGGTAACTCAAGGTTCAGGGTGAATGTTCCCCAATTTATTTTTTTTAATTGTTTAAAGTATTACAAATAATAGTACATATGTCTCCTTTTTTTTCCCCATTGACTTTCTTCCGGCCTCCCCTACGCCCCTCCCCCGACATGCCCTCACCCCTCCCTTACCAGTCAGTGTCTTTCATCCATTGGTTATGCTTATATGCATGCATACAAGTCCTTCAGTTGATCTCTTACCTCCTCTCCCCCACCCCAACCCTGCCCAGTGTTCCCACTGTCATTTGACAGTCTGTTCGGTGCTTCTCTGCCTCTGTATCTATTTTTTTTGTTCATCAGGTTATAATGTTCTTTATTGTCCATAAATGAATGAGATCATGTGGTATTTTTTCTTCACTGCCTAGCTTATTTCATTTAGCATAATGCTCTCCAGTTGCATCCATGCTACTGCAAATGGTAAGAACTCCTTTTTTATAGTACTGTCGTAGTCCATTGTATAGATGTACCATAGTTTTCTGATCTAGTCATCTGCTGATGGGCACTTAGGCTGTTTCCAAATCTTAGCTTTCTTGTTGTTTTGTTGATGGTTTTACTTGTTGTGCAGAAGCTTTTTATTTTGATGTAGTCCCATTTGTTTATTTTTTTCTTAGTCTCTCTTACCCTAGAATCTGTGTCTGTAAAGATATTGCTACAATGTATGTCTGCAATTTTGCTGCCTATGGAATCTTGTAGGATTTGGGTCAATTTCTGGGTTCTCTGTTCTGTTCCATTGGTCTATATGTCTGTTCTTATGCCAGTACCAGGTAGTTTTGATAACCATGGTTTGGTAATATAGTTTGATGTCTGGTATTGTGATCCCTCCAACTTTGATCTTTCTCAGGACTGCTGTGGCTATTTGAGATCTTTTTTTATTCCAGATAAATTTTTGGAGAGTTTGTTCTAGATCTTTCAAATATGCCATTGGTGTTTTAATAGGTATTGCATTGAATCTATAGATTGCTTTAGGTAGTATGGCATTTTCATGATGTTGATTCTACCAATTCATGAACATGGTATAAACATTTGTTTATATCTTCCTCTATCTCTTTTTACAGTGTCCTGTTGTTTTCTGAGAAAGGTCTTTTATAACATCAGTTGTTATTTCACCTCTTTCATTTCTGATTTTGTTTATTTGTATCCTCTCTCTTACCTTCTTGGTGAGCCTGGCTAGAGGTTCATCAATCTTGTTTATACTTTCAGAAAACCAGCTCTTGGTTTTGTTGATCTTTTGTATTGTTGTTTGTGTTTTCTTTTTGTATTTTGTCTCTATGTCATTTATCTCCTCTCTAATCTTTATTATTTCCTTCCTTCTTCTTATGCTGGGCTTTTCTTGTTGCTCTCCTTCTAACTGTTTGAGTTGTAGGGTTAGGTAATTTATTACCATTGTTTCTTGTGTTTTACAGTAGGCTTGTAGAGCTGTGAATTTCCCTCACAAGATTGCTTTTACTGTGTCCCATAGATTTTGGATTGTTGTGTTTTCATTGTTGTTTGTTGCCATGATACTTTTTATTTTTTCTTTGATCTCTCTGGTAACCCAGTTATTGTTTAATAGCATGCTACTAGCTTCCAGGTGTTTGATTTTTTTTATTGTTTTCATTGTAGTTGATTTCTAGTTTTATGCCATTGTGATCTGAGAAGATGGTTGATATGATTTCTTTTTTCTTGAATTTGAAGAGACTTTGTCTGTGATCCAATATATGATCTATCTTTGAAAATGACTCATGTGCACTTGAGAAGAATGTATATTCTATGGCTTTGTTTTGAAGGTGCCAATTAATTCCATCTAATCTGGTGAGTCATTTAGGATTGATATTTCTTTGCTGATTTTTTGTTTAGAAGACAATTCCAATGGTGATAGTCAGGTATTAAAGTCCACTACTATGACTGTATTGTTATCAATCTCTCCCTTGATATCCTCCAGAAGTTTTTTTTATGTATTTGGGTGCTCCTGTATTGGGTGCCTATATGTTAACCAGAGTTATTTCTTCTTGTTATATTGCTCCCTTTAGTGTTATAAAGTGGCCTTCCTTGTCTCTTGTTATGATCTTCACTTTGAGATCTAATTTGTCAGACATAAGTAATGCTACCCCATTTTTCTTTCATTTCCATTCACCTGAAAAACCTTTTTGCATCCCTTCACTCTCAGTCTGTGTGAGTCCTTTTTTCCAAGGTGGGTTTCCTATAGACAGCAGATATATGGATCATGTTTTCTTATCCACTCAGCTATTCTATGTCTTTAGATTGGGGCATTTAATCCATTTACATTTGAAGTTATTATTTACTAGAGGCCCGATGCACAAACTTTATGCATGGAGGTGTGTGTCCCTCAGCCCATCCTGCACCATCTCCAATCTGGGACCCCTTGAGGGATGTCTGACTGCCAGGTAGGATCAGGCCTAGACAGGCAGTCGGACATCCCTCTCACAATCCAGGATTACTGGCTCCCAACTGCTTGTCTGCTTGCCTTCCTGGTTGCCCCTAACCACTTTTGCCTGCCAGCCTGATCACTCCCTAACCACTCCCCTGCCAGCCTGATTGCCCCTAACTGCCCTCCTCTGTAGGCCTGGTCACCCTGACTGCCCTCCCCTGCAGATCTGGTCCCCCCCCATCCAACTCCTCTCCCTTGCAGGCCTGGGTCCCCCCCAACACCCCTTCCCTGCAGGTCCAGTCACCCCCAACTTCCCTCCTTTGCTGGCATTGTCACCCCTAACTGCCCTCCCCTGCTGGTCTGATAGTTCAAACTGCCCTCCTGCTGGCTTGACCCTACCCAGTTACCCTCCCCTGCTGGCTGTCTTATAGTGGCCATCTTGTGTGATGGTCAATTTGCATATTATTATTTTGTTAGATAGGATAGAGGCCTAGTGCATGGGTAGGGGCTGGCTGGTTTGCCCTGAAGGGTGTCCGGGATCAGAGTGGGGGTTCCCTTAAGGTGTGAGGTGGCCTGCGTGAGGGGTTTGTGGTGGTTTTCAGGCTGGCCATGCTTCCCGAAGACCCAAGCGGAGGCCCTGGTATCTGGTAGTTAATTTGCATATTACTCTTTTATTAGATAGAATAGGTACTTGTTTGTCATCATTTTTATTTTTACACCTGTGTTCCTTCTTTCCTATTTCTCCTTTGTACAGCAGACCCTTAAGCATTTCTTGCATTGCTAGTTGGGTGGTAATAAACTCCCTTAGTTCTTTTTGTGTCTCTGGAGCTCCTGATTTCATTCTCAATTCTGATTGATAGCCTTCCTGGGTACAGTATTCTTGGATCCAGACCCTTCCTTTGCATGACTTTGTATATTTCATTCCATTCCCTTCTGGCCTGATGTGTTTCTGTTGAGAAATCAGTCACTAGTCTGATGGGGGATCCTTTGTAGGTAACATTCGGTCTCTCTCTGACAGCTTTTTAGATTCTTACTTTGTCATTGGTGTTTGCCAATATAATTACAATGTGCCTTGGTGTTGGTTTTGGGGGGCTCGTTTTGTTTGGTACTCTGTGAGCTTCTTGGATTTGTGTGAGTTTTTTCTTCCCTATATTAGGGAAGTTTTCTGTCATTGTTTTTTCAAAGAGATTTTCTATTCCTTCCTCAGTTTCCTCTCCTTCTGGCACCCCTATTATGTAGATGCTATTTCATTTTGTATTGTCCCAAAGCTCCCTTAGACTCTCCTCCTGTTATTTAAGTTTTTTTTTCTAGATGCTGCTCTGCTTGGGTATTTTTTTCTACCTTGTCTTCTAGCTCAGTGATGTGGTCCTCTGCTTCTTCTAGTCTACTGACAATACTTTATATTGAGTTCTTTATAGCAGCTATGTCATTTTTCATTTCTCTTGATTCTTCTTCATTTCCTCTTGCTTCTTATACATATTATTGAATTTGTTTTCCATTCTTTTCAGCAACCTTATGACCATTTCTCTGAATTCTTCCTCTGACATATTGTTTGCCTCCATTTCATTTACTTCCTTTTCTGGTGATGCTTTCTTTTCTTTCATATGCAGGCTATTTTTTTTTGTCTCCCCATGAACTCTCTTCTCTGGGTATCTGGTTATGTAGCTCTCTCTCTCCTTGATTTAAAGGCACAAAATACAACACAACAAAGCACAATGCAATTTACACAAATGTATTTACAATACTAATAACCCCAAATAATGGTAACCACCATAGAAAAGAGAATTAGGGGATAGAGATAAAAGGAGTGCAAAAATGATATAGATAAAAGGGGGGAAAGTAAGAGAGAAAAGAAAGAGAATAAAAAAGAAGGAGGAAACTATTTATGTAGGGAGAAAGCTCCAATAGAACAACCACTAATCCCAAAAAATGCAAACAAACACCCAGAGAATAATGAAAACTACAAACAACAACTAATAACAAGTGAGGAGAGAAAAAACATAAGCAAAAAACAAACACAAAACATAAAAGAGAGAGAAACAATTTCACAAATAAGCACAAAAAAAATCTAATCAACCAAAACCAGTTTGACTCAGTGGATAGTGTCAGCCTGCAGACTGAAAGGTCCCAGGTTCAATTCTGGTCAAGGGCATGTACCTTGGTTGCAGACACATCCCCAATGGGGGGTATGCAGGAGGTACCTGATCAATGTTTCTCTATCATTGATGTTTCTAGCTCTCTGTCCTTCTCCCTTCCTCTCTGTAAAAAAATAAATAAAATATATTTAAAAATCTAATCAACAATCAAGCAAACAACAACAATAGGACAGAGAGAAATCAAGGCAAAATCAAACAAAATAAAATATAAAAACTAGAAAAACAAAACAAACCAAAAACAATAACAACAACAAAGAACAAACAAAGGGTAGGAAGAAAAAAAATTAGATAGTGAAGAGAAGAGAGAGGTGTGTATGTACTTAGAGCAGGGGATCAGAAATTAGATATATAAGTGGGGTGAATTTTTAACAGGGTATAACGAAGGAATAGGGAAAATCTAAAGCAGGAATAGGGTGAGAGGAACAGAACAGCAAAAGGGGAAAAGTGAGAAAGAGAGTCTTGGCATAAAGGCAAAGTTGAGATAGAGTAAAATGTTGCTAAAGAAAAAATGAAAATAGAATGTAGAACACTAATCCAAAAATAAAATAGAGAGAAAATAAAATGACACTTTAAAAAAAAGGTAAAATAGTAATAGTAATAATACTGACTAAAAATAAAAATATAATAATTAAAAAGGTAAAATTAAGTGAGGAAAAAAGAAAAATGTTTAGGTTCTTAAGTAAAAGATGAAAAAATAAAAATGTGCAGTAGTGAAGGTCATTCACATTCTCTGCTATTCTGTTTGGCACATCTGTTTTCTATCAGGACAGTATTGAAGTTCCCTGCATTCGACTGCTCCTCTGTGATGTAAGCCACAGTTCTGATTTTCCAGCAGGCAGTATTTCTTTGCTTCCTGGACTCCTTTATTTGTGTTTACACAAGAGTCAATTTGTGATTCAACCCTCTGGTGGCAATGTTTCTCGATTGACCTCTGGGCCTATAACCTTTCTAGCCATTATTTCAATTTTGTTTTCCCTGTCATACTTAATACTTTATTTAGGGGAATGGACTGACCCAGAGCTGTTTCTCTGCTCTGATCCCCAGGTTCCACAAAAACAACTTTTCCTGCAATCTCTTAGTGTCCCCAGTTGGGTGATCCTATGTACTGAGCTTAGTAATCAAAAGCAAGGATTTAAAGAGGAAAAAAGAGCCAGAGTAAGTGCACGAACTCACAACTTTTACCTTCCGGCAATGCGAGCAACTTTGTGAATGTCTCTGTGCACTAAGCAGCCTGCACACTGGTAAAATTTCAGGCTGCCTTCCTAGCCTGGTGGTTCAGGTGCTCCCTGCATGTAGGCTGTGTGTACCCTCCTGTTGTAGTTAAGGCTTGCTTGCTGCTGGCATATCAGTGCAGGGAGGTGCGGTATTTAACACAAGGCCAATCATCTTTTAAGACTGACTGGTCTACTGTGGAGCAGCTGCTGTGCAGGGGCTGACCCCAGGGAACAGGGATCACTTCAGCAGGACTCTGGTGCCTGATGAGGCAACCTCTTGAATATGTCACTTGGAGAGATGGTTGGGTGGTGTTTCAGTGTGATCTAAAGCTGGCCACCATGTATGTTGGCTCTGAGGTCTCCTGGGAGGTGCAGGCCAAGGTCAGCCACTGCTTGATTCCTGCCTGGAGCGGCCTGACATGAACTATAAAATGATTTACAGATGGCTTCTGCCTGTACTGGACTTGGAGGTGCCAAGGAGAGACCAAGCTGCAACCAGTTCCAGCTGCTAATGCCAACATTGAGGCAGATTAGCAAGTAATACAGGACAGGCTTTGGTTAGCTGCTGCTTGTTTGTGGTTTGTGGGCATTTTTAGAAAGTCCACAGGCTATTTGTATAAAAATTTTATTGGAATTTATGTGGGTTAGGCAGCATCTTGGAGAATCACCAGGGCAGGGCAAACAGTGTGAGCCAGGTTGATGGAGACTCAGATATGGCATCTGCCTACAGGCTCTGTTGGGGAAGAGCTCAGCAAAGAAACAGTGGCCTGTACCAGTACTTTTATTTGAGAGAAAGCTGCCCCTCCAGCCCTTGCCCTTAAACCAAACAATTCAATTTGTCCTCATAGGTCCCTGGTATCTTTCAAGGTGTTGGAGCTCAGAATAAGTTTGAGTTAGTCCATGCATGGGCCCTTTAAGAGGAGCTGTCTGGGACTTCAGCAGCCTCTGTCTCACTCAGCCACAATCCCTGCTGGTTTTTATACCCAGAAGTTATGGTAACTTCTTTATCCAACACTGGAACCCTGGGCTGGGGGGCTGATGGGGGGCTGTTCCCATAGGCAGCCATTAGTGTGGGCCTGGCTGGCCACTTTGGAGGGGTAGGTTGTGCAAGGCCTGTGCAGAGGATGTGGGCACACCAGGATCCAGTGTTTCCCAGTGAAGATACCATCTGGATCCCCTGGATATGCAGGCACCAGTCCAGCATGGGGGTAGACTGAGGATCGTGCCATCTCCAGGCTTACCAAGAATGAGCCCTGCAGCATCTTCCCACTGCCACAGGCAGTCAGCTCCAGAGAGTCTCCCTCACAGGCCAAGAAGGGACAGGCAGGGTTGTTACACCAACCTCACCAAAAGCTAAAGAGATGGAAGAATGGGTAGTGCTTGAGCCAATGAAAGGTAGCAAGGTAATATGAAAGGCTAAGTGACTGTTGCATCTGAAACAACTGAATGGATGACCGAATAGGCTATATGGGGAGACCAGGCCGGCAGGGTGGTTAGTGAGGGGTGACCAGGCCAGTGGGGGGGGCAGTGAGGAGCTACCACACTGGCAGAGGGGGGCAGGGAGGGGCAGGATGGTGGAGGGAGGGCAGTTTGGGGCAAGTACATCAGCAGGGGGAGCAGTTAGGGGTGCCCAGGCCAGCAGGGGGGCAGTTAGGGGTAATCAGGCAGGCAGGCAGCTAAGCAATTAGGAGCCAGAGGTCCAGGATTATGAGAGGGACTTCTGACTGCCAGTTTAGGCCCAAGATCAGGACTAAACTGGCAGTCAGACATCCCCCAAGGGGTCAGGGATTGGAGAGGGTACAGGCAGGGTTGAGGGGATTCCCCCATGCACAAATTTCATGCACTAGGCCTCTAGTTGGATAGAAAAAGCCCTCCCCTTTCTATTCTTACAAGAACCTTGGGCTTGAGCAGGAAGGGGGATGGTCTTGAGATGGGAGTCTAGTGTTCTCCCAGGTCACGCCACCTGAGTACACCTTTTTGCACTCATACCTTTCTCACAAGGTTGGCCTTTGTTGCGGCCAGCAGCTGAGCCAGTGTTTACGGTTACAGGCAGGGAAGCCATCACTCCTCAGGAGGGACCTCTGCAACCGAGATCTCCCTTCTAATTTCACCTGCCACTCGTGGCTGTGGGGCCAGCCTATTCTGCATCCTTGTCCTCTCACCTGCCTGGATGTGGGTCTTTCTTGCATGCTTGTTCTAGGGCTTTTCTTCAGCTAGATTTCAGATTCCGAATGATGATTGTTCTGTAGTTTAGTTGTAATTTGTTATGATTGTAGTAAGCTGAGAGTACAGCATTTACCTAGTCTGCCAATTTGACCAGAAGCCCCTTTAATACTTATTTTTCTATTGTTTATCTGATCCAAACAATTTTATAGTCAAAGTCTACCAAACTTTTAGTAAGTAATTTCCCTGATGTCAAAACTTGATAAAGTCAACACCTACACATGGATGCATGCTCACAGCTACACAAAAAGTTCACTGTTGAATATAAACACAAAAATATGAAACAGTAGAAATTTAAACCTAATAACACTACATCATGACAAAATAAGATTTACTCTAGGAATACAGGTAGACACTCACATATTTATCTTAAAGCACACACACACAATTGTTTGCAAGTATCACGCTGTAGAAGGGGCAGACTTGTTTACCATTGTTAGGCCTGAGTATCTCAGACAGCAGTGGGGTGTCAGCTGTGAGGGCAGGGCCTCCATCAGACACTGTGGATGTTCAATAAGCACCGGTTGGACAATAAAGTTAAGTCAACAATCACCTTACTGTTACTACCAGGCATGTTCAACCACTTACAGAGCCATCTGCATAGCTTCTTTCACCCTCTCAGTTCTTTTTTTATTTTTAAATATATTTCTTTATTGATTCAGAGAGGAAGGAGAAGGAAAGAGATAGAAACATCAATGATGAGAGAGAATCATTGGTGGAGATTGAGCCCCAAACCCAGGCATGTGTCCTTGGCCGTAATCGAACCTGAGACTCGTCAGTCTGCAGGCTGACGCTCTCGCCACTGAGCCAAGTCGGCTACGGCCACCCCCTCAATTCTTTGTAAAAACTGCTTTACTATAAGCCAGCAAGCTTGAAGGTGGCCCAGGTAATTAAATCCAGAGCTGCTGGCCAGCTAGGTGCTGCTCCTGTTGCCCTCTCCTGGCCACTGGCAGGGGGTGTATGTCTGTATGTAAGGGGGTTGCTTGTCACTCATGCTGGCCATATCCTCTTCACAGGCTGGGGACATCCAGTGACACTCCCTACCCACTCAGTCTATGGAATCCTTGGAGAAAGCTTGTCTGGAGGAAATCAGAGAAATATACCTATTTTAGGTCACACAAAAGAGAATAGATGGAACTCGAATGACATTAAGCTCTAGTCTGGTGGGCTCTGACCTTGCAAGCTTAGGCACATTACCATATATTATCCTGAGAACCGCTTTATAGGTGACACTTTTATTGCCCCAGGTTACAGAGGGAACACCGAGGTCCATGGAGTGACTGACTGGCTCTTGTGTGTAGCTGGTGTCCAGAGCGCCCTCATGGTGCTATCCTGTGGCAGCCTTCAATGAAGATGGGGCTGTGGCCATTGAGAGCCTTGGTGCAAGAGAAGCCGATGGTCTTCCCTGGGCGCCTTTTGAGCTGGCCCCAGAGCTTGGCAATTCAAGTGTCAGTAGTTGTGGGACCAAAGCCACCACTCCTCCTCTTCTCACCAGGCCTTGTGTGCCTCCTTCCACATCCCCTGCCTAGGACAGAGCCTGGAGACAATAGGGCGCAAAGCTTCCAAGGCCCATGAGGGACCCTCTTGTGCTCCCCGTGACAGGGAAAGCACCAGACCCTGGTTCAGACCCAGCTATGTGGCCTTAAACAAATCACTGGCCTCTCTGCCTCAGCTTTCTCCTCTGAGAATG
Source organism: Lasiurus cinereus (assembly GCA_011751065.1). Classification (NCBI taxonomy): domain Eukaryota; kingdom Metazoa; phylum Chordata; class Mammalia; order Chiroptera; family Vespertilionidae; genus Lasiurus; species Lasiurus cinereus. The sequence continues at coordinate 372,266 of JAAGEH010000268.1, read as the reverse complement.
GGGTACCAGTGATGCTACTACTTGGTACTTCTCATGTGCCAGGTGCTGCTCTAAGTCTGTGCACAGATGCCAAGAGAAGAATGAAAGTGTGTAGTGCCATTTTACAGATAAGAAAACTGAGGTTCAGGGAAGTCAGTTGCCCTGGCCTAGGTCCCAGCTAAGGGATTCTTGACTATTTGTGTTCCTCAGACTTCATCCGATGTCTGAGTGGCCAACCCCGACTCCCTCAGCACCTCCTGAAGGCTGGAGTGTGGATGGTAGGGAGGCAGGTAAAACCCCTGTGTCTAGGGAAAGGGGGCTGGGCCATGAAGGAGGGCATCCTCTGCCTCCTTTTTGGTGCTCCTGCCCCAGGCCACTCTGCAGGGCGCACTACCTCCAGGCCTCTGGATGATTCCCTGGGCACATGACCTGAGACTAATTCTAATCAGGGAGAGAAGCTGTCTCTGCATTTTTGCCAGCACCCAGTCCCCCTTTCCCTGTGCCTGCCTCCCTCAGCCTGCCCTGGACACACTGCTTTTCTGCCATCAGGAGCAGTGTCTGTGGGTCCTTTTCCTGTAAGACCCTCAAACCCCCTGGACTACCTGCTGGGGAAGAAAAGCCCAGCCCCCCCCTCCCCAGGCACCCATACTTGCAGCCACGATCCTGAGGAACTGTGTGTGCTTTCCTGGGTGGCAGCTATTTCAAGGCTTACATTTCACGTCACCTTTATTTTTTAGTTATAGTTGACAAGCCATATCATGCTTCAGATGTACAAATAATGACTCAATCTTCACATACTTGTCTACTCGCTCAGTTGTTGAAAGTCTATTCAACTCATCACCAACCAGAATTCCATGGAGTATTCATGAAACAATGGAACCGCTGGGGTTTGGACAGAGTGGATGTAAGCCTGTAGATATAGAAGTTGGAATGTCTAACATTTTCAGCAAGTGAATTTTTATTCTTGAACTTTGTTTGCTCTATTCTGCATTTGATAGACTTTGTTTTGCACTTTATAAACAATTAAACTGTGGGGGCTGGATGGCTATCTCCCTGACCCCTTGTACAGTTTGCCTAGAGCTTGCTTGGTCCTGGAGGGGGTTGGGGAGCACAATGCGTGCCCCAGAGGCAGTAGCTTGCTCCCAGGATGGCGGCAGGAGGCAAGGTAGGTGGATCTTTCTTGCATCTCTTCCCAAAACCAAACTGGGAATAAAACAAAATTGGGGAATTAAAGAAAATGGTTAACGGGAAGGCAGACTGCAAGATAGTGTGTGAGTGAGAGAATGAAAGGAGAGTGTGTGGACATACGGGGAGTGTCTACTTGTGGGTGAGGGACAGCTTTATTTCAAAAGACTGTTAGGGATTGCCAGACCAAGCTCCCCTGACCAGGCAGCCTCCACTGCTGCTGAAATCTCTCCCAGAGTGACTAGCTCTGCTGCAGAGATCGCGTCATCTTAAAGGGGAGAGTGGCTGTTATGGAAGACTAAAAATCCCGGGTATATACTACAACTCCCAAGGAACAGCTGCGAACCCAGGAACACTGGATCTCAAGCAGCATGAATATGCAAACTCCAACAAGCTCTGCACCTTCCCACGGAAAGGTCAGATTTCACCCAGATAAAGATGAGGTCTGCAATCCAGGCTGGAGAGAGAAATGCGCACAATGGGATCTAGAGATTTGGGGGAAGTCTGCTTCACACAAAATCCTCAGCTGTTGGGGCTAGTGTGATCTGCAAATGTGAAAGAGACCTGGGGATCAGAGCGGGGAATGACCATTGGATACCCAGCTCTGGGGCAGCCTGCTCCCACAAATAGGTATTGAGTGCCACAGGGAAAGCAGGATCTAAGCACAGACTAGAGAGGACCTAACTCTTGGAGGTCAATTCTGAAACACTGCCACCCAAGGGCTGACTCACAAATTGACACTTGCGTAATCACAAAAGAATAAAGAGATTAAGACACACAGCCGGCTTAAAAACTAGTAGAATGCAGGAAACTGCAATATTGTCCTTACTGGAAAACAGACAAGCCAAAGAGATCAATAGAGGAAGTGAATGACCTTCACTACTGCACATTCTATATTTTTATTTTTATTTTATTTACTTAAGAAACTAATTTTTTTTCTTTTTTTCTCACCTGATTTTACCTTTTTAATTATTACATTTTTATTTTAAGTCATATTATTACTATTATTATTTTACCTTTTGTGGGAAAAAAAAGTATCATTTTATTTTCTCTTTATTTTACTTGGTATTAGAGTTCTAAATTCTAATTGCATATTTCCTTTAGCATCATTTTATTCTATCTCAACTCCACATTTATGCCTTCACTCTCTTCCTAACTTTTCCCCTGTTGTTGTCCTGTTTCTCTTACCCTTTTCCTACTTTATATTTTTCCTATTCTTTCTTTTTACCCCACTTATATATCTAATTTCCAATCCCCTGCTCCAAGTCCATACATACCTCTCTTCTGTCTTCATTATCCAAAAATTTTTTTCTGTCTGTTCTTTTGTTGTTTGCTTGAATGTTGATTATATCAAATTTTTATACATTTTTATGAGATTGTTTTACTTATTCTTATTTTCTTTTGTTTTTTCTTTGCTTTGATTTTGTTTCTTTATTACTTCTGTTTTCCCTCACCTCCCTTGGTATTAGTTGTTGTTTGTAGATTGCATTAATCTCAAGGTACTTGTTAATAGCATTTGTTGGGATTAGTGCTTTCTATTGTAGTTTTCTCCCGTATATACAATTTGTTCCCCTTCTCTTTCTTATTCTTTCTTTTCTCTCTTATTTTTTTCTTTTTCTTTTTTATCCCTTCTCCCAATTTCATTTTGACACTTTTTTCTTTTGTTTTCTTTTTCATCTTTTTTTCTCTCTTCTTCCTTCTCTCCTGTTCCCTAATTTGTCTCTCTCTGGTGGTCACCTTTATTTGACACTCTTAATATTATGAATACATTTCTGTTCAGTTCTTTGTGTATTGTACCTGGTTGTGTTGTTTTTGTCCCTTTAAAATAACGTGGGAGAGAGAACTACATAACCAGACACCCAAAGAAGAGAGACCATGGGCAGACAAAGAAAGAGCCAGCATATGAAAGAAAAGCAGGTATCACCAGAAAAGGAAGTAAACAAAATTGAGGCAAGCAATTGGCCAGAGAAATAATTCAGACAAATGGTCAAAAGGTGGCTGAAAAGAATTGAAGACAAATTTGATAACATGAGTAAAAACCAAGTGAAATGAAGAAGAACCAAGAAGAAATGAAAAATGACATCACTGCTGTAAAGAACTCAAAGCATCAAAAGTAGAATAGAAGAAGCAGAGGACCGCACCAGTGAGCTAGAATACAAGGTAAGAAAAAAATACGCAAGTACAGCAGCTTCTACGAAAAAAAAAAATTAAAAATCAAAAGCCAAAAGGAACATTGGTTTAACATTAAACAAAACAACATCTGTATAATAGGGGTTCCAGAAACAGTGGAAACTGAGCAATAAATAGGAAACCTGTATGGATATATAATGACAAAAAACTTCCCTGATATAGGAAAGAAAAAACCCATACATATCCAAGAAGCTCAGAGAGTCCCAAGCAAAATGAAACCCAAAAGAGTGACACCAAGGAACATTATAATTAAATTGGTAAACACCAAAGACAAAGTAGAAATCTTAAAAGTGGTCTAAGAGAGAGATAAAGTTACTTACAAAGGAACCCCAATCACACTAGTGACTGATTTCTCAATAGAAACTCATCAGGCCAAAAGGGAATGGAATGAAATATACAAAGTCATGCAAAGGAAGGGTCTGAATCCAAGAATACGGTACCCACCAAGGCTATGAATCAAAATTGAAGGTGAAATCAGGAGCTTCACAGACAAAAAAAGGATTAAGGAAATTTATTACCACCAAACCAGCAATGTAAGAAATGTCAAAGAGTCTACTGTAAAAAAAAAAAAAAAAAAAAAAAAAAAAGAAAAAAAAAGGAAAAACAGGGGTAAAGAATAAAAATGGTGAAAAATAAGTACCTATCAATAATAACTTTAAATGTAAACAGATTAAATGCTCCAATGAAAAGACATAGGGTAACGAATTGGATAAGAAAACATGACCCATATATCTGCTGTCTATAACAAACTCACCTCAAAATAAAGATGCACACAGACGGAGAGTGAAGGGATGGAAGACAGTTTTTCAGAGAAATGGAAATAAAAAAAAAGCTGGGGTTACAATATTTATATCTGACAAATTAAATCTCAAAGTGAAGGACATAATAAGAGATAAGAAAGGCCACTTCATAACACTAAAGGGAGCATTCCAACAAGAAGAAAAAGGCTCTGGTAACATATACCCACCCAATTCAGGAGCACCCAATTACATAAAAAAAAAATCCTGAAGGATATCAAGGGAGAGATTAACAGCAATACAGTCATAGTAGGAGAATTTAATACCCCACTATCACCACAAGACAAATCCTCTAAACAAAAAATCAGCAGAGAAACATCAATCTTAAATTACTCATTAGACCAGATAGAATTAATTTATATCTTCAGAACATTTCACTCCAAAGCGACAGAATATACATTCTTGTCAAGTGTACATGGGTCATTTTCAAAGACAGAGCATATGTTGTGTCAGGAAATTCAAACTCAAGAAGATAGAAATCATATCAAGCATTTTTTCAGATCACAGTGCAATAAAACTGGAAATCAACTACAATAAAAACATTCCAAAGAAATTAAACACATGGAGATTAAATGGCATGCTATTAAACAACGACTGAGTAACCAGAGAGCTCAAGGAACAAATAAAAACATTTTAGCAACAAATGACAATGATAACACAACAATACAAAATTTATGGTACACAATGAAAGCAGTATTGAGAGGGAAGTTCATAGCTCTACAAGCCTACTGCAAATAAACAAGAAACAATGGTAATAAATTACCTAACCCTAAAACTCAAAAAGCTAGAAAGAGAGAAACAAGAAAAGCCCAGTGTAAGCAGAAGGAAGGAAATAGTGAAGATCAGAGAGGAGATAAACAACATGGAGACGAAAGAAACAAAACAAAAGATCTACAAAACTAAGAGCTGGTTCTTTGAAAGGATAAACAAGATTGATGGACCTCTAGCCAGGCTCACCAAGAAGCAAAGAGAGAAGACCCAAATAAACAAAATCAGAAATGAAAGAGGAGAAATAACAACAGACCCTTCCGAAATAAAAAGGATTGTTAAATATACTACAAAAACTCTATTCCAACAAACTGGCCAACCTGAAGGAAATGAACATATTCCTAGAAAAATATAACCTTCCAAAACTTAATCAGGAAGAATCTAAACATCTCAATAGGCCAATAACTATGGAAGAAATTGAAGTAGTCATCTAAAAGCTTCCAGCAAACAAAAGCCCGGGACCAGATGGCTACACAGGAGAGATTTATATACATTCAAGAAAGAATTAAAACTTATACTCCTCAGACTATTGCGAAAAACTCAATAAGAAAAAAACACTTCCAAACACCTTCTATGAAGCCAGCATCACCCTAATACCAAAATGAGATAAAGACAACATAATGAAAGATAATTACAGGGAAATATCCTTCATGAACATAGATGCCAAAACCCTCAAAAAAATTCTAGCAAATCGGATCCAGCAGTTCATCAGAAAGCTCATATACCAGGACCAAGTAGGATTTATCCCAGGAATACAAGGATGGTACAACATATGCAAATCAATAAACGTGACACATTACATAAATAAATTGAGAGATAAAAATCACATAGTTACATCAAATTGATGCAGAAAAAGCTTTTGACAAAATCCAACACACTTTCTTGATAAAAACTCTCAGCAAGGTGGGAATAGGAGGTTCATACCTTAACATAATAAAAGCCATATATTATAAACTCACAGCTAACATCATACTCAATGGGCAAAAACTAAAACCATTTCCTTAGAACAGGAACAAGATAGGGATGCCCACTTTCACCACTCCTGTTCGACATACTACTCGAAGTATTAGCCATTGCAATTAGACAAGAATAAGAAAGAAAAGGCATCCAAATTGAAAATAAAGCTGTCCTTATTTGCAGATGACATGAAACTGTTCATAAAAACTCCAAAAGATTCCATCCAAAAACTAATAGACTTAATAAATGAATTTAGCAATGTAGCAGGATACAAAATTAATGCCAAGAAATCTATGGCATTTCTTTACACTAATAGTGATCTTACAGAAGGAGAGACTATAAAAGCAATCCCATTTACCATCACAAGAAAAAAATTAAGATACCAAGAATAAACTTAACTAAGGAGGTAAAAGACTATAAGCAGAAAACTACACAACAATGAAGGAAGAAATAGAGGAAGCTGTAAATAGATGGAAGAGCATACCGTGCTCATGGACTGGGAGAATCAACATCATTAAAATGTCCATACTACCAAAACAATCTATAGATTCAATGCACTACCCACTAAAATACCAATGGCTTATTTAACAGACCTAGAAAGAACTCTTCAAAGATTCATCTGGAACAAACAAACAAAAAAACCAACCCTGAATAGCCACAGCAATCTTGAGAAAGAAGAATAAAGTAGATGGGTTGTCAATAACAGATTTCAAGCTGTATTACAAAGCCACTATTCTAAAAGTAGCATGGTGGGGATTGAAAAATGGTGGCGGAATAGATGGACGCATCTGGAGCTTTGTCGATGGGCAGAGGAAAAGAGAGCAGCTGAGAGACACACTGGGAGTGTTTGTTGGCAAGTTAAGAGTCAGTTAGGCTCCAGGAGAAAGTAGGGGACTGCTGAACGGGACTCTCCTAACAAGGCAGCCCCACTGCCAAGGGGTTTTTGTCTGCCTGAACCATGAGCATGAACGCGGAGACCGCGCCATCTGCAAAGGGAGATGGATGTCTGCGGCGATCTGAAAGCTGCAGCTGCAGCACTCACCGAACAGCCGGGGACCCAGAACACCGCTCTCCAATCAGCGCAGACACGCAGACTCAGAGGAGATACACATGGCACACAGAAAGGTCAGATTTCACCTGGAATAAGGTGAGGTCTCCTGTCCCGCAGAAAAGAGATACGCACACTGTGGGAACTGGGCTGCAGGAAAGCTGCTACTGGAGAGGTTCACGGATGTGGGGCAGGGCGTGATCCTTAAGTGTGGAAATGGACTCTTGGATCTGATGACAGAGGGGAGCTCTAGAAAACAACTCATTTTGATCTGAAGCAGAAGGACAGCCTGGGGGTTATTACAGTGTCTCTGCTGCAAAATTCCCACAAACCAATTTTGAGTACCACAGAGTATCAAGATCTGAGCACAGCCTAGATAGGTCCTGGGCTTTGTCTCAGAGGTAAATTCCAAAACACTGCCACCCAGTGGATGACGCACAAATTGACTCTCGCATTACCACAAAAGAATAGAGAGATTAAAACACAACTCAGCCGTGGAACACAGGGAACTGCAATAGCCTCCATACTGGGAAAGAGGAGTGCCAAGCAGAACAATAGTGGAAGTGAATGACCATTCAATTTTTTTTCTTTTTTTTTTCTTTTTTTAAATTTTTTATTTTACTGTATTTTTTTATTTTTCATTTTTGCATATTTTAATTAAAAAACTATTTTTTATTTACTCCTCAATTGATTTTACCTTTTTAATTATTACATTTTTGTTTTCAACTGGTATTATTACTACTACTATTTTACCTTTTTGGAAAAAACAAGTGACATTTTCTTTTCTCTTTATTTTACTTCAGGCTTAGAGTTCTATATTCTATTTTCATCTTTCCTTCAGCATAATTTTATTCCAAATCAACTCTACCTTTTTGTCAACATTTTCCTCCTAAAATTACCCATCATGTTGTCTTGTTTCTCTTTCCCTTTTCCAACTTTGGATTCTCCCTATTCCTTCTATTTACCTGTTTAAAATTTCACAACACTTATATATCTAATTTCAAATCCCCTACTACAACTTCATACAAACCTCTGCCTTCTTGTCTTCACTATCCAAAACTTGTTTTTCACTAGATCCTTTGGTTGCTGTTCACCTGAACAGTGATTATATCAATTTTTTGTACTTTTGGTGAGATTGTTTTAGCATATTCTACTTGTTCTATTTTGCTTTTTGTTTGCTTTGTTTTGGTTTCTTTTTTACCTCTCTTTTCCCTTGCTTCCCTTGATATCAGTTGTTATTTGTAATTTATATTAATCTCCAGGTACTGGTTGCTGGCCTTTGTTGGGATGAGTGACTGTTCTATTGGAGTTTTCTCCTGACATCTATATATTGTTCCCCTTTTCTCTCTTAACCTCTTTCTTTTCTCTCTGACTTTTTTTCTCTTTCTCTTTTCTTCTTCTTCTTCTCTTTTTTTATTATTTTATTTTATTTTATTTTTTGTTCGTTTATTTTTTTTCTCCCTCTTCCAATGTGATTTTGGCACTTCTTTCTTTTCTTTCTTCCTCATTTTCCTCTTCTTCTTTCTCTACTTACCACTAAGTTGTCTTTCATTGGTGGAAACCTTATTTGTGATTATTAACATCATGAATACATTTCTGTTCAGTGCTTTGTGTGCTGTACCAGGTCGTATTGTAGTTTGTGTCTATGAATCAATGTAGGAGAGAGAACTACATAACCAAAAACCCGGAGAAGAAAGACCATGGGCAGGAGAAGAAATAGCCCGCATATGACAGAAAGGCAAGTATCACCAGAAAAGGAAGTAAACAAAATAGAAGCACAAATAAGCCTCCCAGAGAAAGAGTTCAGAGAAATGATCATAAGGTGTATGAAAAGAATGGAAGACAAAATTGACAATGTAACTAACAGCCAAGAAGAAATGAAGAAGACCCAAAAGGAAATGAAGAAGCAAGAGGAAATGCAAAAAGTAATGAAAAATGACATCACTGCTTTGAAGAACTCAATAGAAAGTATCAAAAGTAGATTAGAAAAGCAGAGGACCACATCAGTGAGCTAGAAGACACAGTAGGAAAAAATACTCAAGTATAGCAGCTTCTAGAGAAAAAAAATTAAACAGCAAGAGGAGAGCCTAATGGAACTTTGGGATAACAAGAACCAAAAAAACAACCGCATATGTGGGGTTCCAAAAAGAGTGAAAACTGAACAAGGATTAGAGAACATGTTTGAAGAACTAATAACAGAAAATTTCCTCAATATAGGAAAGAAAAAAAACCCGCACAATTTCAAGAAGCTTACAGAGTCCCAAGCAAAATGAACCCCACAAAACAGACACCAAGGCACAGTATAATTAAATTGGCAAACACCAAGGACAAAGTAAGAATCTTAAAAGCAGCCAGACAGAAACAGAAAGTTACCTACAAAGGAACCCCCATAAGACTAGCTGCTAATTTCGCCACAGAAACTCATCAGGCCAGAAGGGAATGGAATGAAATATACAAAGTCATGCAAAGGAAGGGTCTGAATCCAAGAATACTGTAGCATCCAAGACTTTCAATCAAAATTGAGCGTGAAATCAGAAGCTTCACAGACAAAAAAGGACTAAGGGAATATATTACCACCAAACCAGCAATGCAAGAAATGTTAAAGGGTCTGCTGTAATAAAAATAAATAGGAAGCGAAGAAGGAACTCAGGGGTAAAGACTAAGAATGGCGAATGATAAGTACCTATGAATCATAACTTTAAATGTAAATGGATTAAATGCTCCAATCAAGAGAAATAGGGTATCCAATTGGTTAAGAAAACATAATTCATATATCTGCTGTCTATAAGAAACCCACCTCAGGAAAAGAGATGCACACGGATTGAGGGTGAAGGGATGGAAGATGATATTTCAGGCAAATGGAAATGAGAAAAAGGCTGGGGTTCCAATACTTATATCTGACAAACTAAATCTCAAAGTGAAGGACATAACAAGAGATAAAGAAGACCACTTCATAATACTAAAGGGAACAATACAACAAGAAGAAATAACTCTGATAAACATATACACACCCAATATAGGAGCGCCTAAATACATAAAAAAAACTGGAGGATATTAAGGGAGAGATTGACAGCAATACAATCATAGTACGAGAATTTAATACCCCACTGTCACCATTGGAAAAATTCTCTGAACAAAAAAATCAGCAAAGAAACATCAATCCCAAATGACTCACTGGACCAGACGGAATTAAGTGACATCTTCCAAACATTTCACCCCAAAGCCACAGAATATACATTCTTTTCTAGTGCACATGGGTCATTTCAAAGATAGATCATATGTTGGGTCATAAGAAAAGTCTCTTCAAATTCAAGAAGATAGAAATCATATCAAGCATTTTCTCAGACCATAGTGGCATAAAACTGGAAATCAACTATAATAAAAACAATAGAAAGAAATCAAACACATGGAGACTAAACAGCATCCTATTAAACAACGACTGGGTAACCAGAGAGATCAAGGAAGAAATAAAAAAGATCATGGCAACAAATTACAATGACAACACAACAATACAAAATTTATGGGACACAGTGAAAGCAGTCTTGAGAGGGAAGTTCATAGCCCTACAAGCCTACTGCAAAAAACAGGAAACAATGGTAATAAATCAACTAAACCTACAACACAAAGAGCTAGAACGTGAGCAACAAGAAAAGCCCAGTGTACTCAGAAGGAAGGAAATAGTGAAGATCAGAGCGGAGATAAACAACTTGGAGACCAAAGAAACAATTCAAAAGATCAACAAAACAAAGAGCTGGTTCTTTGAAAGGATAAACAAGATTGATGGACCTCTAGCCAGACTCACCAAGAAGCAAAGAGAGAAGACCCATATAAACAAAATCAGAAATGAAAGAGGAGAAATAACAACAGACCCTGTGGAAATACAAAGGATTGTTAAAAAATACAATGAACAACTCTATTCCAACAAATTGGACAACCTGCAAGAAATGGACATTTTCCTAGAAAAATATAACCTCCCAAAACTCAATGTGGAGGAAGCCAAACATCTCAATAGTCCAATAACTATGGAAGAAATTGAAGCAGTCATCAAAAAGCTTCCAGCAAATAAAAGCCCGGGTCCAGATGGCTACACAGGAGAGTTTTACCAAACATTCAAGGAAGAATTAAAACCTATCCTCCTCAGACTATTCAAAAACATTCAAGAAGAAGGAATACTACCAAACACCTTCTATGAAGCCAGCATCACCCTAATTCCAAAACCAGATAAAGACAACACAATGAAAGAGAATTATAGGCCAATATCTCTCATGAACATAGATGCCAAAATCCTCAACAAAATTCTAGCAAACCGGATCCAGCAGTACATCAGAATGATCAGACACCATGACCAAGCAGGATTCATCCCAGGAAAGCAGGGATGGTTCAATATCCGCAAATCAATAAATGTGATACATCACATAAACAAATTGAGAGATAAAAATCACATAGTCATATCAATTGATGCAAAAAAGGCCTTTGACAAAATCCGACATCCTTTCTTGATAAAAACGCTCAGCAAAGTGGGAATAGAAGGATCATACCTCAACATCATAAAAGCCATATATGATAAACCCACAGGTAACATCATACTCAATGGGCAAAAACTAAAACCATTTCCCCCAAGAACAGGAACGAGACAGGAATGCCCACTCTCACCTCTCCTGTTCGACATAGTACTGGAAGTATTAGCAATTACAATTAGACAACAAGAAATATTAAAAAGCATCCAAATTGGAAAAGAATAAGTAAAGCTGTCCTTATTTGCAGATGACATGATATTGTACATAAAAAACCCAAAGGACTCCATTCCAAATCTAATTGACTTAATTAATGAATTCGGCAATGTAGCAGGATACAAAATTACTGCTAAGAAGTCTGTGGCCTTTCTATACACTAACAGTGAAATTATAGAAAGAGAAACTAAAAAAGAATCCCATTTACCATCGCAGCAAAAAAATTAAGATACCTAGGAATAAACCTAACTAAAGAGGTAAAAGACCTTTATGCAGAAAACTACAGGACACTGAAAAAAGAGATAGTGGAAGATGTTAACAGATGGAAGAGCATACCATGCTCATGGATTGGGAGAATCAACATCATTAAAATGTCCATACTACCCAAAGCAATCTACAGATTCAACACACTACCCATTAAAATAGCAACGACATATCTCACGGACCTAGAAAGAATTCTTCATAGATTCATCTGGAACAAAAAAAGACCACAGATAGCTACAGCAATTCTGAGAAAAAAGAATAAAGTAGGTGGGATCTCAATACCAGACTTCAAGCTATACTACAAAGCAACTGTTCTCAAAACAGCCTGGTACTGGTACAAGAACAGACATATAGATCTATGGAATAGAATAGAAAACCCAGATATCCAGCCAAACCACTATGCTCAATTAAAATTTGACAAAGGAGGCATGAACATTCAATGGAGCCAAGATAGCCTCTTCAATAAATGGTGTTGGGAAAATTGGACAGATACATGCAAAAAATTGAAACTGGACCACCAACTTACACCAAATACAAAAATAAACTCAAAATGGATACAGGACTTAAACATTAGAAGGGAAACCATAAAAATACTAGAGGAATCCACAGGCAGCACAATCTCAGATATATGCCAAAAGAACTTCTTCACTGATACTGCTCCAAAGGCAATGGAAGCTAAAGAAAAAATAAACAAATGGGACTACATCAAAATAAAAAGCTTTTGCACAGCAAAAGAAACCATCAACAAAACAACAAGAAAGATCAATGCATGGGAGAACATATTTGCAAATGCTATAACCGATAAAGGTTTAATCTCCAAAATCTACAACCAACTTATACAACTTAGAAAAGGAAGATGAAGGATCCAATAAAAAAATGGGCATCGGACCTAAATAGAACCTTTTCAAAAGATGACAGAAGGAAAGCCAAGAGACACATGAAAATATGTTCAAAGTCATTAATCATCCGAGAGATGCAAATCAAAACGACAATGCGATACCATCTTACACCTGTCAGAATGGCAATCATCAACAAATCAACAAACAAGAAGTGTTGGCGAGGATGCGGAGAAAAAGGAACCCTTGTGCACTGTTGGTGGGAATGCAGACTGGTGAAGCCACTGTGGAGAACAGTATGGAGTTTCCTCAAAAACCTAAATGTGGATCTCCCATTTGACCCTGTAATACCACTCTTAGGAATTTATCCTAAGAACTTACAAACACCAATCAGAAAGGATTTATGCACCCCTATGTTCATAGCTGCACAATTTACAATAGCCACAATTTGGAAACGGCCTAGGTGCCCGTCAGCAGATGAGTGGATCAGAAAACTGTGGTATATCTACACAATGGAATTTTATGCTGCCATTAAAAAGAAGGAATTCTTACCATTTGCAGCAACCTGGTTGGAACTGGAGAGCCTTATGCTTAATGAAATAAGCCAGTCAATGAAGGAGAAGCATCACATGATCGCACTCATTGGGGGATAATAAAGAACATTATAAACTGATGAAGAAAAGGATAGATACAGAGACAGTAAAGCTTCAAAAAGACTGAAATTACAGCAGGAAGATGAAACTTAGGTGAGGTAGATAAGAGATCAATCAAAGGACTTGTATCTATGCATATAATCATAACCAATGAATATAGACACTGGGGGGTTGGGGTATGCCTGAGAGGGAGGGGGGCAATGGGGAGTTATGCATAAAAAATTAATTAAAAAAATATATATGGACCTAAAGAATGGCCCTGTGGTCCAGAGGTTTAAAAAAAATAAAAATAAAAACATCATGGCAACAAATGACAATGACAACACAACAATACAAAATTTATGGGACACAGTGAAAGCAGTCTTGAGAGGGAAGTTCATAGCCCTACAAGCCTACTGCAAAAAAACAGGAAACAATGGTAGTAAATTACCTAAACCTACAACTCAAAGAGCTAGAATGAGAGCAACAAGAAAAGCCCAGTGTACACAGAAAGAAGGAAATAGTGAAGATCAGAGCGGAGATAAACAACTTGGAGACCAAAGAAACAATTCAAAAGATCAACAAAACAGAGATGGTTTTTTGAAAGGATAACCAAGATTGATGGACCTCTAGCCATACTCACCAAGAAGCAAAAAGAGAAGACCCAAATAAACAAAATCAGAAATGAAAGAGGAGTAATAACAACAGACCCTGTGGAAATACAAAAGATTGTTAAAAAATACTATGAACAACTCTATTCTAACAAATTGGACAACATGCAAGAAATGGACATTTTCCTAGAAAAATATAACCTTCCAAAACTCAATGATGAAGAAGCCAAACATCTCAATAGTCCAATAACTATGGAAGAAATTGAAGCAGTCATCAAAAAGCTTCCAGCAAATAAAAGCCCGGGAACAGATGGCTACACAGGAGAGTTCTACCAAACATTCAAGGAAAAATTAAAACCTATCCTCCTCACACTATTCAAAAACTTTCAAGAAGAAGGAACACTTCCAAACACCTTCTATGAAGCCAGCATCACCCTAATACCAAAACTAGATAAAGACAACACAATGGAAAAGAATTATAGGCCAATATCTCTCATGAACATCGATGCCAAAATCCTCAACAAAATTCTAGCAAATCGGATCCAGCACTACAACAGAAAAGATCATACACCATGACCAAGTAGGATTCATCCCAGGAATACAGGGATGGTACAATATCTGCAAATCAAGAAACGTGATACATCACATAAACAAATTGAGAGATAAAAATCACATAGTCATATCAATTGATGCAAAAAAGGCCTTTGACAAAATCCAACACCCTTTCTTCATAAAAAACTCTCAGCAAAGTGGGAATAGAAGGATCATACCTCAACATCATAGAGGCCATATATGATAAACCCACAGCTAACATACTCAATGGGCAAAAACGAAAACCATTTCCCCTAAGAACAGGAACAAGACAGAGGTGCCCACTCTCAACTCTCCTGTTCGACATAGTACTGGAAGTATTAGCCATTGCAATTAGACAGGAAGGAGAAATAAAAGGCATCCAACTTGGAAAAGAAGAAGTAAAGCTGTACATATTTGGAGAAGACATGATACTGTACATAAAGAAACCCAAAGGACTCCATCCCAAAACTAATTGACTTAATAAAGGAATTCAGCAATGTAGCAAGACACAAAATTAATGCCAAGAAATCTGTGGCATTTCTGTACACTAATAGTGAAATTACAGAAAGAGAGACTAAAAAAGCAATCCCATTTTCCATCGCACCAAAAAAAAATAAGATACCTAGGAATAAACCTAACTAAAGAGGTAAAAGACCTGTATGCAGAAAACTACAGGACACTGAAAAAAGAGATATAGGAAGATGTTAACAGACGGAAGAGCACACCATGTTCATGGATTGGGAGAATCAACATCATTAAAATGTCCATACTACCCAGAGCAATCTATAGATTCAGTGCTCTACCCATTAAAATATCAACGACATATTTCACAGACGTAGAAAGAATTCTTCATAGATTCATCTGGAACAAAAAAAAAAGACCATGGATAGCCACAGCCATCCTGAGAAAGAAGAATAAAGTAGGTGGGATCTCAATACCAGATTTAAAGCTATATTACAAAGCAACTGTTCTCAAAACAGCCTGGTACTGGCACAAGCACAGAAATATAAACCAATGGAATAGAATAGAGAACCCAGATATCCACTCAAACCACTATACTCAACTAATATTTGACAAAGGACGCATGAACATACAATGGAGCAAAGATAGCCTCGTCAATAAATGTTGTTGGGAAAATTGGAAAGATACATGCAAAAAAAATGATACTGGACCACCAACTTAAACCAAATACAAAAATAAACTCAAAATGGATACTGGACTTAAACATTAGAAAGGAAACCATAAAAATACTAGAGGAATCTACAGGCAGCACAATCTCAGAATATGCTGGAAAAACTTCTTCACTGATACTGCTCCAAAGGCAATGGAAGCTAAAGAAAAAATAAACAGAAGAAGCAGGAAGAGGAGAATCCAAGATGGTGGCATAGGTAAACACCTACACTGCTGCCTTGCACAACAATTTCAAAACTACAACTAAAAGACAGAACGGACATCATCCAGAACCACAGGAAAGGTGGCTGAGTGGAAGTTCTACAGCTAGTGGGAAGGAGATAGGCTCACGAAGACCCAGAGGAGCTGCAAAAAGCTGAGGTATGGAGACGTGTGCGTGCAGAGAGCGGGTGCCGGAATACCTGGCTGGTTTTCTCTGGCAGGAGGGAAACGGAGACTCTCAAAGGCATTGAATCCCTTATCTTACGACACTAAACCCCAGATCGAGCCGAAACTCATACGGGGGCAGTTTGGACTGTGAAAAGGTGCACGGAAATTTAGGGGAGTCGCAAAAGATCAGAGGTGGGCTGGTGGCATGCACAGCACTGTGCAGAGGACAGATTGATGATTGTGCTGCTGGCTTTCACGAGTGGACGGGAAAGAGACCCTCCCAACTGTGCCACTTCTGACTCCACTAAGCCCATTTCAGGTGAAAACCTGGGGACTTAGACTCGTGTGTTCCTGAAGCACAGTGAAGCTGGAAAGGCACTGGTCTAGAGGCACCGTGGGCACACGCGCACAAGAACCGCTCCAGCGATTAACCAGTCATGTGAGACTCAGGGGCCACAGAGGGCAGGGCCAACTGGAAGGCAAGGCGGTGCCTTAAGCCCTGAGACTCCACCCATCATAAGCTAAACAGAGGCTTCTTCGGTTTTGCAAGACTGGTATCATAAGGCAAAATCCAACACAGAAGTTCTCCCGCAATAGTGAAAATGCCAAGACAAGGGAAGGGATCACAACCAAAAGAAATGGAGGGGAAAAAAATGGATATGGAGTTCAAAACCACGCTTAAAAGGTTTTTCAAAAATATGCTAGAAAAGTTGGATAAAATTAGCGAGAGCCTAGAGGAGATGAAAAAGGACCAACTAGAGATATTGACTGAAATAAAAAATATTATACAGAGTCCTAACAGCGGAATAGAGGAAGGCAAGAATCAAGTCAAAAATTTGAAATATAAAGAAGCAGAAAACATTCAAATGGAAAAGCAAGATGAGAAAAGAATCCAAAAATGTGAAGATAATGTAAGGAGCCTTTGGGACAGCTTCAAGCGTACCAACATCAGAATTGTGGGGGTGCCAGAAGAAGAGAAAAGGCAAGATACTGAAAACCTCTTTAAAAAAATAATGACTGAAAACTTCCCACATCTGGTTAAAGAAATAGACTTAAAAGTCCAGGAAGCACACAGAACCCCATATAAAAGGAATCCAAAAAGGACCACACCAAGACACATCATCATTAAAATACCAAGAGCAAAAGACAAAGAGAGAATATTAAAAGCAGCAAGAGAAAAACAGTTCATTACCTACAAGGGAACACCCATACGACTGTCAGCTGATTTCTCAACAGAAACGATGCAGGCCAGACAGGAGTGGCAAGAAATATACAACGTGATGAATAGCAAGAACCTACAACCAAGAATACTCTATCCAGTAGAACTATCATTCAGAATTGAAGGGCCACAGAGAAGAAAAAGCTAAAGGAGTTCATCAACTCCAAACCAGTATGATATGAAATGCTGAAAGGTACTCTTTTAGCAGAGGAAGAAGAAAAAGGTAAAAGTCAAAAAATTATGCAAAACAAATACATATCTATCAACAAGTGAATTAAAAATACAAATACATATCTATCAACAAGTGAATTAAAAATTTGATGAATAGAATAAACTGGTGAATATAATAAAATCAGGGGCACAGAAAGGGAGTGGATTGATAATTCTCAGGGGAAAAGGCGTGAGGGGTGCATAGGGAGAGACTGGACAAAAATCATACACCTATGGATGAGGTCAATGGGAGGGAGGTAAAGGCAGAGGGAAGGGTGGGAGCTGGGTGGAAGGGTGCTATGGAGGGGAAAAAAGAGAAACAAATGTAATAATCTGAATAACAAAGATTTAATTTTTAAAAAATACACTAATGGGAGTACATCAAAATAAAAAGCTTTTGCACAGCAAAAGAAACCATTAACAAAACAACAAGAAACACCACTGTATGGGAGAACATATTTGCAAATGTAATCACTGATAAAGTTTTAATCTCCAACATCTACAGCCAACTTATACCACTTAATAAAAGGAAGATAAACGATCAAATAAAAAAATGGGCAACGGCCGAAAACCGGATTAGCTCAGTGGATAGAGCTTCGGTCTGCAGACTGAAAGTTCCCAGGTTCGATTCCGATCAAGAGCATGTACCTTGGTTGCAGGCACATCCCCAGTAGGGGGAGTGCAAGAGTCAGCTGATCGATGTCTCTCTCTCATCGATGTTTCTAACTCTATCTCTTTCCCTTCCTCTCTGTAAAAAAATCAATAAAATATATTTTTTAAAATAAAATAGGCAAGGGATCTAAATAGAACCTTTTCGAAAGACGACAAAAGGAAGGCCAAGAGACACATGAAAACGTGTTCAAAGTCACTAATTATCTGAGAGATGCAAATCAAAACGACAATGGGTATAACATCTTACACCTGTCAGAATGTCAATCATCAACAAATCTACAATCAACAAGTGTTGGAGAGGATGCGGAGAAAAAGGAACCCTTGTGCACTGTTGGTGGGAATGCAGACTGGTGCAGCCACTGTGGAGAACAGTATGGAGTTTCCTCAAAAAACTAAATGTGGATCTACATTTGACCTTGTAATCCCACTCTTAGGAATTTATCCTAAGAAATTACAAACACCAATCAGAAAGGATTTATGCACCCCTATGTTCATAGTAGCACAATTTACAATAGCCACAATTTGGAAACAGCCTAGGTGCCCGTCAGCAGATGAGTGGATCAGAAAACTATGTTACATCTACACAATGGAATTCTATGCTGCCATTAAAAAGAAGGAATTCTTACCATTTGCAGCAACCTGGTTGGAACTGGAGAGCCTTATGCTTAGTGAAATAAGCCAGTCAATGAAGGAGAAGCATCACATGATCTCCCTCATTTGTGGATAATAAAGAACATTATAAACTGATGAACAAAAGGATAGATACAGAGGCAGTAAGGCATCAAACAGACTGTGAAATTACAGCAGGAAGATTAAAGTTAGGTGAGGTAGATAAGAGATCAATCAAAGGACTTGTATGCATGCATGTAAGCATAACCAATGAACATAGACACTGCGGGTTATGGTATGCCTATGAGGCAGGGGTCAATGGGGCAATATGTATAAAAATTTAATTTAAAAAAAAAGTGAAAAAAATAAAAAAGTATGTAAGAAACCAAAAAAAATAATAAAAATTAAAAATTAAAAAAAATAAAAATCGAGGAATCCAAGATGGCGGCATAGGTAAACACCTACACTGCTGCCTCGCACAACAATTTCAAAACTACAACTAAAAGACAGAACGGACATCATCCAGAACTACAGGAAAGCTGGCTGAGTGGAAGTTCTACAACTAGAGAGAAAGAGAGGGGCTCACGGAGACCCAGAGGAGCTGCAAAAAGCTGAGGTATGGAGATGCGCGCAAGGAGAGAGCAGTGCCGGAATACCTGGCTGGATTTCTCTGGTGGGAGGTAAACGGAGACTCTCAAAGGCATTGAACCCCTTATCCTATGACACTAAACCCCAGATCCAGCCGAAACTCATACAGGGGGAGTTTGGACTGTGAATACGGAGAAGTGCACAGAAATTTAGGGGAGTCGCAAAAGATCAAAAGCCTGGTGGTGCGCACGGCACTGCACGCAGGACAGACTGCTGATTGTGCCACTGGTTTTCTCGAGTGGGCGGGAGGAAGACCCTCCCAACTGTGCCACTTCTGACTTCACTAAACCCGTGTTTCGGACGAAACCTTGGAGACCTAGACTCGTGTGGTCCTGGTGTGCAGGGGAGCCGGAAAGGCAGCGGTTAGAGGCACTGCAGGCGCGCGCACAAGGACCGCTCCAGCCATTACCCAGTCACGTGAGACTCAGGGGCCGTGGAGGGCGCGGCCAACTGGAAGGCAAGACGGTCCCTTAAGCCCTGAGACTCCACCCCTCCCAAGCTTAACAGAGGCTTCTGCGGCTTTGCATGTCTGGTATCATAAGGCTGAATTCAACACAGAAGTTTTCCTGGCATAGTGAAAACACCGAAGCAAGGGAAGGGATTACAAACAAAAGAAATGGAGGGAAAAAAACAACAGGATATAGAGTTCAAAAC
Organism: Lasiurus cinereus; assembly: GCA_011751065.1. Taxonomy (NCBI): domain Eukaryota; kingdom Metazoa; phylum Chordata; class Mammalia; order Chiroptera; family Vespertilionidae; genus Lasiurus; species Lasiurus cinereus. Next base: position 352,124 of record JAAGEH010000268.1, on the reverse strand, counting down.
CACGCTTATAAGTTTTTTCAAGAATATGCTAGAAAAGTTGGATAAATTTAGTGAGACCCAAGAGGAGATGAAAAAGGACCAACTAGAGATGCAAAAGATTCAACTAGAGATGGAAAAGGTCCAACTAAAGATGAAAAAAGACCAATTAGAAATTAAACATACACTGACTGAAATAAAAACTATTATACAAAGTCCTAACAGCAGACTAGAGAAAAGCAAGGATCAAGTCAAAAATTTGAAATATAAAGAAGCAGACAACATTCAACTGGAAAAGCAAGAAGAGAAAAGAATCCAAAAATGTGAAGATAATGTAAGGAGCCTATGGGACAGCTTCAAGCGTACCAACATCAGAACTGTGGGGGTGCCAGAAGAAGAGAGAGAGCAAGATACTGAAAACCTATTTCAAGAAATAATGACTGAAAACTTCCAACATCTGGTAAAAGAAATAGACTTACAAGTCCAGGAAGCACACAGAACCCCATATAAAAGGAATCCAAAGAGGACTACACCAAGACACATCATAATTAAAATACCAAGAGCAAAAGACAAAGAGAGAATATTAAAAGCAGCAAGAGAAAAACAGTTCATTACCTACAAGGGAGCACCCATACAACTGTCAGCTGATTTCTCAACAGAAACTATGCGGGCCAGACGGGAGTGGCAAGAAATATTCAACGTGATGAACAGCAAGAACCTACAACCAAGAATAATCTATCCAGCAAAATTGAAGGGCAGATAAAGAGTCACAGAGAAGAAAAAGCTAAAGGAGTTCATCAACTCCAAACCAGTATTATATGAAATGCTGAAAGGTACTCTTTTAGAAGAGGAAGAAGAAAAAGGTAAAAGTCAAAAAATTATGAAAAACAAATACATATCTATCAACAACTGAATCTAAAAATTAACTGAATTAAAAATTTGATCAACAGAATAAACTGGTGAATATAATAGAATCAGGAGCACAGAAAGGGAGTAGACTGATAATTCTCAGGAGGACAAAAATCATAAAGCATCAAATAGACTGTGAAATTACAGCAGAAAGATTAAAGTTAGGTGAGGTAGATAAGTGATCAATCAAAGGACTTGTATGCATGCATATAAGCATAACCAATGATCAAAGACACTGGGGGGTCGGGGTATGCCTCGGAGGGAGGGTGGGCAATGGGGAGATATGTATAAAAATTAATAAAAATTAATAAAAAATTAAAAAATAAATAAATAAAAATAGCCTGGTATTGGCACAAGAACAGACATATAGATCATTGGAATAGAATAGAGAACCCAGATATCCACCCAAACCAATGTGCTCAATTAATATTTGTCAGAAGAGGCATGAACATACAATGGAGTCAAGACAGTCTCTTCAATTAATGGTGTTGGGAAAATTGGACAGATACATGCAAAAAAATAAAACTGGACCACCAACTTACACCATACACAAAAATAAATTCAAAATGGATACAAGACTTAAACATAAGATAGGAAACCATAAAAATTATAGAGAAATCCACAGGCAGCACAATCTCAGACATATGCCAAAAAATCTTCTTCACTGATACTGCTTCTAGGGTAATGGAAGCTAGAGAAAATAAATAAATGGGACTACATCAAAATAAAAAGCTTTTGCACAGCAAAAGAAACTGTCAACAAAACAACAGGAAAGCACACTGTATGGGAGAACATACTTGCAAATGTTATCACTTGTAAAGGTTTAATCTCCAACATCTACAGGAAACTTATACAACTGAATAAAAGGAAGATAAATGATTCAATAAATAAATGGGCAATGGACCTAAATAGAATCTTTTCAAAAGAAGACAGAAGGAAGGCCATGAAACACGTGAAAACATGCTCAAAATCATTAATTATCTGAGAGATACAAATCAAAACAACAATGCATTATCATCTCACACCTGTCAGAATGGCTATCATCAACAAATCAACAAATGACAAGTTTTGGCGAGGATGCACTGCTGGGGGGACTGCAGACTGGGACAGCCACTTTGGAGAACAGTATGGAATTTCCTCCAAAAACTAAAAATGGAACTCCCATTTGACCCAGTAATCCCACTCTCAGGAATATATCCTAAGAAACTAGAAACACCAATCAGAAAGGATATATGCACCCCTATGTTCATAGCAGCACAATTTACAATAGCTAAAATTTGGAAACAGTGTAGATACCCATTAGCAGATGACTGGATAAGGAAACTATGGTACATCTACACAATGGAATACTATGCTGCAATAAAAAAGAAGGAATTCTTAATATTTGCAGCAACCTGGATGGAACTGGAGAGCATTATGCTATGTGAAATAAGCCAGTCAATGAAAGAAAAATACCACATGATCTCAGTCATTTATGGGTAATAAAGAACATTATAAAATGATGAATAAAAAAATAGATACAGAGATAGTAAAGTATCAGACTGTCAAACTACAGTGGGAAGGTTAGGGAGAGTTAGGATAGGTAACAGATCCACTAAAGGTCTTGTATGCAGGCATATAAGCACAACTAATGGACACAAGACCCTGGGGGTTAGGGAATGTATGGGAATGGTGGGGGAGGAAATGGGAAGATATTTACACATGTAGCACATTAATAAAATATTAAAATTATACTTAAAAAAGATAATAAAAGAGAAATAATAATAATAATAACAACAGCAACAACAGAATACTTCCCCTACCTGGTGAAGGAAACACACATACAAGTCCAGGAAGCACAGATTAACGAACAAGGTGAACCAAAGAGGCCAACACCAAGATATATCATAATTAAAATGTCAAAAGGTAAAGACAAAGACTCTTAAAAACTGCAAAAGGAAAGCAATTATTTACTCAAAATAGAACTTCCATAAGACTGTCAATTGATTTCTCAACAGAATATTTTCATGCCAGAAGATATTTGCATGAAATATTTAAAGTGATAAAAAAAAAAAACAACCAAGATTATTCAACCCACATGCTCTAATTTAGAATTGAGGGACAAATAAAGAGCTTCCCAGACAAGAAAAAGCTAAAAGAATTCATCAACACAAAACCAGTATTACAAGAAATGTTAAAGGGACCTCTTTAAGATGAAAAAAAAGAACAAAAATATGAATAATGAAATGGAAATAACTACATACCTATTAATAATTATTTTAAATGTAAATGGATTAAATCCTCCAATCAAAATACACAGAGTAATTAATACAAGTGATGGATAAGAAAATAAGACCCATACATATGCTATCTACTAGAAACTCACTTCAGATTGAAAGATACACACAGACTGAAAGTAGAAGTATGTTCAGTGACATAAGCCAGTCGGAAAAAAATAAGCAACATGAATTCACTAATAAGTAGAATCTAATGAACAAACTGAAGTCATCGGCAAAATACAGACTGATACAAAGAGAGCAGGCTGACAGCTATTCAGGGTGGGAGCTTGGAGAAGATGAAGGGATTGAGCAAAAAAGAAAAAAAGAGAAAGAACTCATGGACAAGGACAAAAGGGTGGTGATTGTGGGGTAAGCGGAATGGGGGAATAAAAATGAGAGGATAGGGGAGATAAATGGCAATGGAAAATAAATTGTATTAAAATAAATTTAAAATATAATTTAAGAAGTTAAGTCCAGACAAAAGCACTGGTCAGCTTGAGATTGTGGAAGGAAATGGAAACATTTAACTGATTCACTTTAAAAATGGACTCTGTAATCACTTCAAAGATCTAATAAATAGGAACAATAAAATCATTCCTCACCTACAACAAAAGATGAACACTCAAGGTGACAGGCTTGGCAGAGGTGGATTAAGATGTTGCAAGGGAAGTGGATGCAGCACAGACATGCTCCCAGTACTAAACTAGAATTACGACTAAAATACAGAAAAACTTCCTGAATAATCAACTGAAGACTTGCTGGAGAGAACCCTGATAATCAAAGATGGAAAGTGGAAACCACATAGAGAATGATAGGAAGGACAGAGGCGTGAAAGAACTGGCTGGTCTCCCACAAACAGCAGCTAAAGTTTGGAGAGATATCTCAGCTGTAGGGAGTTCCCACTGAGAATTCTAAGGTCTAAATTCCAGTTGTGCCCCCCAGCAGAGAGCACCAGAACTGAGAAGAGCACCCACATAACATCTGGCCATGAAAAGCAGCAGGGTTACTGTCTGCCAGGGAGAGATGGCTAGAAATGTGGGCACCCTCTTACAGAGCCAAAACACAAACTTTAATGTGGAGCCACTCACATTATGGTTTAGCAGAGGGAGGGATGAATGGACTGAAGCTGTGTGAATAGAAGCCAGGATCAGAGGCTCTGGTATAGAGCTCAGAAGGCAGACACTACGGTTTTCTATGCTGAGTCAATTCTTCACACTGCAGAGATCACCATTTTCATGCAGACATTTGCTATACTGGTGGCTTTCCCCAGGGGAAGACAGTTGACCGTCCCTTTTGGAAAAAAATCTTGCCCCACAATTTCTGAGGCCTATTAAAATACTGAGAATAACAATTAGCCTTCAGACAGAAGCAATAGCCCCACCCTATTAAAAAAAAAAACTTGCCACATCTGTGGAGTATTTCCTAAAGTCAATTCAAGATGGAATCCTATCAGTCTGTAGGCAGAGGCAGTCTCTGGAGGATTTGAGTCTTTGCCTGATCTAATTAGTCAGAAACAACATTTCAGACTGTCATGCACTAGAGATTGAGAGGCATAGAATATCAACCTAATACATAGTCACAAACCCAAATAGACAGCCAAAAGGAGAAAAGACGAGACAAAAAAAAAATTCCCAAATGAAAGAACAAGAGAATTCTTCCGAAGAAGAAATAAATGAAATGAAGGCAAGAAATTTATCTGATATAGAGTTCAGTAACATGATGGCAAAGATACTCAACAGCATGAGAAAAGATATAGTAACTATGAAAACAAAAATAAATAATGGCATAGCACAAATAAGACATTGAAAGAATACACAGCAGATTATGGGAAGCCAAGGATCAAATCAGTGAATTAGAAGACAGGGTTGAAAAAAATCACTCAGGGGATGATGGCGGCTGGCAGGACGGAGGTGAGGGAAAGGAAGTGAGTGAGGGGACAAAAAGAGAGTGTATGGATATGTGTGGTGGGTGTGTGATTGAGTGAGGGACAGTTGAATCTCCAGGAAGCACTGGGGGCTTGCAGTCAAGGCTCTCTTGGACGAGAAGAGACTGCCATCGCCGCTTTCACTCCCCAGACTGTGGAACTCGGGCGTGGAGCCCACGCCATCTTGAAGGGAAACAGGGCCTTTCTTTGGGAACTCACCAACACCGCCAGCTAGATGGGCATTGGAGTTGCTCTGCGACACAACAGCCACTCCAGGCAGAGTCCCCCAGACCCGTGGACCCTGCATACCCATGGACCTGGGGACCTCCACCTCCAAATTAGTGAGTGCAACCTCCCCCTCCTCAGTGACATCAGCTTGGCTGCACACAGGGGTCCCGGCTTGCAATCTCGCCAGTCACCGCACGCACCTTGTGCAGCGGGCCTTGGCACAGGTTTCCGGACACCCTAGTCCCTGTGTTTGGGCATCTGGGTTGCCCCTGCTGTGGGTTCAGCTGTGGTTATACACTAGGTCCCCCCCACCTCCTGCCCGCAGAACTCCCGGGTCAATGCGTTTCCCACAAGTTCTCAGAGGGCCTTTGCGCCACTTTCCAGGCACTCTAGTCCCTGTGTTTGCATGTCAGGGTTGCCCCGGCTGTGGTTTCAGCTGTGGGTACACAATAGGTCCCCACCCCCACGCTGCCAGCTGCAGAACTCCCAGGTCAATATGTTTCCTTGCATGTCCGCATATCCGTGCACATCTGCAATGGGCCTTCGCACCAGCTTGCTGATACCCTAGTCCCTGCTGCCCCCTCTGTGGCGCCCTAGACCCTGTGTTTGTGTGTTCTGGTTGCCCTGTCTGTGGCATACCCTCCTATCTGGTTTGTGGAGCTCCCTAGTTGAGGCCGCCACCCAAGGCGGGTTTTCAGCAGCACGTTTCTGGTGGTCCACCCCTTAAACAGTGCCTGGGAGCCACTGGGAGCCCCCGCAGGTGTGATTTTTTTAACTCTGGACACCACAGCCACACCTCTACAGGGTGTAGGCCCCTGAAACACATCACCCTGACAGATGGGTCACTGGTGCCACTGTGTATCCCCGCTGGGCATGCATGACCTCAATTAAGGGTGCAAAACTGCAAAAATTGGGACACTCCTCTCCACGGCAGCCGACTTTAAGACACCACAGTTGTGCTGCTCAAGCTTGCAGATCTACATCAAGAGAACCCAAATAGCTCAAATAAGAAACTACAATATATTAACAAACTCAGGAGAACTGAGAGAATAGACCAGTAGCACGACTCCCCCCAAAAATAAATAAATAAATAAATAAATAAATAAATAAATAAATAAATAAATAGATAGATAAATAGATAAATAGATAAATAAATAAATAAAAACAACTTGGGTAGTAAAACAATTAGATCTACAGTTAAAACATTACAAGAAAACATGGGAAGACGTAAAAGCAATCCCCAAAAGAAAGAGAAAGAGGAATCACCAGAAAGGGAGTTAGATGAAATTGAAGTGACCAGCCTTTCAGAAAAAGAGTTCAGAGTAATGGTTTTAAGGATGTTTAAATGGATGGAAGACAATTACACACAACTCAATGACAATATCACACAACTCAATCAGAACTATAAGGAGCTGAATGAGAATGTCACCAACATGAAACAAAACCAAGAGGAGGTTT
>JAAGEH010000268.1:259887-332806 GCA_011751065.1 Lasiurus cinereus | reverse complement strand
TCCTGTTTGACATAGTACTGGAAGTATTAGCCATTGCAATTAGACAAAAAGAAGAAATAAAAGGCGCCAAATTGGAAAAGAAGAAGTAAAGCTGTCCTTATTTGCAGATGACATGATATTGTACATAAAAAACCCAAAGAACTCCATTCCAAAACTAATTGACTTAATTAATGAATTCGGCAATGTAACAGGATACAAAATTAATGCTAAGCAGTCTGTGGCATTTCTATACACTAACAGTGAAATTATAGAAAGAGAAACTAAAAAAGCAATCCCATTTACCATCGCACCAAAAAAAATAAGATACCTAGGAATAAACCTAACTAAAGAGGTAAAAGACCTTTATGCAGAAAACTACAGGACACTGAAAAAAGAGATAGTGGAAGATGTTAACAGATGGAAGAGCATACCATGCTCATGGATTGGGAGAATCAACATCATTAAAATGTCCATACTACCCAAAGCAATCTACAGATTCAACGCACTACCCATTAAAATACCAACGGCATATTTCACAGACCTACAAAGAATTCTTCATAGATTCATCTGGAACAAAAAAAAGACCACGGATATCTACAGCAATTCTGAGAAAAAAGAATAAAGTAGGTGGGATCTCAATACCAGACTTCAAGCTATACTACAAAGCAACTGTTCTCAAAACAGCCTGGTACAGGCACAAGAATAGACATATAGATCAATGGAATAGAATAGAGAACCCAGATATCCACCCAAACCACTATGCTCAATTAAAATTTGACAAAGGAGGCATGAACATTCAATGGAGCCAAGATAGCCTCTTCAATAAATGGTGTTGGGAAAATTGGACAGATACATGCAAAAAAATGAAACTGGACCACCAACTTACACCAAATACAAAAATAAACTCAAAATGGATACAGGAATTAAATATTAGAAGGGAAACCATAAAAATACAAGAGGAATCCACAGGCAGCACAATCTCAGATATATGCCGAAAGAACTTCTTCACTGATACTGCTCCAAAGGCAATGGAAGCTAAAGAAAAAATAAACAAATGGGACTACATCAAAATAAAAAGCTTTTGAGGGATTAACCAAGATGGCGGCATAGGTAAACACCTACACTGCTGCCTCGCACAACAATTTCAAAACTACAACTAAAAGACAGAACGGACATCATCCAGAACCACAGGAAAGCTGGCTGAGTGGAAGTTCTACAACTAGAAGGAAAGAGAGGGGCTCACAGAGACCCAGAGGAGCTGCAAAAAGCTGAGGTACGGAGACACGCGAGCTGAGAGAGCGGGTGCTAGAGTACTGGGCTGGCTTTCTCTGGCGGGAGGGAAATGGAGACTCCCAACGGCATTGAAGCCTTTATCTTACAACACTAAACCCCAGATCCAGCCGAAACTCATACAGGGGGAGTTTGGACTGTGAAAAGGAAGAGGTGCACGGAAATTTAGGGGAGTCGCAGGAGATCAGGTCCCGTCTCGCACGTGCACGGTGCTGCGCGGAGGACAGATTGCTGATTGTGCCGCTGGCTTTCGCGACTGGGCGGGAGACAGACCCTCCCAGCTGTGCCAATTCTGAGTCCACTGAGCCCCTGTTTCGGGTGAAACCCTGGGGACCTAGACTCGTGTGGTCCTGGTGCGCAGGGGAGCTGGAAAGGCAGCGGTTAGAGGCACTGCGAGTGCTCGCGCACAAGGACTGCTCCAGCCATTACCCAGTCACATGAGACTCAGGGGCCGTGGAGGGCGCAGCCAACTGGAAGGCAAGGCGGTCCCTTAAGCCCTGAGACTCCACCCCTCCCAAGCTCAACAGAGGCTTCTGCGGCTTTGCATCTGCTATCATAAGGCTGAATCCAACACAGAAGTTTCCCCAGCATAGGGAAAATGCCGAGACAAGTGAAGGGATCACAAACAAAAGAAATGGAGGGAAAAAAATGACTGGATATAGAGTTCAAAACCACACTTATAAGGTTTTTCAAGAATATGCTAGAAAAGTTGGATAAATTTAGTGAGACCCAAGAGGAGATGAAAAAGGACCAACTAGCGATACAAAAGAGCCAACTAGTGATGGAAAAGGTCCAACTAAAGATGATAAAGGACCAAATAAAAATTAAACATACACTGACTGAAATAAAAAATATTATACAGAGTCCTAACAGCAGACTAGAGAAAGGCAAGAATCAAGTAAAATATTTGAAATATAAAGAAGCAGACAACATTCAACTGGAAAAGCAAGAAGAGAAAAGAATCCAAAAATGTGAAGATAATGTAAGGAGACTCTGGGACAGCTTCAAGCGTACCAACATCAGAATTGTGGGGGTGCCAGAAGAAGAGAGAGAGCAAGATACTGAAAATCTATTTAAAGAAATAATGACTGAAAACTTCCAACATCTGGTAAAAGAAATAGACTTACAAGTCCAGGAAGCACACAGAACCCCATATAAAAGGAATCCAAAGAGGACTACACCAAGACACATCATAATTAAAATACCAAGAGCAAAAGACAAAGAGAGAATATTAAAAGCAGCAAGAGAAAAACAGTTTATTACCTACAAGGGAGCACCCATACGACTGTCAGCTGATTTCTCAACAGAAACGATGCAGGCCAGACGGGAGTGGCAAGAAATATTCAACGTGATGAATAGCAAGAACCTGCAACCAAGAATAATCTATCCAGCAAAGCTAACATTCAGAATTGAAGGGCAGATAAAGAGCTTCACAGATAAGAAAAAGCTAAAGGAGTTCATCAACTCCAAACCAGTATTATATGAAATGCTGAAAGGTACTCTTTTAGAAGAGGAAGAAGAAAAAGGTAAAAGCCAAAAAATTATGAACAACAAATACATACCTATCAACAAGTGAATCTAAAAATTAAGTGAATTAAAAATTTGATCAACAGAATAAACTGGTGAATATAATAGAATCAGGAGCACAGAAAGGAAGTGGACTGATAATTCTCAGGGGGAAAGGGGTGAGGGGTGTACAGGGAGAGACTGGAAAAAAATCATACACCTATGGATGAGATCAATTTGAGGGAGCTAAGGGCAGAGGGAGTGGTGGGAGCTGGGTGGAGGGGTGCTATGGAGGGGAAAAAAGAGAAACAAATGTAATAATCTGAATAATAAAGATTTAATTTAAATAAATAAATAAATAAATAAAAAGCTTTTGCACAGCAAAAGAAACCATCAACAAAACAACAAGAAAGATCAATGCATGGGAGACCATATTTGCAAATGCTATCACTGATAAAGGTTTAATCTCCAAAATCTACAGCCAACTTATACAACTTAATAAAAGGAAGATGAAGGATCCAATTAAAAAAATGGGCAACGGACCTAAATAGAACCTTTTCAAAAGACGACAGAAGGAAGACCAAGAGACACATGAAAACATGTTCAAAGTCATTAATCATCTGAGAGATGCAAATCAAAATGACAATGTGATACCATCTTACACCTGTCAGAATGGCAATCATCAACAAATCAACAAACGACAAGTGTTGGCGAGGATGCGGTGAAAAAGGAACCCTTGTGCACTGTTGGTGGGAATGGAGACTGGTACAGCCACTGTGGAGAACAGTATGGAGTTTCCTTAAAAAACTAAATGTGGATCTCCCATTTGACCCCGTAATCCCACTCTTAGGAATTTATCCTAAGAAATTACAAACACCAATCAGAAAGAATTTATGCACCCCTATGTTCATAGCAGCACAATTTACAATAGCCACAATTTGGAAACAGCCTAGGTGCCCTTCAGCAGATGAGTGGATCAGAAAACTGTGGTTCATCTACACAATGGAATTCTATGCTGCCATTAAAAAGAAGGAATTCTTACCATTTGCAACAACCTGGTTGGAACTGGAGAGCCTTATGCTTAGTGAAATAAGCCAGTCAATGAAGGAGAAGCATCACATGATCGCACTCATTGGGGGATTATAAAGAACATTATAAAATGATAAACAAAAGGATAGATACAGAAGACAGTAAAGCTTCAAACAGACTGTGAAATTACAGCAGGAAGATTAAAGTTAGGTGAGGTAGATAAGAGATCAATCAAAGGACTTGTATGCATGCATATAAGCATAACTAATGAACATAGACACTGGGGGGTTGGGGTATGCCTGGGAGGGAGGGGGGACAATGGGGAGATATGTATAAAAAATTAATAAAAATTAAGAAAGAAATTTAAAAAAAAAGAATGCAAATAATCCTTTCCACTAAGATTTGCAGGGTAAACTGTAATTGAGATTGTTGGTAGAGTATTAAATTTGACAGCTAAAGAGTAATCAAGTTTTCAGATTAATTTAAATTGGCTAATTGAAATAATTGAATATTCAAGAAAATTTAATTGTACTGGGCAAAAAGCTGTTCCTAAAGTATTAACTAAAATTTCTGTTGGTAGTTCATGTCATGGTAAAATTCCTTAACATGCGATGAACCTAAAATAGTCATGTATTTGTCAAAAAATCAAAATTTAAAGTTATCAAGATTGTATTTAAAAATTTACAAAAGCCTTAATTAATCAAAAAAAAGGGGAGATAGTGGAGTAATATGTAAGGAAAAATATCTGGTAATTAAATTACATCCAGAAAATTTCTACTTTAGAAAATAATTTTCATTTGTAATGCTAACAGCAAGACACCCATGAAAAACACACATGGTGTCAAAATAAGCCAAAAGAAAATTGGGCAAAAATAAAAAGAACCCAAGTCAATTTTATAGAAAAGATTTCTTTATTAACTTTTGGTTGAGAATATCTTTATATACTTTCAGAAAACAACTCCAAAACCATGTGGACTCCTGCAACAGAGAAGAATTGATAGGTCTGCTCCAACCACGAAGACAAGAGGAGAAACAGTCCAGAGAAGGAAGATGCTGACGACACCTTGCCATGCTAGTAGTCAGCAGCTGTGTGTCACTACAGGATGCCTAGGGCCAAACCAGAGAGAGTCGGACCTGCATTGCCACCATTTGTCCACCATCCAGATATCATTGCTGACATGTACAATAAGGAACTGTTTGACATTGAAACTGGGATTCAAACATTTTTTGTTCTTATAGGTTTATTTCTAGTCTGCAGAGGCAATATTTTTTAAGAAAAGAATTGGGGAGAAAAAATAGATACAGAGACAAAAATGCATTGAATGGACTGTCAAACTACAGCGGGAAGGCAGGTGATGGGGTTGTAAGAGATCAACTGAAGGACTGTTATGCATGTATATAAGCATAACCAATGGATACAAGACACAGGGGGGAGGGGGGAGGTGAGGGCATGTACTGGGGGGTAAGGGAGGCCGGGGGGAAGGTCAATGGGGGGAAAAAAGGAGACATATGTACTACTATTTGTAATACTTTAAACAATAAAAAAAATCAATAAATTATATTTTAAAAAAAATAATAAATAAATAATAAGAAACTTTAGAGGCCAGCCCTAGCCAGTTTTGTACAGTGGGTAGAGCATCAGACTGCAGATTAAAGTGAGGGTTCCAGGTTTAATTCCGGTTGAGAACACATCTCCAGGTTGTGGGCTCAATCCCCAATCAGGGGCATGCAGGAGGCAGTCAGTCAATGACTCTCTCTCATCATTGATGTTTCTATCTATCTCTTCCTCTCCCTTCCTCTCCAAAATCAGTATTTTAAAAATTGATTTGGTAGTGGATTTCCAGTTGGAAGAAAAACTATACAGGCTAGAAGGAAGTACTCAAGGTAATGGAAAATAAGGATCTTAAACCAATATTACTATATCCAGGAAAGCTATAATTCAAAAGAAAATGTCAAATAAAGAGCTTTGCAGACCAAAAAAAAAAAGGCTAAAGGAGTACATCACCATTGAGCAGCATTACAAGAAATGCTAAAGAGACTGCTATAATGAGGAGAAATAGAAAAAAGAAACCTAGGCATACAGAATAAAATGGCAATAAATAAGTACCAATCAATAATAACCTTAAATGTAATTGGGTTAAATGCTCAAATCAAAAGACATAGTGTAGCTGAATGGATGCAAAACATGACTCAACTATATGCTATCTAAAAATAAATCCACCTCAGAATAAAAGACACACACAAGATGAGAGTGAAGAGATGAAAAAAATTTTTCTATGATAATGAAAAAGAACAAAAAACTGGGATAGCAATACTTCTATCTAACAAAATCAACTTCAAAATGAAGGCCATCACAAGAGACAATAAAATTTACTACATACTACTAAATAGATCAATTCCACAAGAGAATATAAGCTTAGTAAACATATATGCATCGAAATAGGAGCACTTAAATATATTTTTAAAAAACTTCTAGAAGACTACAAGGCAGAGATCAACAAGTCTTCGTATAGGGGCTGTAATACCCTGCTCACTACACTGCATAAATTGTCCAGACAAAAAATTAACAAGGAAACAGTGACTCTAAAGGACACACTAGTTCTGATGGATTTAACTGATATTTATAGAACATTTCACCCCAAAGCTGCATAATATATAATACATTCTTCTCAAGTGCACATAAATCCTTCACAAAGATAAACTACATGTTAGGATACAAAACAAGTCTCTACAAGTTCAAGATGATTAAAATCATATTAAGCATCTTCTACAGTGGTACCTCGAGATACGAGTGCCCTAACATACGAGATTTTTGAGATATGAGCCATCGAGCGAGCGATTTTTGCTTTGAAATACGAGCAACATTTGAGATAGGAGTAATCTCGCGAAATGACCAGCTGCACACGACCCACCAGTTTACCGCGACTCGAGTGTCTCATAGTTTCCCACGCCTCAAGGTTAAGGAACGAATTAAACTCGTATCTCGAGGTACCACTGTACAGTAAAAACATCCCAAAACAATCAAATACATGAAGGCTAAATAGCATATTATGAAACAATGAATGGGTTCTCAACAGGATCAAGAAAGAAATCAAAAACTTCCTGGAAACAAATGAAAATAAACATGCAACAACCCAAAACCTCTGGGATCCAGTAAAAGCAGTCCTGAGAAGAAAATTCATAGCACTATAGGTCTAACTCAAAAAAAATAATAATAAAAATCAACAATAAACTAACCTTACAACTTAAAGATAGAAAGAGAACAATAAGAAAAGCCCAGAGTAAACATAAGGAAGGAAATAATAAAGATTAGAACAGAAATAAGTGACATAGAGATTAAGAAAAAAAATACTCCCCAAAAAATCAATGAAACCAAGAGCTGGTTCTTTGAAAGCATAAACAAGATTGATGAACCATTAGCCAGACTCATCAAAAAACAATGAGAGAGGATTCAAATAAATAAAATCAGTAACAAAAGTAGAGAAGCAATAACTAATACCACAAAATACAAAGGATTTTAATGAAACACTATGAACAACTATTTGCCAATAAGCTGGACAATGTGGATGAAATGGACAAATTTCTAGCAAAATGCAATCTTCTGAAACTAAATCAGGAAAAAACAGAAAACCTGAATAGACCAATATAAATAATGAAATAGAAGCAGGCCAAAGCCTGGGTCCAACGGCCTCACAGGGGAGTTTTATCAAACATTCAAAGAACTAACATCTATTCTTCTCAAACTATTCTAAAGATCCAAGAGGAAGGATACTTCCAATCTCTTTTTATGAAGCCAGCATTATTCTAACTCCAAAACCAGATAAAGACACTACAAAGAAAGAGAATTATAGGCCAATATCCCTGATGAAAATAGATACTAAAATCCTAAACACAATATTAGTAAATCACATCTAGCAATATATTAAAAATAGCACACCCAAGACCAAGTGGGATTTATCCCATGGATGCAAGGCAGGTACAATATTAGTAAACTAGAAGCCCGGTGCACAAAATTCATGCACCAGGGATGGGTCCTTCAGCCCAGCCTGCATCCTCTCCAATCTGGGACCCCTCAAGGGATATCCAACTGCCTGTTTAGGCCCAATGTTACCGGGATTGGGCCTAAACAGGCAGTCAGACATGCCTCTCACGATCCAGGACTGCTGGCTCCCAACTGCTCACCTGCCTGCCTTCCTGATCACCCTTAACTGTTTCTGCCTGCCAGCCTTATAACCCCCTAACCATTCCCCTGCCAGTCTGATTGATGCCTAACTGCTCCCCTGCCAGTCTGATTGCCCCTACCTGCCCTCCCCTGCAGGCTTGGGTCCTCCCAACTGCCCTCCCCTGCTGGCCATCTTGTGGTGGCCGTCTTGTGTCCACATGAGGGCAGCCATCTTTGACCACATGAGGGCATTTATCTTGTGTGTTGGAGTGACAGTCGATTTGCATATTATTCTTTTATTAGATAGGATCAATAAACGTGATACATCACAAAAATGTGATACATCACAAAAATCACATGATCATATCAATAGACACAGAGGAAGCATTCAACAAAATCCAACACCCATTCTTGATAAAAACTCTCAGCAAAGTGGGAATAGAGGGAGAATGTCTCAACATGATGAAGGCTATATATGACAAACCTACAGCAAACATCATATTCAATGGACAAAAACTAAAACCATTTCCCCAAGAACATGAACAAGACAAGAATGTCTGTTTTCACCACTCTTATTCAACACTAAAGGCCCAGTGCACAACATTTGTGCATGGGTTGGGGGCGGGGGGCGTTCTCTCAGCTCAGCCTGCACACTCTCCTATCCAGGACCCCTCAGGGGATATCCGACTGCCCAATTCCAGGGATTGGGTCTAAACCAGCAGACAGACATCTCACTCACAATCCTGGACCTCTCTGGCTCCTAACTTCACACCTGACTGCCTGCCTGATCGACTCTAACTGCCTCTGCCTTCCAGCCTGGTTGCCCCCAACTACCTCTCTGCTGGCCTGGTTGCTTCTAACTATCCCCCCACCCCGCATTGGCCTGGTTTCCCCCAACTGCCCCCATACCCCCTGCTGCTGGGCTGTCACCACACACAGCCTAGTGTTCAGTCATTTGATCGTGCCTCACTAGCCCCCCTCCCAGTCTGGCTGCCCCACACAGACTGCTGTTCAATTGTTTGGTCATCCCTCACTAACCCCCCTGCTGGCCTTGTCATCTCACACAGCCTACTGGTCAGTCATTAGAGTTACTGTGACAATTTGCATAATAGCAGGTCCAGTAGGTAATTGCAGCAGGAAATAAAATCTGCAGAAGTGAACTCCACTTTTTAAAAAATCATTTCTTTGTCTATACCAATAAAAGCCTAGGTGGTGTCTTGCCCTCACATCATCACAAGATGGCCACCCCCATGTTGTCACAAGATGGCCACCCCCACATCATCACAAGATGGCCATTCCCATGTCATCACAAGATCAGGGGAGAGCAGTTGGGGACCAGCAGGCCAGCAGAGGAGGCATTTGGGGGCAACCAGGCTGGCAGAGGAGGGCAGTTGAGGGTGATGAGGTCAGTAGGGAAGGACAGTTGGGGGCAATCGGGTTAGCAGGGGAGCAGTTAGGTGTCAATCAGTGCTTTTTAGCCATTCCAATGGGTAAACTACATATGTGGCTCAACCCTTATTGAGCTCCCCAAGCTTCACCAACCCTGTGATGAAACTCTTGTAATTATGACATGTTGAAATTAGTTTCTGGCATCTCATCTTTTTTTATTTTTTGCACCATTAATATTGGTGCTTCCAGGGTTCAAACCCCAGTTCGGGTGGCCATTAATATTGGAGCCCTTGAGTGAGCATCCATTAATGTCAGGGTTCTTGTCCCAGCATTACAAAAGGTACAGCAATCTGGAGAAAGGAGCTGATGCATAGATTCAATAAGGAGTCCAAGGACGAAAGATAGTTTTGAAAGACATTGGGGTCAGAGGAGCTTCAGCTAAAGGAGCTAAAGACTACCCCTTGACTCAGGATCCCATGCTATTTATTAACACAATTTGTCCTAAGGCAAGGTGGAGACATACACTTCAAAGGGTAGAGTTTCAAAGGGTAGGGTTTACAGAAGCATTGCCAGATTTAGGAATATCCTACAGCTGTTCAGGTGTTTGGCCAACAGAAGGCAATAACATGCAGATTAAAAAGCCCTTAGCTGTCTGGCAGCAGAAAGTCCTATTCAGGTTTGAAGGAGGTGCTGTTCAGCCATCCCAGATAATTCAGTCCTGCTGACATGCTGGAATTGGCTTCTGGTAAATCAGGCCAGCAAGGGAGTGATTAGAAGGTGATCAGACTGGCAGGCAGAAGTGGTTAGAGGCATGCAGGCAGGCAGGCAGGCCAGCCGTCCCAAATTGTGAGAGGTATGTAACTGCAGAATTGGACCTAGGACATCCCTCGAGGGGTCCCAGATTGGAGAAGGTGCAGACTGGGCAGACAGACACACACACCCCCAGTGCATAAATTTTGTGCACCAAGCTTCTAGGTTTTTTTTTTAATATTTCACTTAACCTTTTTAATTTCTTCTTTTTTCTTTCATATCTCTTATATTTCTCTTTCCTTTTCTTATTCTTTTTATTCTGTGTCTATTTTTATTTATTTATTTATTTTTCCATTATCCTTTTCTATCGTACTTTATTCATTACTAGAGGCCTGGTGCATGAAAATTCATGCAGTGGAAGTGGGTCCCTCAGCCTGGCCTTCCCCTTCTCACAGTCCAGGAGCCCTCAGGGGCAGGAGGCAATCCAGCCATCAGGAGAAGGCAATGCCCCCATCACAACTCTGCTGCTGCCACTACTGGCAGCAAAAGCCTCAGCTGACCCTGGTTACCTCAGCCTCAGACAGCCCTGGGCAGCTGAGCAGCTGCCATCCAAGGCTTGCCTGTGCCTTGGGCTGGCCCTGGGAGGCTGGGAGGTTAAGGGAATTTGGGAACTCTAGAGTCAGGTGCACAGAGTGGCTGGACCCACCTGGGAGTGAGCCCGGCCTGCCACCTTCGCGGGGCTGAGGGGACTGGGCACCACCATCTTGTGGCTATGGGTGCTGCCATCTTTGAGGGTGTGGCAGTCAAATAGCATATTCCCTCCTTATTGGCTATGGGTGGCGCCATCTTTGTAAAGGTGTGATGGTCAATTAGCATATTCTCTCTTTATTAGATAGGATGATTACTTCTTTATGTTATGTTTTCTTTTATTTGTTATTCTTTTTTAAAATATATTTTATTAATTTTTTAACAGAGAGAAAGGGAGAGGGATAGAGACTTAGAAAGATTGATGGGAGAAAAACATCAAACAGCTGCCTCCTGCACACCTCCTACTGGGATGTGCCCACAACCAAGGTACATGCCCTTGACTGGAATCGAACCTGGGAGCCTTCAATCCACAGACCAATGATCCACCCACTGAGCCAAACTGGGTAGGTCTGTTTTTTATTTTTATCATTTTTCTTTTCTCTTTCTTCTTTTCTTTTATATTCTTTTGTCATTTCTATTTTTTTTTCTCTAAGTCATTTGATCTCTTGCCTTTCAGTATTTTTTATTTAATTCTTTTTGGTAGTTTGTTGTTGTTGCTTGTAGTGTTGCTTTTGGTGTGGTCTTGTTTTGTCTGGTCTGCTTCAGGCAGTACCTAGATAATGTTGGCATGATATAGCAGCACAGTCAGCCACCATGGGCTGAGCACTCCTGCAAATGAGACAGGAGCAATCAAAACCAAATTACAAAGAGAGGGCTCACAGTCCACACAAGGGACATTCCTAGAGTTCACAGCTTGGGATATCAAAGAGACTATGCCATTGGGTCCCACATGACACCCACTACAGAAGTCCATCCCACCAAGACTGCGAGTTATAGCAGTCCTATCCAATTCACAGACACAAACACCAAGAAACAGCAAAAATGGGGGAACCAAGAAACAGGCCCAAAAAGAAAGAACAGAAGGAATCTCAGGATAAAGAGCTAAGTGAAAGGAATACAAGTAATTTATGAGAATTCAGAGTAATGGTTATAAGGATGTCAAAGAACTCAGTGAGAATTACAATGAACTTAGTGGAAAGTACCATGACATGAAACAAGAAATAGAAGCCATGAACAAGAACCAGTCTGAAATGAAGGATATCATATCTCATATCAACAATACACTAGAAAGAAAAAAAACACACAATAGGTTACATGAATCAGAGGATCAAATCAGCAAAATAGAAGACACGATAGAAAAAAATCACTCAATCAGAGCAGCAAAGAGAAAAATATAAAAAGCAGAATTGAAGGCAAAATAGAGGTTCCCAGACCAAAAAATTAAATAAAAAGGATAAAGGATGTTCTTACCACCAAGCCAGCACTGTAAGAAATGTTAAAGGGACTGCTTTAAGTAGAAGGAGGAGGCGGGGAAGGATGAAGGGGGGAATAGGTATAAAGAATTAAAATGGCAATAAATAAATATCAATCTATATATATAAAGAGGTAAGATGCAAATTTGTCCAGGACACCTTTACAGTCTTGACTGGCTCCAAACCTTAACAGTCACAACCAGCGCATCATGGAGCATGCCCCACCCCAACAGACACACACAGGGGTAGGGGCCTGCTCCCTCCAGCCATAGCACAGCTCAGAGCATGCCCTCACCTCAGTAGACTCGTGAACTGCAGAGGAAATACTTTTTTTGACTCCTCATTGGCTAATCTCCCTGTATGTCACCACTCACAGTGTTCTTGATAATATGGTTAATAAGAATCCAAGAAGGTGATCTAGAGTTTTTTCACCTCACTCCTGGAGGGAAAAATTAAGGTCTGCTGCTGGAAGGGCTAGGAAATGTCATATCCTGCCCTAGCCAGTTTGGCTCAATGGATAGAGCCTCAGCCTGCTGACTGCAGGGTCTGGGTCTGATTCTGATCAAGGGCATGTACCTAGGTTGCAGGCTCCTCCCTGGCTGGGGCCCAGGTCAGGGCTCACGCAGAAGGTAACCAATCAAGTTGTTCTCTCTCACTTTGATGTTTCTCTCTGTCTTTCCCTCTCTCTTCCACATTCTCTAAAAATCAATGGAAACATATCCTCAGATGAGGATAAAAGAAAGAAAGAAGTGTCATGTCCTATGAAAAAGACACATCTTGAAAATGCTTAAAGAAAGTTGAAATTTTTTCGTGTTGAAGGGACTAAGTCCGTGTTGATGAAAACATCTTGGCAGCTGCAGCAGCCAGCAGTGGCAGCAGCAGTGGGGTGATGGGGGTTGGAACCTTCCCCTGATCAGCCCAGTTATCAACCACAGAAGAAGGCCAGATTGCAGCTTGGGCCCATTTCCCAAAAGGAGCGGGCCTAAGCCATCAATAGGACATCCCCTGAGGGCTCCCAGTATGTGAGAGAGGGCAGGCTGGGCGGAGGGATCCTCCCACACCCCCCCCCTGCACGAATTTTGTGCATTGGGCCTCCATTATAACTATAAATGAAAATGGATGAGATGCTCTAATAAAAAACCATAGGGTGACTAAATGGATAAGAAAACATGATCCATATATATGATATCTATAAGAGACCCATCTAAGAACAAAATATTCACACATGATGAAAGTGAAGGGATAGAAAAATACTTTATGCTTGTGGTTGGCAAACTGCAACTTGAGAGCTACATGCGGCTCTTTGGCCCCTTGAGTGTGGCTTTTCCAAAAAATACTATGGCCTGGGCGACTCTATTTTGAATAAGTGATGTTAGAAGTTTAAGTTTAAAAAATTTGGCTCTGTTGACTAATGAGTTTGCCAACCACTGTTTTATGCAAATGAAAACAAAAGTAAAGCTGGGGTAGCAATACTCATATCTGGGGGGAAAAAAACTTCAGAATAAAGGCCTTAGAGCCTGTTGTGAAGGAGGAGAAAATGGCAGCCAAGTAGGCAGACCTGCTGTGCACCTCATCCCACGTTCAGACTGGAAATACAACTAAATCAGAGAACATGCACCTGGAATAACCCACTGAGGTCCAGCTGAGATGGATACTTATACCAAGGAAGGATGGAGACCAGTGGGAAGAGCGAGGCCGGAGAGGAGTTGACCCAGCTCCCAGGGAGTCAGCCAACAGGCAGTGTTGTGCCCAGAGTTCAGGGTCCTCAATAATCCACCACTAAGGAGCCTTTTCCGATGCAAAAGCAAAGAGTCTTTATTCAAACCCGGGTTTGGCTCTCAGCCTCTTTCTGATGCAGCAGCGAGGCAAGAGACCGGACGGGGGGTGGGGGGGGGACAATGAGTTTTATGGGGTAGGATAATTAGGGGGCTTGGGAAAGTGATTAAGGTTACAGAGATTGGTCACTTGAATTGGGGTCTTTCTGTGGTTTTGCCTAATTAGGACCTTAGCTGTGTCCCTGGAGCTTGATTGGTCCATTTGGGTGGGAGTCGGGGAAGTTAAGACATTGCTGACACACCTGTGGCCACTCCCAGAAAAGGGAGTGATTTTAGGCAGGGGTCCCAGCCCTATAGGACAAGATGGAGGGGAGTTCATTTCCTTTCAGCAGCAGGCCAAAGGGAGGAAGCTCCTGCTGCAGGGATCTGTTCTCTGAGAAGATGGGGGCTGGCAGCACAGTCCGGAGCACCAGGGCCTAGATCCACAGCCCAGATAAGATCCAGCCCGTCAAAGGCTGCTGGCCGCGGCACAGACAGGAGCTGGTCAGAGAGAAAGCCAGTTTCATTGTTTTGTTTTGTTTTGTTTGTTTTGGTTTGTCTTGTGTGTGTTTTTAAAACCCAGAGCACAAGAGTTTTCATTTGCAGCTACATTTGCAAGGAGGGACACTCAGACTCCAGGTGCTGAAGGAGAGGCTGGAGTGAAGCATCGAGGGGATTTGTGGGAAAGCAGCAACCAGCAATATTACGTCAAAGATCCCCAAACCGAAACACATTTTTCCTGAGAGTAGCTGGCAGCTCCCAGGAGTCACAGGGAAGGGAAAGGAGAAAACCCGCCCTGGGTGATACAACCTGCCCACCCTCAGGAGGCCTCATGCCACACCCTGAATTTGAGCTTTTCAGAGGAAACAAAAACAGAGGCCAAGCCTAAGGTCTCAGGAGCATCAATACCTAGATTGAAGGAGGGGCTGTCTACCCCACTGTCATGGACACCAGGCTGGTGCTTTCCCCACATGGGGAGCTGATAGGAACTTCAGGTCTCCAGCCAGCCCCACTGATCCCCATACAGGACCTCTGCCCACTTGTCGAGGAGTAGCTCTGGGAAAGGGAAACACACCTGCCACATTCCCTGAAAGCTAAACAGCACCTCCCCTTTCAAAAACGGATTTTGGTGATGAAGATTGACAGCTGGCTGGCAGGCAAAGCTGGGCAGAAGCAGAGCCCAGGGAACCAGGAAAGTTTGCTGACCTGCCCTGACCGCATGCTGCTAACAAGCCTGCCTTAAAGGGAAGACTGGTCCCTCCTGCTGGCAGCCAAGGCCTGTGAAGACAGACACAAAAACGGTGGATCAGTGGATCTCTCAGGGCTTCAGCAGGTTGCCTATCATCAAACGACAGTGCCTGACAGTGGTGAGCCCCTAAGTACCTCGCAGAAAACTCAGCATCATCAGACAAAAAAGTGGGATGAAGCGCTAGCTCCCCTGGGGCCACTTCACTTTTTTCTTCTTCCTTTTTTTTTCTTTTTTTTAAATTTTTATTAATTTTTTATACATATCTTCCCATTGCCCCCCCCTCCCTCCCAGGCATACCCCAACCCCCCAGTGTCTATGTTCATTGGTTATGCTTATATGCATGCATACAAGTCCTTTGATTGATCTCTTATCTACCTCACCTAACTTTAATCTTACTGCTATAATTTCACAGTCTGTTGGAAGCTTTACTGTCTCTGTATCTATCCTTTTGTTCATCAGTTTATAATGTTCTTTATTATCCACAAATGAGTGAGATCATGTGATGCTTCTCCTTCATTGACTGGCTTATTTCACTAAGCATGAGGCTCTCCAGTTCCAACCAGGTTGCTGCAAATGGTAAGAATTCCTTCTTTTTAATGGCAGCATAGTATTCCATTCTGTAGATCTACCACAGTTTTCTGATCCACTCATCTGCTGACAGGCACCTAGGCTGTTTCAAAATTGTAGCTATTGTAAATTGTGCTACTATGAACATAGGGGTACATAAATCCTTTCTCATTGGTGTTTGTAATTTCTTAGGATAAATTCCTAAGAGTGGAATACAGGGTCAAATGGGAGATCCATTTTTAGTTTCTTGAGGAAACTCCATAGTGTTCTCCACAGTGGCTGCACCAGTCTGCATTCCCACCAACAGTGCACAAGGGTTCCTTTTTCTCCGCATCCTCGCCAACACTAGTCATTTGTTGATTTGTTGATGATTGCCATTCTGACAGCTGTAAGATGGTATCGCATTGTCATTTTGATTTGCATCTCTCAGATGATTAATGACTTTGAACATGTTGTCATGTCTCTCTTGGTCTTCCTTTTGTCGTCTTTTGAAAAGGTTCTATTTAGGTCCATTGCCCATTTTTTTATTGGATCCTTCATCTTCCTTTTCTTAAGTTGTATAAGTTGGCTGTATATTTTGGAGATTAAACTTTTATCAGTGATAACATTTGAAAATATATTCTCCCATACAGTGGTCTTTCTTGCTGTTTCGTTGATGGTTTCTTTTGCTGTGCAAAAGCTTTTTATTTTGATGTAGTCCCATTTGTTTATTTTTTCTTTAGCTTCCATTGTCATTGGAGCAGTATCAGTGAAGAAGTTCTTTCGGCATATGTCTGAGATTGTGATGCCTGTGGATTCCTCTAGTGTTTTTATGGTTTCCCTTCTAATGTTTAAGTCCTGTATCCATTTTGAGTTTATTTTTGTATTTGGTGTAAGTTGGTGGTCCAGTTTCATTTTTTTGCATGTATCTGTCCAATTTTCCCAACACCATTTGTTGAAGAGGCTATCTTGGCTCCATTGAATGTTCATGCCTCCTTTGTCAAATATTAATTGAGCATAGTGGTTTGGGTGGATATCTGGGTTCTCTATTCTATTCCATTGGTCTATATGTCTGTTCTTGTGCCAGTACCAGGCTGTTTTGAGAACAGTTGCGTTGTAGTATAGCTTGAAGTCTGGTATTGAGATCCCACCTACTTTATACTTCTTTCTCAGAATTGCTGTAGCTATCCGTGGTCTTTTTTTTTTTTTGTTCCAGATGAATCTATGAAGAATTCTTTGTAGGTCTGTGAAATATGTCGTTGGTATTTTAATGGGTAGTGTGTTGAATCTGTAGATTGCTTTGGGTAGTATGGACATTTTAATGATGTTGATTCTCCCAATCCATGAGCATGGTATGCTCTTCCATCTGTTAACATCTTCCTATATCTCTTTTTTCAGTGTCCTATACTTTTCAGCATATAGGACTTTTACTTCTTTAGTTAGGTTTATTCCTAGGTATCTTAATTTTTTTGGTGCGATGGGAAATGGGATTGCTTTTTTAGTTTCTCTTTCTATAATTTCACTATTAGTGTATAGAAATGCCACAGACTTCTTAGCATTAATTTTGTATCCTGCTACATGGCCGAATTCATTAATTAAGTCAATTAGTTTTGGAATGGAGTCCTTTGGGTTTTTATGCACAATATCATGTCATCTGCAAATAAGGACAACTTTACTTCTTCTTTTTCCAATTTGGATGCCTTTTATTTCTTCTTCTTGCCTAATTGCAATGGCTAATAATTCCAGTACTATGTCGAAAAGGAGAGGTGAGAGTGGGCATCCCTGTCTTGCTCCTGTTTTTAGGGGAAATGGTTTTAGTTTTTGCCCATTGAGTATGGTGTTAGCTGTGGATTTATCATATATGGCTTTTATGATGGTGAGGTAAGATCCTTCTATTCCCACTTTGCTGAGAGTTTTTATCAAGAAAGGGTGTTGGATTTTGTCAAATGCTTTTTCTGCATCAATTGATATGACTATGTGATTTTTATCTCTCAATTTGTTTATGTGATGTATCACATTTATTGATTTGCGGATATTGAACCATCCCTGCATTCCTGTGATGAATCCTGCTTGGTCATGGTGTATGATCTTTCTGATGTACTGCTGGATCCGGTTTCCTAGAATTTTGTTGAGGATTTTGGCATCTATGTTCATGAGAGATATTGGCCTATAATTCTCTTTCACTGTGTTGTCTTTATTTGGTTTTGGTATTAGGGTGATGCTGGCTTCATAGAAGGTGTTTGGAAGTGTTCCTTCTTCTAGAATGTTTTTGAATAGTCTGAGGAGGACAGGTTTTAATTCTTCCTTGAATGTTTGGTAAAACTCTCCTGTGTAGCCATCTGGTCCCGGGCTTTTATTTGCTGGAAGCTTTTTGATGACTGCTTCAATTTCTTCCATAGTTATTGGACTATTGAGGTGTTTGGCTTCTTCCTCATTGAGTTTTGGGAGGTTATATTTTTTCTAGGAAAATGTCCATTTCTTGCAGGTTGTCCAATTTGTTAGAATAGAGTTGTTCATAGTATTTTTTAACAATCCTTTTTATTTCCACAGGGTCTGTTGTTATTTCTCCTCTTTCATTTCTGATTTTGTTTAATGGGTCTAATCTCTTTGCTTCTTGGTGAGCCTGGCTAGAGGTCCATCAATCGTGGTTATCCTTTCAAAGAACCAGCTCTTTGTTTTGTTGATTTTTGAATTGTTTCTTTGGTCTCCAAGTTGTTTATCTCCGCTCTGATCTTCACTATTTCCTTCCTTCTGAGTACACTGGGCTTTTCTTGTTGCTCTACTTCTAGCTCTTTGAGTTGTAGGCTTAGGTAATTTATTACCATTGTTTCCTGTTTTTTTGCAGTAGGCTTGTAGGACTATGAACTTCCCTCTCAAGACTGCTTTCACTGTGTCCCATAAATTTTGTATTGTTGTGTTGTCATTGTCATTTGTTGCCATGATGTTTTTTATTTCTTCCTTGATCTCTCTGGTTACCCAGTTGTTGTTTAATAGCATGCTTTTTAGTCTCCATGTGTTTGAATTCTTTCTATTGTTGTTATTATAGTTGATTTCCAGTTTTATACCACTGTGGTGTGAGAAAATGCTTGATATGATTTTTATCTTCTTGAATTTGAAGAGACTTTTCTTATGACCCAATATATGATCTATCTTTGAAAATGACGCATGTGCACTGGAGAAGAATGTACATTCTGTGGCTTTGGGGTGAAATGTTCTGAAGATGTCAATTAATCCATCTGCTCTATTGAGTCATTTAGGATTGATGTTTCTTTGCTGATTTTTTGTTTAGAGGATTTGTCCAATGGTGACAGTGGGGTATTAAAGTCTCCTACTATGATTGTATTGCTGTCAATCTCTCCCTTAATATTCTCCAAGAGTGTTTTTGTGTATTTAGGTGCTCCTATATTGGGTGCATATATGTTTACCAGAGTTATTTCTTCTTATTGGATTATTCCCTTTAGTATTATGAAGTGGCCTTCTTTATATCTTGTTACAGCCTTCATTTTGAGATCTAATTTGTCAGATATAAGTATTGCAACCCCAGCTTTTTTTTTTTCATTTACATTGGCCTGAAATAACATCTTCCATCCCGTCACCCTCAATCTGTGTGCATCTCTTTTCCTGAGGTGGGTTTCTTGCAGACAGCAGATATATGGATCATCTTTTCTTATCCAATCGGTTATCCTATGTCTTTTTATTGGAGCATTTAATCCGTTTACATTTAAAGTTCTTATTGATAAGTACTTATCTATTGCCATTTTTAGTCCTTACCCCCGAGTTCCTTCTTCACTTCCTCTTTCTTTTTATTACAGCAGACCTTTTAACATTTCTTGCATTGCTGGTTTGGTGGTAATAAATTCCCTTAGTCCTTTTTTGTCTGTGAAGCTCATGATTTCACATTCAATTTTGATTGAGAGTCTTGCAGGGTACAGTATTCTTGGATTCAGACCCTTCCTTTGCATGACTTTGTATATTTCATTCCATTCCCTTCTGGCTTGATGAGTTTTTGTTTAGAAGTCAGTAGATAGTCTTCTGGGGGTTCCTTTGTAGGTAACTTTCTGTTTCTCTCTGGCTGCTTTTAAGATTCTTACCTTGTCGTCGGTGTTTGCCAATTTAATTATAATGTGCTTTGGTGTCAGTTTGTTGGGGTTCATTTTGCTTGGACTCTGTGAGCTTCTTGGATTTGTGTGGGTTTTTTCTTTCCTATATTGGGGAAATTTTCTGTCATTATTTCTTCAAACACGTTCTCTAATTCTTGTTCATTTTCCACTCTTTCTGGAACCCCAGTTATGCAGATGTTGTTTTGTTTCATGTTATCCCAAATTTCCCTTAGAGTCTCCTCTTGCTTTTTAACTTTTTTTTCTAGAAGCTGCTGTACTTGGGTATTCTTTCCCACCATGTATTCTAGGTCACTGATGCAGTCCTCTGCTTCTTCTAATCTACTCTTGATGCTTTCTATTGAGTTCTTTAAAGCAGTGATGTCACTTTTTATATCTTTGTGCATTTCTTTTTGCTTCGTCTTCATTTCCTCTTGGCTCTTACGCATATTGTCAAATTTGTCTTCCATTCTTTTCATCCACCTTATGATCATTTCTCTGAACTCTTTCTCTGGTATGCTTATTTCTGCTTCTATTTCGTTTACTTCCTTTTCTGGTGAAAGCTGCCTTTCTGTCTTATGTGGGCTGTTTCTTTTTCTGCCCATGGTCTTTCTTCTCCAGGTGTCTGGTTATGTAGTTCTCTCTCCTACGTTGATTGAAAGGCACAAACTACAACACGACCAGGTACAGCACACAAAGCTATGAGTAGAAATGTATTCAAGATGTTAATAATCACAAATAAGGTGACCACCAATGAAGGACAAATTAGGGGTAAATAGAGAAAGAAGAAAAGGAAAATGAGGAAAAAGAAAAGAAAGAAATGCCAAATCTAATTGGGAGAGTGAGGGGAAAAAAAAGATAAATAAATTAACAATAAAATAAAATAAAATAAAATAAGAAAATAGAAAGAAGAAGGAGAAGGAAGGAGGAAGAGAAAAAAAGTCAGAGAGAAAAGAAAGTGTATTAGAGAGATCAGAGTAACAAAATACAGATGTCAGGAGATAACTACAATAGAACAGTCACTAATCCCAATAAAGGCCAGCAACCAGTACCTAGAGATTAAGGCAAACTGCAAATAGCAACTGGTATCGAGGGAGTTGAGGGAAAAGAGAGGTAGAAAACAAAGCAAGCAAAAAGCAAAATAAAACAAGTAGAATAAACTAAAACAATTTCACACAAAAAATTCAAAAAATCGATATAATCACTTTTCAGGCAAATAGCAACAAAAGGACATAGAGAAAAAACAACTTTTTGGCTAGTGAGGACAAGAAGAGAGAGGTTTGTGTGGACTTGTAGTAGGGGATTTGAAATTAGATATATAAATGGGGTGAAATTTTAACCAGGTAAAGAGAAAAATAGGGAGAATCTATAGTTGGAAAAGGGAAAGAGAAACAAGACAACAAAATGGGGAAAGTTAGGAGGAAAGTGTTGTCATAAAGGTAGAGTTGAGTTGCAGTAAAATTATGCTAAAGGAAAGATGAAAATAGAATGTAGAACTCTAATCCTGAAATAAAATAAAGAGAAATCAAAATGACACCTGTTTTTTTCCCAAAAAGGTGAAGTACTAGTAGTAATTAATAATACTAGTTTAAAACAAAAATGTAATAATTAAAAAGGTAAAATCAATTGAGGCAGAAGGAAAAAAAATTGCCTTTTAATTAAAATATGTGAAAATGAAAAATAAAAAAAAATTAAAAAAAAAAAAAAAGGAAAAAGAAAAAAAAATAGAATGGTCCTTCACTTCCACTATTATTCTGCTTGGCACTCCTGTTTCCCAGTAGGGAAGGTATTGCAGTTCCTTGTGTTCCCCTCTTGGTGTTTTAATCTCTTTATTCTTTCGTGGATGACAATTTGTGTGTCATCCACTGGGTGGCAGTGATTCAGAACTGATCTCTGAGACAAAGCACAGGACCTCTCTAGGCTGTGCTCAGATCCTGCTACTCTGTGGTTCTCAAAGCCAGTTTGTGGGGGTTTTGCAGCCGGGACACTGTAATAACTCCCAGGCTGTCCCTCTGCCCCAGAAAAAAACAAAAACGAGTCGTTTTCCAGAGCTCTCCTCTGTCAACAGCTCAGAGGGTTTGCCTTCACACTTAGGGATCGTGCCCTGACCACCTCTGTGGACCTCTCCAGAGGCAGCTTTCCCGCATCCCGGTTCCCACAGTGTGCGCGTCTTTGTTGTGGGGTGGGGGGGAGGTAGGAGACCTCACCCTGACCCAGGCAAAATCTGACCCTTACGCGGGCCACGTGAATCTCCGAATTTGCTGCCTGCCCATCCGAGCCGCCTGGGAAGCCGTGCTCTGGGTCCCCGGCTGCTCTGTGGGTGCCTCCGTCAGCCGCAGCTTTCAGACCTCCATAGACATCCACCTCCCTCTTATCCCAGGCGCAATCTGACCTTTCTGTGTGCTCTATGGATCTCTGATTCCGCCAAGTGTCTGCGCCGATTGGAGAGCGGAGTTCTGGGTCCCCGGGTCCCCGGCTGCTCAATGGGTGCCCAGCCGAAGGCTTCAGACCGCCGCAGACATCCACCTCCCACTGCAAGATGGCTCGGTCTCCACATTCGCGCTGGTGGCCCCAGCGGACAAAAACCCTGTAGCAGTGGGGCTGCCTGGCCGGGAGAGCCCCGTCCAGCAGTCCCCCACCTTCTCCTGGAGGATAACTGACTCTTAGCTTGCCAACAAACACTCCCAGTGCGACTCTCAGCCGCTCTCTCTCCCTCAGCCCAGTGACAAAGGTCCAGATGCATCTGTCTACTCCGCCGCCATTTTCTCTAGTCCCCTTTTCTTCCTTTTTTCTCTTTCTTGTTTTTGTTTGTTTTAAATTTACCTCCTTTATGTACCTATTTTATTAGTTTGTTATTGTTCTAGTCAGTTGTTGCATTCATATATCTATTTTTCCTCTTTCCTTTCTTACTCAATTTTTTTTTTCACTACTCAATTTTTTTTCTTCCTTTCTCTTTTCTTTTCTTCTGCTTTTCCAACATTTTTCCTTTCCTTATTTTAGGTTTATCTGCTTTGTCCTCTATTATTTTTTTTCAATATTTTTCTCCCTTCCTTTTCTTTTCTTTCATCCTCCTTCATTTTAAACTGTTTTCCTTCCTCTAATGCCTAATTCTTTATTCTTATTTTCTTTATTTCAGCTCTGCATTTACATATCTCTCCCCCCATTTTGTTATTCTTTGTTTGTGCTTCTTTTTTGTATGTTTGGGTTTTTTGTTTTGTTTTGTTTTCTCCTCGTGTGTGTGTGTGTGTGTGTGTGTGTGTGTGTGTGTGTGTTTCTATCATTCTTGCTCTCTCTTCTCTTTCCTAATGCTCTCTCTCTCTCTGGTGGTTGCTTTTGTTGGTGCTATAGGGGTCTTTTGCAGATTTTTGTTTTTCTTCTTTTGTTTCATGTTTTGTAGTGTTTGTTGTATTTTGTTCTGTTCAGTCAGCACTTCCACAGCAGCTTTCACAGTGTGCTTGGAGGTGAGCCACAAAGTCAGCCAGAGAGGAGACTCCTCCACAAATGGGAAAATAACATTCAAGACCCAACTACAACAGGAGCACCCAAATAACTCAATTAAGAGGCTTTCCTAGATCACCCAGTTCAGGAGATTTAAGAGACTACACCACTGGGTCTCACAAAACATCTAATACAGAAGATCATCACACAAAGTCTGGGAGGCATAGAAGTTAGATCTAATACATAGAAACAAAAACAAAGAGCCAGTAAATTGGAAGACAAAGAAATAACCCCCAAATGCAAGAAAAGGTGGAATTACCAGGAAAGGAACTAAATGAAATGGAGGCAAGCAATTTGTCAGATAAAGGGTTTGGAGTGATGGTAATAAGGATGCTCAAACAATTCAGTGAGACTACAAGCAACTTAATAAGAATTAAGTTCTTTAGTGAGAGCTACACTAACTTGAAAAGAGAGGCTGAAACATTAAGAGTCAATTGGAAATGAGAAACATAGAGTTGAGATAAAGAATGCCCTGGAGAATTCAACAGTAGACTAGAGGAAGCTGAGGACTGAATCAATGAATTAGAAGACAAGGTAGAAAAAATACCCATTCAGATCAGCAAATTTAAAAAAAGGCAGGAGGAGAGTCTAAGGGAGCTTTGGGACAACATGATATGTAACAACATTTGCATTATAGAGGTATCAGAAGGACCATAATCTGAGAAAGAAACAGAGAACCTGATTGAAGAAAAATTGGCAGAAAATTTCTCTAAACTGGTGAAAACAGTACTCAAGTCAGTAAACACAGAGAGTCACAATCAAAATAAACCCCTGAAAGGCTGCATTCCTGCACCAGTGGTGTTTTTGCTTCACTAATACACTCCCGGTGTATGGAACTCGCTCTTCTCTCTCCAACAACCCTGGCAACTCCTTCTGGCCAAAGGGCTCCTGGGCCTCAGGGTGTGGGGATAGGAGAAAGAAAAGCTAGTGCCCTACAGTGCTGCCATGCTGCCCTTGTGGGTCAGGCCTGACCAGGTCCAACTGGCATGTCACTCAGTGGCTCCAGGTGTGTTTGCTGTTCACATGCCCAGGACACTCGAGAAGTGCATGTATCATGCAGGGCAGGGCAGGCTGTGGGCTCAGCTGGACCTTTGCTGGTGCCTTTTCTCAGAAGCTACAAAACTCTCTTTCCCATTTTGAAGCTGCCACACCCCAGAAGCCTCACCCAGGGCCCCAGGTGTCAGGTGTGTCTGGAGGGGCAGCTGTGCCTTCCTGGTTCTTAGCAGGCCCAGGTCTGGCCTGCCTGCATATGATGGGTGTACCCCTGGGGAGAAGCCACCAGATCAGTGACCACTTTGGTAGACTGTGCTCTGGGACCAGATGTCCACCTTAGACACCTGGGGGATTGTGGTCCACCTAGTGTCTTTCTTCAGAGTCAGAATCTCAGAGTTCTGACAGGAGGCAGAGCTACAACTGATTTGTCTTTCTATAAAGTAAATAATAGGTAATTAGCCAATAAAACATTTCTTTGAGGGGAAGTAAACTTCAATAAATAAATAAATAAATAAATAAATAACACCCCCCACCCAAAAAAAAGAAACCCACGCCAAGGCACATCATAATTAAAATGGCAAACATTAAAGACAAAGAAAGAATCTTAAAGATGCCAGAGAGAGACAGAAAGTCACCTACAAGGGAGCTCCCATTAGGCTAACAGCTGACTTCAGGCCAGAATAGAATGGTATCAAGTACACAAAGTAATTAAAAACAAGGGATTGAAACCAAGACTACTCTATGCAGCAAGGCTATCTTTCAAAATTGAAGGTGAGGTAAAAAGCTTCACAGGCAAACAAACAAACAAACAAACAAAAAACTAACTAACTAAAAGAGTTTATTATCACTGAGCTAGCACTGCAAGAAATGGGCTGTTGTAAGATGGAGAAATCGAGATAAAGAGAAGAACACAGGCATAAAGAATAAAAATGGCAATAAATAAGTAGCTATCAATAATAATCTTAAAGGTAAATGGCTTAAATGCTCTAATCAAAAGACATAGGGTAGCTGAATGGATTAAAAAAAAAAAAACATGACCCACATATATGTTGTCCACAAAAGACCTGCCTCAGAACAAAGGACTCATACAGACTAAAAGTGAAGGGATAGAAAAAAATTTTCCAGGCAAATGGAAAAGAGAAGAAAAAAAAAAAGCTGGGGTAGCAATATTAATATCTGAAAAAATAGACTTCAAAGGTGAAGACTATAGCAAGAGATAATGAAGGCCACTTCATAATATTAAAGGATCGATAGAAGAGAATATAACTCAGGTAAACTTATATGCATCCAAAACAGAGCACCCAAATACATAAAGAGAGAGATCGGC
Organism: Lasiurus cinereus; assembly: GCA_011751065.1. Classification (NCBI taxonomy): domain Eukaryota; kingdom Metazoa; phylum Chordata; class Mammalia; order Chiroptera; family Vespertilionidae; genus Lasiurus; species Lasiurus cinereus. The sequence goes on along the minus strand of JAAGEH010000268.1, from coordinate 307,117 downwards.
AGCAATACCATCATAGTAGGGAACCTTAACACCCCACTGACATCATTGGATACATCTTCTAGAAAAAAAAATTAACAAGGAAACAGTGATCCTAAATGACTCACTAGATCAGATGGAATTAATTGACATTTTCAGAACATGTAACCCCAAAGTTACAGGATATATATTCTTCTCAAGTGCACATGGAGCATTTTCAAAAATAGATTACATGTTAGGACACAAACTAAGTCTCTACAAGTTCAAGATTGAAATTATATCAAGGATATTCTCAGATCAAAATGGCATGGCCGAGACAGGTTTGACTCAGTGGATAGAGCGTCGGCTTGCGAACTGAAAGGTCCCAGGTTCGATTCTGGTTGGGGGCATGTATCTTGCTTGCGGGCACATCTCCACTGTGGGGCGTGCAGGAGGCGGCTGATCGATGTCTCTCTCTCATCGATGTTTCTGACTTTCTCTCTCTCTCCCTTCCTCTCTGTAAAAAATCAATAAAATATATTTTTTAAAAATGGCGTGAAATTAGAAACCTATAATAAAAATACTGAAAAACATTTAAACACATGGGGGCTAAATAGCATGTTATTAAAAAATTAATGGGTTCCAAAAAGATCAAGGAAGAAATTTAAAAAAAAGACATCCTGGAAACAAATGAAAATGAACATACAAAAACCCAAAATCTATGGGGCATAGCAAAAACAGCCTTGAGAAGGAAGTTCATAAAATTACAGGCTACCTCAAAAAAACAAGAAAAGCTCCAATAAACTATTTAACATCACAATTTAAAGATTAGAAAGAGAAACAAACAAAAATAAAAGCCGAAAGTAGAAGAAAGAAAATAATAAATATCAGAGAGATGCAAAATAAAACTAAAATGAGGTATCACACCTGTCAGAATGGCTTCCATCAACAAATCAACAAACAGCAAATCCTGGCAAGGATGTGGAGAAAAAAGAGAAACCTCGTGTACTGATGGTGGGAGTGTAGATTGGTTCAGCCATTATGGAAAACAGTATGGAGTTTCCTCAAAAACTAAAAATGGAAGTGCCTTTTGACCCAGCAATCCCACTTCGGGGAATATATGCTAAGAATCCTGAATCACCAAGCAGAAAGAACGTATGCATCCCTGTGTTCATAGCAGTGTTTTTACAATAACTAAGATCTGTAGATGAGTAGATAAAAAATCAGTGGTACATTTACACAGTGGAATATTATCTATACTAATGAGAGAGAAATATGGTAATTGACCATCACTCCACAGCCAATCAGGAGGAAATATGCAAATTATGGGACAAAGATGGTGGAGATCCATGGAGCCAGCTGGAGTGGATGGGAGATTTGTGTTGCACCCAGCAATGGAGGAAGCCAGCTGCTGAAGGAGAGGCCTGTGGGCCATGGCCACAAAGCATGCCTGAGTGTGCTGGAGGCTTGGGTTGCCCAGGCTGACTGCCAAGGGAGGGCCTGCAAACAGGCTTCATCCCCTCACCCAGGCTGGCCATACCACTATTGGCAAACAGCCATTAGCCCCTCACCCAGGCTGGTCAGGCACCCCAGTGGAACCCCCACCCTGAAAGGGGTGTGGCCAGCCTGAAAACAGCCCTCAGCCCTTCACCCAGGCTGGCCACGCCCCCATAAAGTGAGGGTCTCTGCTGGGGAGCATGCCCAGCCTGCAAACTGCCTCGCCCCTGGCCTAGGCCCGCACCATCCCCAGTGAGGACTCCAACCCCAATGGGGGCATGGCCAGCCTGCAAACCACCACAGGCCCCTCGTCTAGGCTGCCCCATTCCCCGCAAGGGAACCCCCACCCTGATCCTGAGCACCCTTCAGGGCAAACCAGCCAGCCAGCCCCACCTGTGTACTAGGCCTCTATCAATACTAATAAAAGGGTAGTATGCTAATTAGACTGGGAGACCTTCCAGGAGACCTTCTGGTTGTTCTTCTGGACAAAGCCATAGTGGTGGGGCTGAGGTAGAGGCGGTTAGGGGCCAAGAAGGGAGGGCAGTTGTGGGTGATCAGGCCGGTGTGTGTGTGTGGGGGGGGGGGGTAATTGCAGGCGAGCAGGCCAAAAGGGGGGGCCAGTTGGGGGCAATTAGGTTGGCAGGGGGGGCAGTTGGGGGCGAACAGGCTGGCGGGGAGGCAGTTGAGGGTGATCAGGCTGGTGGAGGGGCAGGCCAGCAGGCATAGTGGTTAGGAACAATCAGGCAGGCAAACAGGTGAGCGGTTAGGAACCAGCAGTCCCGGATGGTGAGAGGGATGTCCAACTGCCAGTTTTGGCCCTAAACCGGCAGTCAGACAAGGGATCCCAGATTGGAAAGGGTGCAAGCCGGGCTGAGGGATACCCTTCCTCTCCAGCCCCCTTGCATGAATTTCATGCTTGCACCAGGCCACTAGTGTAGCTTTAAAAAAGAATGAACTTATACAGTTTGCAACAGCATGGAGGGACCTGGAGAGTATTATGCTAAGTGAAATAAGCCAGTCAGAGAAAGACAAGTATCACATGGTCTCACTTATATGTGGAATCTAATGAACAAAATTAACTGCTGAACAAAGTAGATCCAAAGGCATGGATACATAGAACAGACTGTCAGAGGGGAAGGGGGAAGGACTGGATGAAAGGTGTAGGGATTAGCTAAAAATCATATATACATAACAGGGAGACACAGATCACAATGTGTGACAGCTGCAAGGAACGGGGTGAGGGTAGGTGGAGGTGGGCCAGGGGGAAATGTTGATGGCAAGAAACTTTGAGGGTGGCCTGTACCTGGTGCACTATGCAGACTATGTTTAATTGAACTGTACACTTGAAGCCTGTATGTACTGCAAACCAATGTCATCTCTACAAACTCAATCAATAAAAAAAAGAGTTGAAGCTAACAGGAGGGCAGTTAACCGCCCCGCCCCTCATCTCTGCAAAGGCATTAGGGCCCCTGGGCAGTCCCTTATTCTACCCTCATCCTCTGAGCCAGCAGTTTCATTGAGCTGGGTGGGGCATTGGCAGCACCCGGTCCTGGTGGCTCATCTCAGTTTACTCTTAAAAAGGTTCCAAAGTGCCCCACTGCCCTTTCTGGTGGCTCCTCCCACCCAGCTGGCCCTTTCTAGGAAGAAAAAAGATGAAGCTGAGATGAGGTCCTGCAGAGAGCCAGGCATCCACACCCACAGGTGCCCAAACCCCTCACCCCGGCTTTGTGAGCCTGACTTGGCTCTGGAGTCCCTAAAGGCCTGTCCCTTGGGGTGAGAAAGAGGACAATGCCCTGGGGATAACAGATGCCTGTCAGCCTCCCTGAACTAGCAGAACCTGCCCTGTCAACAACCCTGCCACGCCCCCATAAGGTGAGGGTCTCCGCTGGGGAGCATGGCCAGCCTGCAAACTGCCTCACCCCTGGCCTAGGCCCACACCATCCCCAGTGAGGACCCCAACACCAATGGGGGCATGGCCAGCCTGCAAACCACCACAGGCTCAGAGGGTCTAGGGGGTCCCAGACAAGACTCCAGTGCAGGACAAGGAGCCCAGGCCCAGTAGCGGGGCCAGAAGGTCCTGCCAGCCACCCACAGAGGCTCCCAGCAGGGCCTGGCGGGAGCGGGAAGCGGCCTGTTCCCCACGGGTCGCAGGCAGGCCACAAGCCTGGGTCCTGGAGACAGGTGGAAGGCCAGGGCCACGGTGTTTCCATCTGAACTGCTCTGATGTTCGTTCATTTATTTATACTCCCTTCTTCCCAAAGATTTCAGGAGATCTTAAAACCCAGCTGGAAAGGGTAGGCGGAGGTGGTGAAGGAGAGAGAAAAGGGCCAGCTGCCAAAGCAAGGTTTAATGAGGGCAGCTCAGGGCGCCCTGCTGCGCCCTCCGCTCACTGCCCACGTTGGCTGGTCCGGCCAAGAACGCGAGCTGAGGACCCCTCCCCCAGGTCTGGACCCCTCAAAGTTCGGGGAGATGCGTGGCGGCAGGCGCCCTGGAAGCCTCTAAGCGCCTGAGACCTGCCACCACCGAACAGCCGCCTGGACGACACTGGCAGGCCCCGCGAGGGTGCAGCGGGAAGGCCGGCTGCATCCTGCAAACCCGGAGTCCTGGCGGGGCGCCTGGCCCCGGGGCGGCGCCGCGGCGGAGGGAACGGGGAGGCGCCCTGGAGGAGGTGGGACTTTCCTGGAAACGCGGACAGAGCGAAGGCATCTCGTGAAGACAACGACAGGAGAACTGGGGGGCGAACGCTGGTCGAGGCGGGCCTCCCAGGTGAGACCAGAGTGGCCACGAGTCGCCCGCTCGACCCCGCTCCTCACCCCGGTACTGCAGGGCCGCCCTGGGTGGGTTTGCGACTCCAATAGAAAAGTCTGTCCCGAAACCGGCCCCTCTTTCGCCCGCGTGGGCAGTAAGCAGGATGGACCTCGGAGGAGGCCCTGAGGACAGACTCAGGCACCCCACTCCTCTGGGGAAGCCACAGACGACAGGATCACTGCACTGTCGGTGCTGCCCCCGCACGCCGAGCCGCGGGACTGCAGCGGGCGGGAGGCCGCTGGTTGATCTCCCGGTTCTCTGACTCTGAGGAAGAATGGTGGGTAGGGAGAGAAAGCCTGCGTTTGGGTTCTGGGGCTATTTTAGGTTTAAAGCAAATTACCTTTCACTCCTAAAGCCGAAATTTTATCGCGGCTTTTCCTCCTTTCGGAGCAGAAGTACAGTGACTAGTTTTTATTTGATCATACCTTCCTACCACTAGCCGTGTTCTTTTCTTTTTCTCTGGCATTAAATGAAAGATTATACATTAAAAATTTTATCAAGTGTGTATTTAGGAAACAAAGGTAGTCAAGAGCAGAAGAGCTGCCATTGCTTTTGCCTGAACTCACAGCACTCAGACTGGGCGCTGCTTCCAGCAAACAATTAGGCCTCCTTGTATTCCTGTACAATCTAGGACCAAGGCAACCTTCGTCTGCTCACCTCGGATCCTCAGCAGTCCTGTACTGTAATGTGTGTTCCTGCCCACTTTTCAGGGGGTGACACTGAGGCTCAATCAGAGAGGACTCTGATAAGAGCTCCCTACCCACCCCCCAGGGGTGTCACCAGTGTGCCCTCTCCCTCCACAGGCTGAAGCAACTTAGGGTAGGATTCGTGGTTCACCTGATTTGACTTTGAGATGGAGCAAGTTGCCTGCAGTCTGGGGCCACAGTGCTGGGCAGCGCTTTGATCAAAGGGGGAATGGAGTAAAATTCCACAGCCAAAAGGGAAGACGTGCTCCCTCCTAAGAAAACTCTAGAAAGAGCCATTCCAGCAGGTGTGAGGTTGGGTTAACAGCTTCCCTGGGGGAGCTGTTTATCTGGGGTCCAGCTGCTGGACTCTTGGCAGGGGCAGCCACCCACTGGGACCCTGTGTAGGCCATTCTTCCAAGTCTCCCCCTTGGGACTGTGAGATTGTCACAAAATGGGGCCACTGTTAACATCCAGCTTTCTCATGAGCACACTGGACCACGGTCCTTTCAGACAGCAAAGATGGGTGTCAGGAGCTGAGGACTGGCCCTTAAAAGCCTCTCACAGCTCCACCCCAGCCTCGACCCTGCCTGGAGATAGCAGGGACTGGGAGGGTGAAGGTAGGCTCAGGAGCCAGACAACCCAAGATCAGAATCTCAGCTCTATCACTCTCACAAGAGAGGAGTTTGGTGCCCTGGCAGACACCTGTGGGCTCCATGCTGGGCCCAGACTCCAGGACTTGGGGCAGTGGTGCCCATGGGGAAGTGTTTTGCTGGGGTTTATCCACCCTGCTTTCCTGGGCCAGAGGGAGACCACCAGCCAGCCACGTGACCTTCACCAGGGTCTTCACCCCATTGGAGCTTGTTTTCCTTTCTGCAAAATGAGTACCATAGTTACTCCGAAGGCATGCTGATGGGTTAAGTATGACACATCTATTATAGTAGTTCCGATTGAAGAGCAGCCTCCATTCTGATTTACCATTTGGTCATCTAGATCAAGACTCCTGGCTGACCAAGGCTGCTCTGACTGGGCCTGAGCTTCTGCCTCCAGGCCATGAAGGGAGACTCCCCAGGACTCCGCCTAAAGAGGGTCAAGTGACTGCAGGTGGAGATGGCACACGACCCCACGCCCACCCCTGCCCCTCCAGCTCTATGTCATTCTCATTGTGTCCAGGACACTGCACCCTCTGTCCCTAGTAGCTGTTCAATTAAATGTCAGTCTTAATGGTTTTTGGGTGTCAGGTGATTGTTCCAGTTATCTGGGTTTGCTTCCTGGAGTTTGTGGTGTGATTTAATATATTTTAACAATGTCACTGAGATATAATTTACACAATAAACCCTCACAAACCCTCCCCCCATACTTTCAGGGACCCCAACAGAAGGAAAGCAAGGATCCCTTGTAGGGGTTGTTGTGGGCATTTGAACCCAGCTGGACTCCCAGAGACCACTCTGGCTGGAGTCAAAACACTAGGCCCATCGCTGCTGACCCGCTGGGGCCACGCAGGGTCCCACACGCTAGCCCTTCTCCGGGGCTAGGTAAGCCTGGGCAGGCCCCCTAGCCTTGGCAGGCAAGGCACCTGCAGAGCCTGTTAGGCTTTTGTGGACTCGCGCAATTTTGTAAATATTGGCTCAACTTTTTACAACTTTTTCTTTAGGGTTATAATCATGGAGGACAGATGCACACCAAGGACGAACTGTGTAGAGCGGCCGAAAGGCCTCGCAGACAGGGCAGCGAGTCCCCACGAGGGGCGCGGCGGGGCGGTCGCAACGCAGCCGGGTCCCCGCAAGAGAGCCCCTTCTCCCTCTCCCCATGCAAGCTCCACGCCCGCTCCCAGAGGGGGGGAAGCGGGTTCCCTGCAGCGAGACCAGGAGGAGGGTGCAGGCCTGCTGACACCCTCCCGCTCAAAGAGCCGCCGCTCCCGCGTCACGTCCTCCAGGCGCTCCCCAAGACCTTACACACAGCCTTCCGCCTCGGAGAGGCCCCCGAGGCTAGGGAAGGTCCCGGCGCAGAGCGTGGGCCGAGCCTGCAAACTCCGGAGGCGGAGCCGAGGATCGGCGCAGGCGGCGACGGCAGGCGGCACCGTGCGGGCAGTGGGCGGGGCGGGCGCCAGCGGACGCGGCAGCGCGGGGAACTGCGCAGTCTTCTCGGCGCGCGGGGCGGTGAGGGCCGCGGGGCGGGCGGTGGCCGAGTCGGGGAGGCTGGGGCCAGACGGGCTGGCGGAGAGCCGTCATGGCGCCGCGCGGGGCCAGGGCCCGAGCCTCTGCGCGCCACCCGGGCGCCGAGTAGCCGAGCGTAGCCGACGCGCGGCGGCGGAGGGAGCAACGCCCGCCCGTCCGCAGGCCGCCGGGCGGGCGATGGTGACACATGCGGCGGCGGCGCGGCGGGACCATGGTTGAGCGCGCCAGCCGGTTCGTGCTGGTGGTGGCGGGCTCGGCGTGCTTCATGCTCATTCTATACCAATACGCGGGCCCCGGGCTGGGCCGCGGAGCCCCCGGCCGCGCGCCGCCGGACGACCTGGACCTCTTCCCCACGCCCGATCCGCACTACGAGCGGAAGTACTACTTCCCGGCGCGCGAGCTGGAGCGCTCGCTGCGCTTCGACATGAAGGGCGACGACGTGATCGTCTTCCTGCACATCCAGAAGACGGGCGGCACCACCTTTGGCCGCCACCTCGTGCAGAACGTGCGCCTCGAGGTGCCCTGCGACTGCCGGCCCGGCCAGAAGAAGTGCACCTGCTACCGGCCCAACCGCCGCGAGACCTGGCTCTTCTCCCGCTTTTCCACAGGCTGGAGTTGCGGGCTGCACGCAGACTGGACCGAGCTCACCAGCTGTGTGCCCGGCGTGCTGGACCGCCGCGATTCCCCCGCGCTGCGCGCGCCCAGGTGAGCCCATCACTGCGGCCACGCGGTCGGACCGAGCGCGCACCCCGCGCGGTCTGGCCGCTCCCCCGCCCTCCCCTCTGTAAGTCCCACTGGCTACAGCCCCACGTGCCGGGCGTCCAGGCCCCAGCCATATGACCTCGCTCTCCCCTCCTGTTCCAGTCTCCTTCCCCATCTCCCACAGGGCGTGTAGTGCCTGGGCTCCCGCCCGGTCATCGCAGGCCAGAGTGAACCGGGGCCGCCTCACGTGTAAGCCCAAGCTGGCCTCGGTAGCGGGCGCAGGACAGTAGATTCTGGGCGTGTGTTCCCACCTGGTGTGTGCGCTTTCCTGTGCCACTCTCTTAAGGCACTTCCACCCTAAGCTAACGGGAGACATGGAAACTGGTCTCCCTCCTCCTGTAGGCCCCAGCCTGCCTCGAGGGGCTGGGAAGGCCTTGTCTGCTTGTGTGTCTACTAGAACAAAGGCCGAGTGTGGCCTAGGCTGCTGGCTCGCAGACACCGCAGACACGGCAGAGTTTCAAGTGCCTTGAAAAAGGATAAAAGCCAGGTTGGGGGGAGTTGAGCTGGGAAGGCAGGTGCAGCCAGGCACTTTTCCTGGGGACTCCCTATCCTGTGGAGGTTGGGGGCACAGGATTGACCTACATGGGGGGCACCTCTCCCAGGATGCACGCAGCAACATGCTCAGTTGTGGGTAGTTCAGCTGGGAATCTTTTCCTTCTCTTTGTGTGGGTGCTCTGTGGGGCCTTCTCCCCAGATGTCGGCTGGAAAGGCCAGGCGTGGAGGCTTTGCCTGCTGTGGGTTTATCTTTCCCTTTTATCTTAGGACTGTTCAAAGTCGGCTGGGTGGGGATCTGGCTGGTGTAATCTTGCTTGTCGGCATTCAGGAAGGCGAAGGTCAAGGGGATCTGCGGGGGGGACATGGGCATTTGTCCAGTGGAGCTGAGCAGTGTCCATGCACTGCTCCCCCTGCTCAACCCTGCAGTCCTTTTCCCGGGTCTTTCCCAGGCTGTTGGGAATTGGGGCCCTAAAGCTGATAGAAGTTGGGAGAGGATATCTTCCCCCTTTCCCTTGGCTGTGTTGCTCCCTTCCCCACAAAAAAGCAGCTCTCAGCCTGAGAGAACATTCCTGGTCTCCTTCACCACAGTGCGGTGCTTACAGAGCCCTTGAGCTTTGCTTTCTGTCCACACTTGATCAGTTCTGCACAGATGCACTTTCCTGGCCTAATACTTAGCCTTCCCCCAACCCTTTCCCCCAGCCTCCCTCTCTCTCTCTCTCTCTCTCTCTCTCTCTCTCTCTCTCTCCCTCCCTTTTTCCCTAGGCTAGAATGAGCTTGGCCTGGGAGCTGTAGGCCCCTGGAACTGGGCACTGCCCAACCCAGGTAGGCCTAGGCCCTAGGCAGGCATGTCCCTGTAGATAGGAGGGGGCTGGTCTGCCAAGGGGAGTTACCCTGAGAGCCCCTTAGGGCGCATGTGCAGAGCTGACTGGCAGGCCCAGCAAGGGCCTGAATCAAGCTGATGGCCTTGGCCCTCTTTGCAACGTTTTTCTTCTTGTAGCCCCGCCTCATGAAGTTGATTTTTTCCCTGGGGTCACAGGGTGAAGGTTTCTGGCCTTTGTTCTGGAATTTTTCCTGATGAGCTGGAGATCAGGCTCCTCACACACATAAGCGGGGAGGGTCAGATGGAGTTGATTGCTGCACACCCCATCCTTGCTGCGCACCAGGGCCCCAGGGCCCCATCCAGGGGATGTGTAATAAGAATGGAAAATAAATGCCCAGCCTGATCAGCCAGATGCCTGTTGCTGGGATGGGCTGCCAGGCCTCCCTCCCCCCCACCCCCTTTAATTGCTGAGCTCAGTGGCAGCAGCCTGTGGAGGGGGAGCTCAGGGTGCTGAAGGCCCTGCTCTGTGGACCATGTAGAGCTGTCTGTGCCACCAAGCAAGTGGCAGCTTTGCCTTGGCTCTCCCTCCCCCCTTTCATTTCTGTCCAGGAACGAGATAGGCTGCTTTTTAATGAGCTTCCTGGGGCCAGACAGCCTCGGCCTTGTGCTACATGCACCTGCCCTGAAATCACCTAGGAGGCTCCCCTGGTCGTGGGCTTTGCTCTTCCATGTTTGCACCTCTCAGGAAAGAGTGCCTGTCCTCCGTGCGTGCGTGCGTGAATGCCAAGGGTTGGTGGTGCCTGGTTTTATGAGTCTTGGATGTCACCCTCACTCCTTCCAATAGGGCCAGGTCCCACGCTCCCCGTGGGTATGGCATCTCCCCCCCTTCCCAGCTGAGGTCTAAGGCGGGATGGCCCCTAGAATTGTCCTGACATGGCCCTTGGAGGTCTGGGCCCAGGTACGGACCCTTTCCTCTGTCAGGCTGCATACATTGCGGGACCTGGGCAGATGCCTTTCTGTCACGAGGGGCACTTCTTGAATTTCTCCATCAAGTCTCTCCCAGTTTCTGAGGCCAGGTCTTTGCAGGGAGATGGGCCTTGTGCAGGAAATGAGGGTGCTCCTGGCTGCCTCTAATTTTCTGGGCCTGTGCTGAGGAGACACATGGAGATGGCAGGTGTCCCACCTCCCTGAGATGTGTTCAAGCCTCCGGTAGCTCCCTGACCTAGAAGAGAGTAACAGGTGTGTGAGGCCTTGGCAGGTTCTTGTTTGTCCTGTATCCATCAAGGAGAAGGGGGTGGATGCAGGGGGCTACTGCACTTGCTGGCATTAGCCAGGAGGGCTTTTAAGAGCAAGACTGGCCTTGGAGAGGTGTGGCTGCCCCTGTGCAGCAGGGGGGTGGCTGACTGTTGCCAGGAGCTACTTTGGTGAGTGTCTCCACACCCCACACTCCTGTGTCACCTTGTAGGATTGGGTGGTACTCTAAGGGCCAGACACACCTTTCTTCCTCCTTCCATCTGCCTGATGGGATAGAAGGCAATGCCAGGTCTGGCCTGGGTGGCCCTGGCTTCATTGGGAACCAACAAGGCCATTTGGAATCTGAATGTGGCTTCTGGGCCACCTTAGTGGGACCCTGGCTTGGCCACTCCTCTGTGCACAACCCCTGGAGTGTCCCGGGCTGTGATGCTGCCTATGGAGACTGCGCCCAGAAGCTCCTATGTCAGTAGAGTGTGCCCTCTGCTCTGTGCCTCATCTCCGGTCCCACACCCTGCCTGCACCATCCTGAGGTCCTCTGGTTCCAGAAATAGGCTTGTGCTGCCCTCTGCCCGGCTTGCCTTCATCTTCCCACTGCTCAGCAGGCTGCACCACTCCGCAGCCCAGCTCTGTTCCTCTCGTGACAGGAAGCTGCCCTAGCAGCGCTCCGGTGGTGCTCTACATCCTGTCATGTCCACAGAATGTTGGCATCAACAAAAATATTCTCCACTGGGACCCACAGCCTCTCTGGGAGCTATGCCCCGCTGGCTTCACCCAGACAAGTTGGGTTCAGAAATTGGCCTTGCGTGCAGCTCTGGCCCCAGAGAAACACAGCAGCTCCTGCCTTGCTTTCTTGGTCACTTATCTGTGCTATCAGGACCAAGCCCACATTCACCTGCAAGGGGCAGGTGTCACCCAACACACAGGGCTGGGACAGTGAACAGGGCCTAGTTGGAGTGTTATGGTGGCCTGAGGCACCTAGAGAGAACTTGGGTTGAGACAGAAAGAACCTGAGGTCAAAATATTCAGAATTATGTTTTCATTTTTTAAGAAAAGGTAAAAAACATCTTTTTCAGCAGATGCAGGAGATCTTTCTTCTGAAGCAAAATTTCAAATGGTTTATGGATGGTTCTTTTAAACAGACTCTGGCTTGTAAAATCATCACATGCTAGGCCTCGTGCTGTCCCAAGGCACCTCAGGGGCACTCTATTATGGAGCTGGGGCCCTGCAGAGTGCCGCACACTGGTGTGGCCTGGCTCTGGTTGGCCTTGTTCGCTCCTGGGCTAGCCTTTCCTTTGGGCCCAGCTCCCAGCCCTGGCCCAGACAGTGAGGCCAGCAAGAGTTTCTTTCTTGGCGGAAGGTCTGAGAAGTGTGGCGGTGGCAGTTGGTGAGAGCATTTGTTGTCCTGGAGGGCCCTGCGATCTTCCTTTCACATCCCCCTCCTCTGTCGTCAAGGAATGGTTGGGAGTGAGGTGGAAAAGAAAAAGCCTCCTGTTCTCCACACATCCCTGTTTTCTATAATTGAAGCCGTAATATAACTTCTCTGTAAATGTTTCGTATCATTGAGCATAACTGTGCAGGGCTGCAGGCCTGCTGTCCCGTAGGCGTCCTCCCGCCTGAGGCCCCAGAGCCACCCCACAGTTAAAGCCAAGTGTGAACATTTCGCATAGCTCCTATTTCCTTTTGAAATTCCTGGGAGTGGAATTTCTGAGTGGAATGGTCCAGGTGTCTAGATGCTCTCCATATAAATTACTCTTCAGCAAGTCTGCACCTGTGTGTTGCCTCTGGTGATATGGAATGCCTGTCTAAGCAGCACCCCTGTGGGACTAAAGAGTCCATAGGAGGCTGGCTCTGGCTCCCTCACACTCGGTAGGTACAGAGGAACCTTGCTACTCAAATTTAAATCGTTCCAGAATGCTGTTTGAGGAGAGATTTATTTGAAAACTGAATCTTTTTTCCCGTTAGAAACAATATAAATTGAATTAATCCATTCCAGATCCCTAAATGATTCCCTTTCTTGTATACAGTAATGTCTAATGTGCTGTTTAATCTATAAATTTATGGAACCACCCTTTACTAGCTTTAAATGGATCACTTTCAGCCCTCGGTCCAGGGGTGCAGCATCTTAGCTTGTCCACATATCTCTGCCTCACAAATGCAGTCATTGGTTAACTGCTAATCTTCTTTCCAAATCAACATGTTTTCCTACCTCTTGCATTTGCCTGTGAGCTTTGTTTTGTGAGCACTTTCACACCCTTAGCCACATGAGCACTCCTTTTTTAAAAATATATTTTTATTGATTTCAGAGAGGAAGGGAGAGGGAGAGAAACATCAGTGATGAAAGAGAACCATTGATTGGCTGCCTCCTGCACACCTCCTACTGGGGATTGAGCCCACAACTTGGGCATCTGCCCTTGACCAGAATCAAACTTGGGATCCTTCAGTCCCGAGGCCGACACTATCCATTGAGCCAACTAGCTAGGGCAACATGAGCACCCTTGATGGCCTCTTTATGTTTTAAAATTGTGCTAATTGTCCATTGCACCAGCAACAAAAGCAACGTGTGTGTGTGTGTATGTGTGTGTGTGTGTGTGTACATTCATGATTTCCTGAGATGCTAAGGATTCCAGGTTTAGGAATAAACCAAGGTTAGGAATGAAGTTGACCTCTCTCCTGGTTTGTAGCCCTGGAGAGGCTTTTTGTCGTGTGGATGTATCCACATGAAGGGCTGTCAGGTTGAGAACTACAGTTCTGTTAGGAAATGGAGACATTTTTTCTGTGAGCAACTTCGTTAAGAACCAAATTGTTGGAGTTGGGAGACATCTGGGAACCAGGTCTGGGTGTGTGATGTTGGCCCCATTTTCCACAAGAAAGCCAGGCAGGGCCCAGGAAAGTCGGGGAACTTGCAGAGTCCCTGCCTGGACAGCCCACAGCCAGCTACAGATATCTGTCTGTCCCAAGCCTGTATGCCCAGCCAGGCCCACCACATGGGTTCCTGCCCTGGGCAGTCCTGGGAAATATCCTGAGAGTTCAGTTTATGAGAACCATCTGCAGCCTCACTGGACCTTGATCGTGCCACACCCTTGGCTCTGGCTATGCGTAGGAAGCTCACTGGTGGCAGCTTAGACTGAGGTGCCTGAGCAAGGGCTTTGAGCAGTTAGGTGATGCCTCTCCCACGGACGGGGCGTGGGAAGTTGTATCATTCAGGCCAGGACGTGACTCACCTGGAGAGCCCATAAAGCCTCCAGGGGCTGGGCTCTCCTGACATTTTCTGAGCATTTCTCCTCACATGACTTAAAACCTCAGGCAACAGCCTCTCATTGCACTCTGGCTCCTCCTTGAGGCAGGGCCTCAGCCTCACCTGCCAGCACTCACAGGTGAGAAGACATGTTTATAAGAAGGTTTTTCTCTTTCAAGACTCTTGTTCTTGCCTCTTCCAGAACTCAGTTGGCTCTTTTTCTTCCCCATGAAATTTTTGCCATCTGTTTGTGTTTTTCTTTCTTGGGAATGAGGAGTGTTATTCAGGGGAAAAGTATCAAGCTTGGCTGGGGTCAGGGGATGAGATACTGCCTCAGCCACAAAAATAGTCCAGCAAGGTGAGTGGTGATGGCAGGAGATATGCCCTGGAACATCTGAGGGGTTTACAGAAGCAGCCTCCACATAGGGTTTTGCAGGATGAATAGGAGTACACAGACACAGCCACTCATAGGGACAAGTAGAGCCTAAGAGGCAGTGAGGTGGGGACAATGTGAGTAGAGAAGGGCTCTCCCAGAGAGGCAGGTAATGTTGGTAGTCTTGATCCGGCATCTAGAAGGGTTCAAGGAACCTGGAGAAGGCGCTGTGCATAAATTAATCAAGAGTCCACAGATGAAACATAATTTTGAAAGGCATTTGGGGGGCCAGAGGAGCTTGGCTAGAGAAACCAAGTTCTCCTTGTCTCAGGACCCGTTGATTTTTATTAACATAATTTTCCTACCCTGTTTCCCCCAAAATAAGACAGTGTCTTATATTAATTTTTGCTCCCAAAGATTCGCTAGGTCTTATTTTCAGGGGATGTCTTATTTTTCCATGAAGAAGAATACGGTATGTATTTATTGTTGAACAACAAAAAAGGAAATTTATTATCTGCATACGGTATGGTAGTAGTTGTCATCACAAACCAGGTCAGTGATTGGCCGCAGCACAGCCGGAACTGTTCAGGCAGTGCGAGGTCTCTTTAAATCAGGAGTCAGGTGCCTTACAGTAGCTTCTGGGGCCTTATGTTCGAGGGAGGCCTTATTATCGGGCAAGTCTTATTTGGGGGGGGGGTGCCTTATATTACAGCGAGAGGCAAAACTAGAATTGGGTTTTTTTTTAGGGGGTTTTATTTTTCTTTTTTTTTTTTTTTTACAGAGAGGAAGGGAGAGAGATAGAGAGCTAGAAATATCAATGAGAGAAAGACATCAATCAGCCGCCTCCTGCACACTCCCCACTGGGGATGTGCCCGCAACCAGGATACATGCCCTTAACCGGAATCGAACCCAGGACCTCTCAGTCCACAGGCTGACGCTCTATCCACTGAGCCAAACCGGTTTCGGCTGGGGGGATGTCTTATTTTCGGGGAATTAGGGTAAGGCAAGGTGGAGATATACACATCAAAGGATAGGGTTAGGTACAGAATCCATGCTCAGATTGGAAGAATTGCCTTTGGCTGTTCAGGTGTTTGGCCAGGAGGAGGCAATAATATGTAGATTAAGATGCCCTTAGCTGTCTGGCAGCCAGCAATCATTAAATGCATCCTTTTCAGGTTTAGGGAAATGCCCTCAGCCATCTCCAGATGATTCAGCCCTGCTGACATGCTGAAATTGGCTTCCAGCCGGCCGGCAGAGACCCAGGCATTGGCTTCCAGTCTTCCCCTGAATGCAGGCCTGCCTGGCAGTGGGACTGCGGCCTGACAATGTCCTCTTTTGGTGTGACATTGTCCCAGACCCCCACTTACAGGGCCAGGTATTTGGGAAGAGTGTGGGATGCACATATCCACAGGCCAGTTGAGGACTGGCTCCAGACCACCGGGCTGTGGTGAACATTGTTAACGGACACCAGGGGCAGCCACAAGGACGCCGCCAGCTGTGGCACCCATTCACCCTGCCAACCTCCCTGGGGCCTTTTTCATTGATGGCAGCCTTTCCTTGGCAGCCAGCTGTGCCTGCCTAGTGTGAGGGGGTTTGGCTTTCCCCGGGCTGCAGGTGGCCTGGCCCTACGGCTGCCTCCAGGGTCACTGTTTCGAGCCCCCCACTCCCACTGTGGGGGGTGGGTGTTCACTCAGCCGAGCACCCTGGATCTGGGGCCCCAGCTCACCAAGGGCTGCTGGTGGGGACAGACATGCCTTGAATTTCACAAATCCACTTCATGATCTTGCCCTCTCTGTACAGGTGGGGCTCCAGAGTTCCATCTGGGTAGCCCGGGCAACTGTTCTGGCTCTGGGCCCAGCTGGGCACCAGAGGAGGGGAGGGGACCCTGGGCAGCCTCTCCCCTGTTCTGGAGTCTAAGCTCCATGAACAGCACAGGAAACCATCTCTCTGAGCCCAGGCCCCATCTCTGCAGGGAGGTGTAGGGCTGCTTGTGTGCCTGAGGCGCTTGTGGCCTCCTGGTGTCTCCAGCCCCATGTCTGTCCATGTCTTGTTCTGCAACTGGCAGCACACAGGCCTGCTGCCATGAGCGGGCCCGGAGCCTCACTGGTATAGAGGGCCCTTGGGGGCTTCCCACGCCCTTCAGCAGGCTGGGGGATGGGATAAGGGGTGGGAAGCACAGCACGGGGCCCTGGGAAGAGGTGGGTGCTCTGATGTCGGAGCAGGTGCAGCCGCCCCAGTTTGTTCATATGAGGAACACTTATCAGCCCAATGCAGGGACCAGCAAATCCATAATTGTCTGTCATGACGATGACTAGAGAGATTAAAACTCTGGAGTGAACTGTTTATAAGCTTATAGAATCGAGGTCACAGCAGGGGCTGCAGACTAACACCCCTGCTAGGGGCCTCATGCCCCAGGACTGACATTTGAACCTCAGCTCTTGAGTCGGAGCCATCCTGTAGCCCGACCCAGCCCTGAGCCCGGAGGCCTCGGTGTGAGGTGGGCAGCGCTCAGGTGGCTCTGCCGGGCCTGTCCCGGGGCCACATGAAACGCGGTGTGGCGTGGCGTGGCGTTGCAGAAGGACTTGGTGTGCCACGGTCAGCTCCTAGAACTTCAGTCTGCCTCCACCTGAGTAAGGACTGGTGGCCCAGGGTGGCCTGGCAACCAGGAAGCCATTAGGAGCAAAGAGTCTCCAGCAGGTGGGAGAGCGAGGCCCTTCCTCCTAGCCAGAAGCCTGTGACATGGAGGATGGGTGGGTCCCAGCTCTGCCCCTTGCAAGCTCTGTGACACACTTGCCTCGGTTCCCCTCTGTAGAAGGGCATGCTGAGCATGTCTGCTCACAGAAGTTGCTGGGACTGTGCCTGGCATGGGGACTATTTCACAAGAGGCTGCAGTTCCCTCTGAGAGCCAAAGTATCAGCTCCTGACACCCCTGGGAATTGTCCGAGTCAGGTCCTCGGCTCCCACCCAGCAGCTGGCACCTAGCATCTTGGCCTCCACACAGTGGCCTGGGCCATGCTGTGCTTCCGCTGTGGGGTCTCCTGCTCACCCCTTTGCCATGTTTGCTCCCCAGATCTCCAGAAAGCCCCCAACAGCTGCTGGGCAGCCCCGATGAACCGGCTGTGGCGTGGCCTCAGGGAATGTGCAGAGCAGCCGGATGTCTGGCCTGAGCGGCAGCAGCATGCCCACCCATCTCTGAGAATTCTTGAGACCCAACTGGGAGGCACTCTGGCGAGGAAAGAGGTGACAAGGTGGGTGCCTGGCTGGACCTAGGCCTTGCAGAGACCTTGGACGTGCGGCTCCTCCCCTTCCTGACCAGGTGCCTTCCGCCTGGGCTGTGGTCACACATGTACCACATGATGGTCTGATGCCGCTGCGATCTCAGTCCCAGTGCTTCCACCCACTGAGCCCCGCCTCACCCCCACTGTACTCTGTGCTTACATATCACTACATACACGTGTACACCCTGAAACAGCACACAGCAATTTAGATCCTTCTAGAACCTGCATCAGATGGAACGTGACCCTGGGTACCTTGCTTTCCCCACTCAGCCTTGTTGAGATTGATCCATGTTGGTGTGTGGCATGCCTGTTTAATTCATTGATGCTGGTTTAGCACCGAGTGTGTCTGGACACATCTCTTTTCCCTGTGCTTTGTCCTGCAAGCAGAGGAGGCTTTTACGGGCTGGCGACTGGCCAACCTGCTTCTCCCCGGCAGGGACAGTCCGTCCTCAGCTCTGCTTGAGAGGTCCCGCGCTCTCCAGTCTGGCTCCTCCAAACTACCCCCCATGCCATGCCTGAGCTCCCCCACTAATTGGACCATCAGACGTTGCCATTTGCCAGGCCAGTCACCATGGTCTTGGCACACTGCTCCCATCACCGGGTGCGGCAGGCATCCTGTTGGGTTACTGGCTGCTGTTGGTGTCTCAGCCCATAGGGTTGGTTTGTCCCCCAACGCATTTTGTTACAAAGTTCTACAGCGATAACACCCCATCTGCCCTTCCACACTGCGTGTGGTCTGAGCACTCGCACCGTAGGGAGGGGGCAGCACACCCCTGTCCTCCACCAATGGCACCAGCATGCATGAGCAGTACTGAAGGGAAGTGGCCCTGCTGAATTTTGACCTTTCTGGGAA
Source organism: Lasiurus cinereus (assembly GCA_011751065.1). Taxonomy (NCBI): domain Eukaryota; kingdom Metazoa; phylum Chordata; class Mammalia; order Chiroptera; family Vespertilionidae; genus Lasiurus; species Lasiurus cinereus. The sequence continues at coordinate 288,927 of JAAGEH010000268.1, read as the reverse complement.
CCCCATGCAGTGGGGCTCAGCCAGAGGACTGGAGAGCTGACTGGGAGACAGATGGTGCCCAGCCTTCCTCCCTGCAACAGGGATGTTCCCAGGGCCTGCTTTGGAAGGCCTTGGCCACGCCTACTTCTGAAGCCAGGCAAGTGGGGGACCTCCCGCCTGGCATCTGACACCCAGCAGCCCTGGTGGTGGTTCCTTGTGATGTTGGTTGGAAGAAAGGGTCCTATAGCCAAAACCAGAGGCTGGAGTCCACTGCTTTGAAGTCAGAGGGCCTTTTCCTCCCTCGATGGAAATCTAGGTGGGGCTTCCTAGAGTAAGGCCTGCAGGAGACCCTGCATTCCCAACCTGGGCCCAGCCCGCACCCCATCTCCACAGCCACACCCAGGGCTACCCTGCAGGGCCCTCCCTGTGGGCAGAGCTTCCTGCCCCCATTGAGAAGAAGGACAAAGATAGGGCTCCCTTATTATCCCAGCAGCCTTGGGTACACCTCACCCAGCCCCACTGGCCCAGGGCCCCAGGGACCAGTGTGGGCAGAGTTTCTTCCAGTCTGCGGGTGGGGATGAGCATCGCCTCTGAGGCTCTGCAATTACATCACTACCGAGAGGGGCCCATGGGGTTTCATCCTGGAGTTGGGGTCAGGTCTGGGGTGTAGTATGGCATTTTCTCTTTAATCCTGGGTCACCTTCTCATCAAGGAAACTGTGGATGCAGGAGGCAGCCCTCCAGCCCAGCTGGCCTGGTGGGAGGGCTGTTAAGCTGTGGTGCTGTTTCTGAGTGCCCACTCGACTGGGCTGGGGGCAGGCCCCTTGCCAAGGGCACAGTCGGAGCCCAGTGGCTGGAAAGACTCCCACACCATTGAGTGCCAGGCCTTCCTTGTTCTTGACTCAGTTTGGGGCTCCCACAGGGCAGATGAGAAAACTGAGGCTCAGAGCCTCAATGACTTGATGCCCAAGGACACATATAGCAGAGTGGGACGCCCCAGGCCTGTGCCCCAGGTCCCTGTACCCCTCTCCAAAGGCGGGGAACAGGCAAGGTCCAGCGAAGAGGGAGCCAGGCAGCGGTCATTTCTGCCTGTGGAGGGCCACAGGGCAGCTTTAATGACGCACTTTCCCAGGAGCTCAAATGTACAGGGGCCTGGAGGAAGGCCCCAGTGCCCAGCAACTCACCTCCCTGAGCCAGATGCCCGAACCAGCTGAGGCATATCTCAGGGCTTCTCCCCCCCACCCACCACCACCCCCTCCAGGTGAAGGCAGGAGGAGGGACAGCAGGACATGTAGCCTCCAGGGCGTTTTGGAGGCTTCTGTGTCACCTAGGAGAAGAGGTCCTGCCTGCAGGCACCAGGCAAGGGGCAGGGCCACCCACAAGCACAGTGCTCCTGGAGAATCAGGCCCCCCTCCGCCCCCCAGCCTCACGCCCTGCTATGGCCCTCTTCACCCACCTCTCCTTTCTGTCCTGGGGGAGGGCAGGTGGCCACTCGTTCTGCTCACATAGACCCAGCGCTCACCATGGCTGGGAGCAGGCGCCTGCTGTTTCTGCAGGCCGCGGTCAGTCCAATGCTGTGAGAAGAGGCTTGTTTGTTTCTCTGGAAGCTGGGCTGGCAAAGTTCCCAGAAGAAAACACCATTTTTATCAAGTGAAAGGTGGTCAGGTTTCAGCCAAGTGGGTGGAAGGCGGGTAGTGGGCAAGTAGGGCTGGCCAGCGGAGCCAGGCAGGGGTCACAGGATGCACATCAGGCCCGCAAAGTCCCTCACTGTCTGATGTACAGTGAGCTGAAGCAGAGCCAGCACTTCCCTGAAGTCCTTCGAGTTGGCAGGAGTCCCTATGGACCAAGGAACTCCTGGCTGGAGAGGTGGGCCTTGCTTGGCACAGCAAGGCTGAGCTGACCCTTCCAGCTCCTCTTGCGCATTCTACACCCCCAGCCTGAGCCCTACATCTGGTCACTGTGTCCCTTTGCTGCCCAGGCCAGGGGTGGCCTGAGGTGATGCCCAGCCTGGAGGTGATGATAGTGCCAGCGTTGCTGTTGGGGTGGTAGTGTAGGTCTCAGAGTGCCCCGACTGGTGGTAGGATGGGTGGTACTCCTGCCCTTCACTTCCTGCTCAATGCTGACCATCTGTCCAGCCCCTCCCAAGAGCTGTCCCACGTCATTGCCAGAGGAAATGCTCCTTCAGGTGTGCCTGGGGGTGCTGGCCTGCACTGCATATGGGCACTGGTCACCAGCCTCCCCCACCCCAGCTTTGACCTGTGGCCAGGCAGCTGACACAGCAGCCTAACCCTGGGGGCCCTTCTGTGGCTGTGGCTGTCAAGGTAGCACAGGAACCCCAACCTGATTCTGTCACAGAGTTTTTTACGTCTTTTTTAATTTAAGAGGTTTCACTGAGCCCTCACTCCATGCAGTCTTGAGAGGGACGCTGATATAGGACCCAGCCTCACGAGGGCTCCCAGCTGTGTCTGATGGGCAGCTCGGGATTGGGAGGGCCCGGGGGTGGGGGGCGTGCAGGGGAGGTCTTGGCACCTCTCTTGGGTTATGCTGGTGGCTCCACTGAGTTTACCGGGGGCAAAATGAGGCCCCGATACCCTCTGATGGCATTTCTGCCTTCCATCTGCCAGGCCAGATGCTGGTTTTCTCCAAGGGCCATCAGGTCAGAATCCCTTCGCTCACACCTTGCTCTGGCCTCTAGCGACATCTCAGCCCTGGCCCACATGGGTCTGGGCACAGGCATGCTCCAGGTTGTCTCAGGGCGCTCCATACTCCCCTGCTTCAAGGAGGTCTGCAGCCCTGGCTGCACCACCCATGCTGGTGGGGCCACCTCGCAGCCTGCTTCCTAGAACCAGGCCCAGAGGAGGCATTTGCTCCCAGGCCTCTGCCCTGGGAGCAGTCACAGCAGCCATTGCATGACAACTGCATGATGGGCCCAGGAGGTGCTGCCCAGAGCCAGACAGTCTTCCTGGGTGCCATAGGGGATGCTCAGGGCCATGACATTCAGCACTGTCTGTATACACTGAGTGGCCAGATTATTATGATCTCGGAATGCATAATAATCGGCTACTCAATATATATCCTATATAATAAAAGGCTAATATGAAAATTGTCCCCTTAACCAGGAGTTTGACCAGAAGGCAGGCCGGACAACTGCCCTTGTCCTCTTCCCCTGGCCAGGCTGGTCGGACCCCACCCATGCACAAATTCTGTACCAGTCCTCATATACTTATACACACACACACACACACACACACACACACACATACATATACAGAGTGGCCAGATTATTATGCATTCAGAGGTCATAATAATCTGGCCACTCAGTGTATATAAAAGGCTAATATGCTAAGTGTCCAATTGTCTGGTAATGATGTCATGTAGCAATACCCAGCTTCTTCTCACTAGTGACTAGCCTCCTTGACGTTTCTCAAGCCCAGGAACACAACTTGCTTTATAGCGAGGTGGAAACATTTCACCCTGTAACCAAATGCCTGTGAAGCATTTTCCCGTGTCTGACCTCATTGATCCTCACAGAAGTCCTGGAGTAGAGAAATAGGAGACTCGGTAGAATTCTATTTTCTTTCCATTAGCCGGAAAACAGAGATTTAGAAAGCTTAGAAACTTGACCCGATTGAAAAGAAGAGATGGTGGACCTTGAAAGTGACTTAAGGTTTTCTTACTGTGCAGAATATAGTCAAACACCGCTACAGTTAAATATTTTACCCTTTGTTCTCCCTGCGTGATGTACAATAATAATCTGCTTTGTGTTGATATTTACTGCTGTGTTGCTGACAATTACCTGAAAGAGAAGTTGGAGTGCTTCACTGGGCTGGAAAAAGTTTAGCTTCATCAGAAAGCAGGTCTAATGAAGCAAGTTTGTTTATCTATAAAAGGCTAAGTTGACTCATGCATGCGTGATATATATAAAGCTCTTGCTGGTGCCAATCGCACACATGTTTCCATCTGTCTATGTCGATAGTGAATTTGGTTGACACTTGTATAATAGAGAAAAGGCAAATAGCAATATTAAAATATTTCTTCTAATTAATTTCCTTTCACTGTGCATGAATTCGTACACTGGGCCACTAGTTCTTCTTCCTATAACAGTGACACCTGTGGTAGCTCAGGAGCAGAGGAAATCCTGGCCTAGGCCCAGCAACTCCCTCACTTGCCCCTCTGAGACAGCTGAAAACCTTCTCAGGTGGCCACTGCGCTTGAGGAATCAGGTGGGTGTGGCCTAGCTAGTTTCCAGGGGCTGCACGTTCCTGAAGGGCAGACTGATGACTCAGGTGGGAATACTTCTATGGACTTGAATATTTGTGGAGAGAACCTAGTGACCACCACAGAAACTGCCCTCTGCCTTCTCACTCGGCAGCATCTTCGTGGTTCCGGTGGGGCTAAGGCAGTGTGCTGTCTCCAGCTGCTCAGCTTCAACCATGTGGCTAGTGAAGGAACAGGCCAACCCTGAGGGTGAGCTCAGCCATGGTTTCCACAGGTATCAGGACCCCAGGGGGCCATGCTCTGGTGAGTAGGGCCACGGGCCTCAAACTTGCACACAATGACCCCAAGATTGGGACAAGCACCTCTACCTCTACTCTGTGTGGACCACAGGTTCCACGGTTCCCAGCCCCTCCCACCCACATCGCTGTGCGCACCTGGACAGCAGAAGCAGGCCATTGCTGCCGGGGTGTGATCGCTGCCTCTTCTGAGCTGGCTACATGGCCTGGGCCTGTGTCCAGTTTGTGATTTGTGCTCCCTGTCACCACAAAGCAAAGACATCCCAGAGCGATGATCTTGTGCTGGGAGTGGGCTTTGTGTCCTCCCAGGGCAGGGCTGCAGGCTATGGGCTGCGGGCTGGCCAGGCTACAGAGGCCCCAGCAATGAGCAGCCTTCCTCCTCATAAGTGGCTGGCACTTTGGGACCTGCCCTCCCCCTCACCCCCCCGCTATCCCCCTTTAGGACCAGCCAGGTCATGAGAGCCCTTGTTTTCAAGGAAGAGTTTCTGTTGCTGCAGAATTGGAGGGGGCTGGGGGCTGGAGTCTGCCTGTGGCCCCTTGCATCCCAGTCCACACAGAGGTTCGGGCGCTGATGCTGGGCTCTGCGGGAGGCTGTGGAGATCAGGGACCTCAGGCTCCCTCTTCCTGCCTTCCAGGAGAAGGGGCCTGGCTAATGGTGAGGGCAGTAAATCACCTGCGCTCCTGACAGGCCTTATAGGGTGTGGGGTGCTCCCTGTGTCTGCTGTGTACCTCAGCACACCCAGGCCTGGAGATGGGTCTCTCACAGGTGGGGCCTGAGCAGGCAGAGCTAGCTCTGCAGTGGGCGCGTCCTTGGGATGGCCTTACAGGTGATGTCTGGGCTATTGTGAAGCTCTGAGGCTTGTGCATGGGTGCCCACCAAAGAGATGAGTAACAAATGGGCCATTGACAGGTGGTGGGATCTGGAGGCCTCTTCCCCCTGCCACATGAGCTGCTCAGCAGCTGAGACCACCTCCACAAGCATGGCACCCCACAGACATCCCCCCATGTCGACACACATCACCCTACAGACACCCCCCCAGGTCGACATACACCCCCCAGGTTGACACTCATATCACCCCACAGACACCCCCCAGTCAACACACACCACACCACAGATACCCCCCAGATTAACACTCATATCGTCCCACAGAAACCCCTCCAGGTCGACACTGTCATCCAAAGGTTGTCACCCACAATTCCAACACCTTAATTGAGGTGCTCAGAAGGGACCACTTATTCCATCACACAGCTCAGTGAGGGCACCTCAGGCCGAGAGCTGGGGAAACCCTACAAACAGCAGGAGCTGGCTTATGGAAGGGAGTCCCTGATTGGTCCACTTTCATGCAAACGAGGAATCCATATTCACCCAGTTTGATTGGTCCAAATGGCACTGTCCTGATTGGTCTGCAGAGGTGGAATGCCAGAACCCTTATTAGGAAGGGGCCGCTGCAGTCTGCAGCTTTCCTGGTAGCAGAGGCACCAGAGACTCGAGATGGATTTGGGCCCAGTTAACCATAGGGAGTCCTGGCGTTTTCTCTGTAGGAATGCCCCACACACATTTTTAAAATGCCAAACCCACAAAGACATTGAAATAGTTGTAAACTCTTAGGTCACGTTAGCTGGTGGCACCCAGATCCTAAGTCATGGAAATGTACACTTGAAACCTGTTAAATGGGGTTCACCTCGAAAAACTTACTTCAGAAAAGCCTTCGGCCATGGTGGGGGTGCCTGTGCGCTAGTTCTTGCTCTGTACATCCGTGTGTATCTAGACATACACATACTTGTGCTTTCCTTCCTTTTCTATAGAACTGTTTGAAATTAGGCTGCAGGCATTCCACAACACTTGTAGGACGATTATTAACTGCTACCTCTGACTTTTTCTTAAGGTTATGGGGCTACTTATTTGGCAGCTTTACCCTCCTCCCTCACCCTCCTCCTTCCCCTTCCCCTCCCTTTTCCTTCCCCTTCCCCTACTTTCTCCCTCCCCTCCCTCCCCCTTTTCCTCCTTTCCCCTTCCTTTTCTCCTCCTCCTCCCCCTCCCCCTCCACCTTCCTCTCCCCCTCCTCCCCCTTTCCTCTCCCTCTCCTTCCCCCTTCCTCTCTTCCTTCCCCATCCCCCCCTCCTCCTCCTTCCCCCTTCCCCTCTCCCTTCCCCTCCTGGTGCCAAGAGCAGGTGAGGCCATTCTGGCTCTTTCCCTTCTTAGTGGCCTACTCTCCCTCCCTCGTGGCTGGGCTAAGGGCCCTGCACTTGGATGCTGAGGGCAGGTGTGTGCTATACGGTGAGGCAATGGAAGCCAGAACCACCACCAGCACCAGCACCCCTTCCCCCCCCCCCCCCCCCACTGTTAGTCAGGTCCTGTGCTCACTATGGCAGAGCCCAGGCAGGTGGGAGGCCGGGAGCCCTGGGTGCCTGCTCACCCTTGCACAGACCCCTTGACTAGGGTTGTCAGTGGTGGGCAAACACCAGCATGGATGCCTTGAGAGCTGAGAAATTGCAGCCAGTGGCGTCAGGAATAAAACGAATGAATTCTACTGGACCCCAAACCCACATCACCCCTGAGCCTCTCTCCTCCCATCCCGACCACAGGAGCTCTTGGGAGGGACCACAGATCCCCCAGGACCAGTAGTCACTGCCAAGGTGGCTGCTCTCCCAGCTCATGGGTCAGGTACACCCTCCCCCCAGCCCCCAGCTATGTAGCCTCAGGAGAAAGTGGGCAGGTACTGCAGTTAGCTGGGCATCCGCTGGCTTCTGTGAAGTGTGCTGTGAGGTCTCTGGATTTCTGTCTGCAGAGCCACCATTCCCTGGCCCACCCTGACTCCTGTGCCTGGGAAGGGATAGGGTTGGCCCTTCCCCGCTGTTCAAAGGCCCTGGCTCTACATAGGAGAGTCGTGTGGGAGAGTGTGGGATCCTAAGAGGAGTGTGTTGTGAACTGTGGGGTCAGGCCAGACCCAGTCACCCCTAGGAAAGCAAGTCGCCGGTGGTCTGTGGCCTAACAGCTTCCCAGTGCCAGCTCTGTACCTCCTGTGAGAAAAGCAGCTTCTATCACGTTAATAGGGCTTTTAATCCCTTTGTTGGTTTGTAATACATACTAGGTTTTATAAAATTGGAAAAATGCAAAACAACTAAAAGCAGGGCTTCAGGCCCGGAAACAAGTTCCCTCTGAGTCTCCGGGCATGGCTGGGCTTTCATCCATCTCTGTCTCCTCTGCCCGGGTCACCGGATTAGCCGTTCTGGGTCCCTGTGAGTACAAGCTATGACATGGTGCTTTTGCTCATGTGCACACATGCGTGTGCTGTTGTCTCATTGCCGTTTCCACCAGGCTCTAGGGGCAGGGCTTTGCCTGGCAACCAGCAAGCAGTGCCTGTGGACTAATAGTGAAGTGACCCCCTACCCCATGGTCTCCCCGGCAGGTGGGGAGGAGAGAAGAAGGGGATCCTTGGGCTTCTCATAGGCATGGAGCCTACTTCCTAGAAACGTGCCCTCAGGAGGAAAGGTGGGCTCTGGGCCCCTGGAATATACTCTAAAGGGGCCTGCTGCTTGCCCACATACCTGCAAATACTGTGGAGGAGGAGGGCTGGCAAGGTGTTGTTAAACCTAAACTAGTAAAACTTGTTTTTTGTGTGTTTTTTCATATTTTTTCAGAAACTTTGAATATTTTTAAATTTTTTGTTTTAGTTTTGCTTTCTTTTTTAGAGAGAGAGGAGAAGGGAGCGAGGAAGAAAAAGAACATATGTGAGTGAAACATCAATCTGCTGGCTCCTGCATGCCCCCTACTGGGGATCGAGCCCACCCGGCATGTGCCCTGACCGGGAATCCAACCAGTGACCCCCAGCGTGCACGGTGGACATTCAGCCAACTGAGCCACACTGACCAGAACAGTCACTTGGAATTTTGAAACAAGGACAAAAATGCTGTGTTTTCCCACCATTTATTAACAGCATCCTTTCCCACTGGAGCTGCACGTTCCTTCCTCTTATCTCATGGAATGCAGTCTGTATTCCGTGTCACTCCTTCATCTTAGGAGGTCAGGATGCTCCCCTCTGCTCTCTGCCGCCTGCCTCTCCCTCCCTGCTCAGCTACTACACTCAGAGGCCTGCCTGGCCTTTCCTCCGCAAGGCACTCCCTCACCTGGGTATTGCCTGGCCACACCCCTGCCCTTCCTGATGCCACTGGAGCGAGAGCTGTGCCAGTGTCTGTGAGGTAAGGAGGCTTAGGTCAGACTGCCAGACTTCTGGCCCCGGACAGCCAAGATGCTGAGTGAGGTCACCAGCTCTCACTCTCTGTACTGCCTGGGCTCTGGCCTCCGCCGGCCCCATTGCTCAGCAGCCTTCCGCCTGTTGCCCGGGTGCCCACTTCCCCAGGAGAGAGACAGAGTCCTGCTGGGCCTGCAGGACCCTCCCAGAGCTGGGCCTGGAGTGGGCGGGGCTTTGGGCCCTACTCCAGCTGCTCCACTGGACCTCAGGCTCCCAGAATCAGGGTGGTCACAGCCCGGCAGCGGTGTTTGGACCCACGAACAAGACACATCCTTGTCCACTAGGACCTGTCCGTGGGCTGCACGGAGCCTGTGCCCATGGAGGCTTACAGGCCTAGTGGTGCATGCCATGGTTATCGGCTGTGAGTCCCCGTTTTCTGGAGACGGCCCCCAGCCCTCCAAGTGCATGTCCAGCTTAGTCTTGGAGGCAGAGGGACAGCGCAACACCCTCTCTGTGCCTCGGAGCGGGTCCCAGAGGCTGTGCAGCCCCATGGGCCCTGGGCCAACACTCGTCTTTCCCCTGCCAGGCGCCATGGGCAGCGGAGGAGCCACCTCAGCAGCCTCCTTGCTTCTGCAGGGCCCTGGGACCGCGGCTGTCACACTCTTAGGGCACAGGCTGGGTGCCTAGGCCTGCCTTCCAGAGGAGCCAGTCTGTTGGGGAAGGGGAAACAAACACCCTGGGGCCGGGGGGGAAATGGTGGCTGCAATGGCAAATGGGTGTGAAGCTGGGAAGGCTTATGCCATGTCCTGATGCTGCCAGGCACTGCAGCTGCAGGAGGAGGTGAGGGCAGGCTTCACACCTGCCCACCAGGCCCCATGCGTGCCCTGCGTGGGGGTAGTACTGTGTGCCCACGCCTGTCCCCGGGCATAGCAGGCATTGGTGCTGCACAGATTGGAGATCAGAACACCTGGCACCCACTCAGGCCAGGGTGTGCTGTAGGCTGCACTCCCAGGAAGCTGCTAAAGCTCCTCATCCTGAGAGTACACTGGGCCAGCCAAGTTGCTGAATGCGGTCTCAGCACCACGCCCCACGCCCCACGGTGGCCGCAGTGGTGGGAGCCCAGGGGCATGGCCCTCCTGGGTGGGATGGAAGCAGCACCAGCTCCGGAAGAGCTGTGGTCACTGTTTGGAGAGGCTGCTGAGAGCCAGCCAGTGAGTGCGTGGTCAGTTCACAGCTAAGGAACCCTGGCGGGGTTCCCAAAGAGGATGAAGCAGGTCCTCCACCTACGTGGGCCCTCCCCTTCAGCAAGGCAGGCGGGACGGTGGAGGGGACGGAGGAAGGGTTACAAGGCAGGAGCTGACAGACACCAGAGGAGGGGTGGCATTGCAGCAGAGTGAGCACTGGGCAGAATTTGGGGACTCTTGCGGTTTAGGGAACCAACTCCTGATTTGGCAAGAAGGCTGTCTCGCCTGTAAGGCTGGCTGGGGCTCTCATGATGCCCTGAAGAATCTTGGTTTTGTTGATAAAACTGTTTCCTTATCAAGAAGTGCTTAGAATTTGTGTGACGTGCATCAGAGAAGCAGCGTGACTCGCCTGTGCTGGTGCAGCCCTGCCCCCCGCCTAGATGCAGGCTCACCGCCACATGAATGTTGGTGTTCATCACATCACACCTTTTCAAAAACAGTCTCAGCATGTGTGTATGTGCTGCTGCTAAGTGTTTTATTTTTGGGAGCTTGATAAACAGTATCATTGTGCTCTGTTACATTTTCTTAATTTGCTTTTTTCCTACAATCTCCTAGTCATCAAATTTACCCAAATTGTGTGAGTGGCTGTAGTTTGTTCCTGTATATTGCTGAGCAACATTTGGTTGAAACCCACATCATCATTGTGCACGTGCGGCTGGCACTGTGCACAGCAGGTTCCTGGATGGTGTGTCATGTCCCAGGGAAGACATGTAAGGAAGGGTTCTGTGTCTGGGTCTCCTGGTCACACCCTGGGACCCCTTCTGCCTGCTGCTTCAGTGGAGACCCCCTTGGCCATCTCCTTGCTGACAGGAAGTAGGCATCTATATATATAAAGAGGTAATATGCAAATTAGCCAGGACACCTTAAGGCATCACGACTGGCTCAGGAGGAGTTGCACGCACAGATGGATGGCAGAGGATTGCATGCCACCTCCAGCCCCAGCGGACACACACCAGAGGTGAGGGGTGGTCCTCCGAGTGGCCATGGCATGGCTCAGAGGATGCCCCCGGTGGGTGGCACTAGCAGCTATAGCAAAGCAGCCCAGGTCAGAGGGAAGCCGGTGCCGGCAACCAGGGAAAGGAAGGCCTATTCTTGAATGAATCTTTATGCATCGGGCCTCTAATTTCTCCATATGTTTTTAAACCTATTTTCTTGTTTTCTTTTAGTTTTTCCAGGTACAGTTTGTACAACTACTTAAAGACAAATAGTTCCCAGAGGCTATGGTACAAGCCAACAGGCCTACTCACAGCCAGCCCAGAGCCATGGGTTGCCCCTCTGGGTCCCCATGCGTCCATCTCTGTGTCTAGCAGCTCAGTACTAGTGGTGAAGTGCGGCTTCAGTGGTGTCTGCCCACTCTGCTGGAAGGTGAAGGTTGTTTCCAGTGCCCTTACCCGACGTTACCATCCCCGCCATCACCATCCCCCACCTGTCCACGTCCCCTGGCTGGGCCCCGAGCCCTATCACTGAATGAATGAAGTTTCTCTTCTCCCTTCCTGGCTCTGGAAACATTGGACAGTACGTGGACTGCCTGGATGGACAGGCCTGCTGGAGGGTGTCAGGCAGAAAGCCCCCAACTGTGGGGGACCCAGATGGCAGCACAGGAAGAAATGTGCTCTGAGGCAGACCCTCCTGTGTCCTGGGGTGGGGGTGGGGTGAGTGGGGTAGGTTAGCCAGTGCACAACTGTTTGTCCGGCCACATCCTTGTGTCTGAGTGTGAGCACCCCCACAGAATGCCAAGCAGGTCATCTAGGCGAGCCACCTGGGTGTGGGATCTGTCCTCGGGGTCTTTCCCACATCACACGTGCCCTTGCACTGCCTGGCAGCAGATGATAAACCAGAACAAACAGCCAGTGTGCCTGGGGATGGAGCTAATGGGCCAAAAAGCCCAGCAAGGGAGATGGAGGAGGGACTTCTGGCAGGGGGAAGAGGGGAACTAGGCCCAGGCTATGGCCAGAGTGGCCGCTGTACAGTGGCAGCAAGTGAGCGAGGGTGGGTAGGCAGGCAAGGTGAGCAGAGGTGGGCATGTGCATGAGCCCTGTGCAGGAGCAGGCGGGGAGGTCAGCAGAGACTGGCCTGCTGGCCCCAAAAGCAGGTTCCGGGCCCTCTCCCACAGGCCTGCCTGGCAGACGGGGCCTGGGGTGGGGCAGTGTCCTGAGCAGAGAAGGTGTGGAATGCCCTATCCTAACACCCTTCCTCGTGGGCCAGCCCTGCTCCCCAGACGGGCAGCAACCAGGGGCGCAGCAAGGAGAGCCACCCCCCTCAGCATCCATATGGCAGATGGGAAGCTGTGGGGTCAGTGGCAGGCTCTGGGGCTGGTCATCCCTCACTTCACCAGGGAGGGTAAATAGGGACCCAAGGCCCATGCGCATCTCCTACCTCTTGATACCCAGTGCAGACGGCACCCCTGTGGCTCTCAGCAGCTCCATCCCTGGGCCCTCAGGCACCCAGACCTCTGACAAAGTTAGCCAGTCCTTTAGCAGCTATGATGGCTTTAGGCCCGCCAGCAGGGACTCGCCACCTCACAGCTCAGTGTGTAGCAGGCAAGTCTTCTGCCATCTGTGGCTGTGACTAGAGGGACCTGGAAGCAGGGGCCCCCCTCAGGCAGGGAGGGCTCCCCCTGTCCTGGCTCTCCAAGTTCCAACTGCAGGCCACTGGGTGCCCTACCTCAGAGCTGGCATCTAGGCCTCAGGATGCAGGTAGCAGGCTTCCTCCAACGGCTGGTGTTAGGATGGGGCATTCCACACTTTCTCTGCTCAGGATACTGCCCCATGTGCTTTAGGGCAGCGGGGCCTGCCAAGCCCCCTCATGGCGGGACCTTGGGTGAGGTGGCTGCAGGGACTGCGGCTGCTGGCAGACAGGAGCTCCACGTACATGCCAGGACCTGCCCTCTGAGGTCACCTGTGCAACCAGGCAGAGCCCATGAGGCCTTAACTGGGGATACATATCTTGGTTTTGTAGGTCTAGGAAGGACCCCCACACTCTGGTTCCTGGTAGGTGGGGTTCTGTATGGCAGCCTTCCTGTGGAGTCTGGGCAGGTGGGGTAGGACATGGCAGCAGACACAGAACCTCCCGGGAATGTGCATGCATGTGTGTCTGGGTGTGTCCTGTCTTGGCCTCTTTAGAAGCAGTTGTGGGGTCAGGATTTATCATGGTCTCACACCTGATCTCTGGGCTGCTGGCCCATGGGTGAGTTGACGCCCTAGTTGGCACCATCTGAGGCTTTCACACTGGCCAGAGGCCACCAAACTGGAGTCTGCAGGGAGAAGCCTAGCTACATGCCACCCCAGTGCTGGGGCCACGAGCACCAGGCAGCTGCCTCCCCTCAGGGAAAGTATCCTCTCCTGGAGCTGAAGGTGTGAGGCCCCTGCCCTGGGACCCCTAACCCTACCAGAAGACACCATGGCCTGGCTGAGCGCACATACAGGAGCCAGCTGCCTGCCATCCACTCCCTGCCCGAGGGTGAGCCAGAGGTCAGGGTGCAGGCCCACAAAGAAGGTGTGTCTGCAGAGCAAGACTGCCAGAGGTCTGGCTGAAGCCTAGAGGAGGGGTCAGGGTCAGCACTGAAGGAGCGAGGGAAGAGGACACACAGCCTGAGCAAGGCCCTGGAGGGCCCCTAGGAGCCAGGGAGAGGCCAAGAGGAGGGCCCAGGAGACAGGGAGGGATTCGAGGGTGCAGATGGCCTTTGCTTTTCTCCCAAGGGCAGCAAGAGCCACTGAAGCAGGTTCCACAGGAGCTGGGGGTTCAGGTTGGGGCCACCACCTATTCCCTCTGGAGGGACTGAAACAGGAGCTGCACAGGGCCTTGCCTGCACTGGGTGGCGACCTATTCGGCACAGCACTAGCTGTGGCAGCCAGGAACTGGCTGGAGATGGCCAGCTGCCCTGCCTGCACACCACGGGATCCATCCTCCTGCCCGGAACATCAGCGAGCTGCCCTTCCGGTGTGGGCCCTGCTGGGAGGGGAAGGGGTGCCCAGCCCGCTAAGGAAGGTGCTCAAGAATTGCTATCCTCCAGTGTCCTGGAGGTGCCCTCCTGCGGCTAGAGCATCTCCATTGGTACCTCACCTTGTCCTTGCTGTTACCCCCTGGGATCCTCTTACCCATGGTCAGACCAGGGCAATGCCAGCAGAACCCTCAGATGTCACATGCCAAGGCTCACCCAGATGGTGGCGTGAGGGGTGGCAGATGAGTCAGGTGCTCTTGTTGAGGAGGGCAGTATGGGTGCCGTCCAGCGGGAGTGGTGTGTGGGACCAAGTTGGCCCATGCTGTCTACCCCACCTTGCATGTCAGCTTTGCCTGCCCTGGGGCCCTCCAAGAATAGCTGGCGCAGCCCACACCAAGATCTGTCCTGGGAACACCTGGGCTCCAGCTCAAGATATCCTGGCCCCTTGGGGCCAGCCATTCATGTTCTTCAGGTGTTACAGAAGACTGGGGCGGGGGGGGGGGGGGGGAAGCCATGCTTAGAGAAAGGGAGTTACATTTTAGTAAGCACAGGGCCAGAGAAAAATGTGCCTTTCAAATTCTGGACCTCCCCCCACATGGAGGAAACTTTTTCTATTTATACTTTTTCTAGATCAGTGGTCAGCAAACTGCAGCTCACGAGCCACATGCAGCTCTTTGGCCCCTTGAGTGTGGCTCTTCCCCAAAATACCACATGTGGGCGCGCATGTACAGTGTGATTGGAACTCGTGACCCATGCGCAGAAGTCATTTTCGTCTCTCAAAGGAAATTTCAATCGTTGTACTGTTGATATTTGGCTCTGTTGACTAATGAGTTTGCCAACCACTATCCTAGCTCAATTGTCTCCCAAATTTGAAGTGAGACTTCTGGGCCTTCTGGGAAAGAAAGCTTACATGCTGGGGAAGGGCTGCCCTAAAACCAGTGGGGCCTCTGCAGGTTCTAGTGACTTTTCCAAACCCTGATCTACCCACCTCACCAGCTTACATGGAAACCCAATTTAGAAAAGCTGAAAATGCATAACCAATCTTTACTCAAGTTCTTACAGGCTTTATAGTCCACCCAGAAAGCAGTCCAGAAGCATGTCCAAAGTACTTGGCCTATACCAACTTCTGATCCAGTCCATCCTTCCACCCTGGTGACTCTGGGTAAAGAAATTTGCCACACAAGGACTGACTCCTACCTGGAAAGGACCACCCCCACAGCAGTCAACGTCGACGGGATCCTGATGTAGCTTCATTACACCTGGCTTAAGACAGCCCAGGCAAAATAGAGTCCAGGACTCTTCGGACCCTCTAAAGATTAGTCCTGGCCCTCATTCTGGGCCCTTATCTTATAAACAGGCCCACTGACTTTATTCAGCAGAGAATTAGAATTCTATCAAGCTTATAGTCCTCAGGGGTCAATATAACTCCCTCGCCAACAATGACCCAAAAGAGTCAATGATTTGACTCATGTACATAAAACCAGTAGAGAATGAAGCATCCATCTTATGTAAAAATTGCTGTTTGACATTTTAACCCTGCTATTTTGGCTTCTTTAAATGCTTGCTTGCTTAAATAATAAGGAAAATAAGACTACTCCCATTCCATAGAGGCTGTGGACTATGCCCCAGACAGAGTTGTGAGTGCTGACACCAGGCCAGACCTTCATCTGCAGCCTCGTTCCCTCTTGCTTCACATAGGTAAAAATGGAAAGACTTATAATTACATCTGGTAGTGCTAGTTGACCCATCGTCCTTGCTCTGCTCATATCTGCCTAACTGCCTCATATATTAGCTCAAGGATCCTGGCTCTGAATTCCTTTAGGGAAAATGGATGTCGGTGGGATCTTCTAGCTACTTCTTGCTGGGTTAGAGGTTTCTCTCAGAGCCAAGAGATCCTTGCTGTCTGTCAGAGGGACAATGAAGCCTGGGCACAGAAGGAGGTGGGCTTGTGACCTGGTGGAGACAAACTGAAACAGATGGTCTGGTAGAAGGGAAAGAAAACTTTTCAATTTTAATAACTTCTATTGAAATAGATTTTTTCCCCTCAAAATTACCCCCATGTTTATCAAAAGTCCAAATCAAGACTAATTTATCTATTGTATTTAATTTGGCCTGATGGTTTGCATGAACATAATAAGAATGGTAACTGACTACCTTTGCTGGAATTTCATGATTGAATCTTAATGTGCCCATAGGGCCAGGAAGCCAAGCCATCCAGCTGCTGTCAGGCCTGCCTGTAGTATCTGCTGAGTTAGGTGAATTCCCCACCTGTAGTGGTTCTACATGGGCCCATGCCCTAGGCTTCAAGGCCCATCTCAGCTCTCCTACTTGTTGCAGCTCAGAGTGCAAAGTGGTCCCGTAGAGACGCAGAGGCACCCTTATTGCTCCCCTTGTACTCTGATCAACCTTCAGTGATAGTAGGGTATGGGCCTGATGCTCCAGCACCAGGTATTTTTAGGGCTACCAAGCAGGATACCAGACTTTCTCTATGGCACTCTTTTTAGCTTCAGGTCTTCAGAGTCCAGACAGGGCTTTTTAAAACATGATACTCCAGTCAGAGTTTCTGGTTAATATAACCACTATTGGAAACCGGTCTTATTGAATTCATGCAAAAGAATGTATTGCCATGTTTATTAAGTACTGTCAAATTTCGGAGGAATTGTATAAAGGAGAAAATATACTGACCTGCTTTAAGATAGAATTTTCCTTGCCAGTCCTTTTTATGGACTTTCCAAAGTAATATTTTCTGAATGTATTATAACAAACAATAACTGTTAGATTTCTTTTATCATTCCCTCCCTAAGTACTTTGGCATAACTATTTACCCTCTGTTTAGGGAGGCAGAATGTAAATTATTTACTCTTCCTGGCTTACTGGCCTGTATTATATGATTAATTTCTTTCAACATTTTTCTTTCCCTTATTACATACACAACCTTATTCTTTGAAACCTCAATCCTTTTAAGAAACCAAGGATGCCAGCAGAGCAGGTTGTCTCTCCCTGTTCTCCCCACCAACGCCCTCCTTTTCTGCATTAACCATTTACTCTGTCCTTAGCAGGGAAAATAAGGCAAACAGTCTGAGATCCTTATAATCAGGCTTTTTACACTTAAGGAACAGCTGCTCTCCCTCCCAGATTTTCCTTCTTTACTTCAAGGCCCCAGAAGATCTCAACCTTCACCACTTCTGATATCTCCAACTGTCCCCCCTATCCCCAAGGCTAGGGCTTCTCTATCTCAGCAGGCTGAGAGTGAATTCCACCACCTCTACCCTTTCTCACACCTGCTCTGGAGCAGTTTTCAGCTCTCTTCCTCCTCCCCCAGAGACCCACTGTAAATCTGTCAGGAAGGGCAGACAGGTTGCAGCTCTCCGGACCACATGATTCTCTTTGCTAGCAAGGATAAAAAAGGCAGCCTACAAAGCAGTTAATTATGACTAATCTTAACCCAACAAGCCTTTGTTTAAACTTCTCTGGATTGGCAACCTTTACAAATTTTATACCTTTAAATTAACCATAGAATTCCAAAATTTTAAAAGCAATTAAAAGTTCTCTACTGCCTTCCCTCTAAAGCAAGGTTTGCACTATCTTTAAAACAAATTAAACAACAGAAAAAGATAAAGATATATCATGTGTATAGCCAGACAGCAGAAAGTAGCTTTCACTTCACATAGACTCTCACACTTATATTTATATACTCAGACAGTCTGAATTTTTGACTTCTATCAGATATTTACTCAGAATTTAAATAGTCCACCTGATTCCTGGTTAATTGCCTGAGGAAATCCTTAACTTCCCGAGAGGTGGTCACACTCCCCCTTCCACTCATCGGAGTGGGCCTGACTGGTTCTGTCAACAGGTCCAGAACTATCCATCCACTCTCTCTAGATGCCAGCCGGGTCCTAGGCTGCTGTCAGGGAGTGCCCAGAGTCCTCTGGTTCAATTTTGCTAAATCAGCAGAGTGGTGCCTCCTGGAGGCCTGTCCAGCTCCCCCGGGCCCCAAACCCGGTCCACTCACTGAAGGCTAAAAAGCCAGCATGTTTGGCCTTCTTCCTGGTCAGGGAACCATTATGTTACAGAAGGCCAGAAAAAAACCAAGCCACACTTAGAGAAAAGGAGTTAAATTTTATTAAGGGCAGGGCCAGAGAAAAATGTGCCTTTCAAATTCTGGTTCCCCCACATGAAGGAAACCTTTTCTATTTATACTTTTTCTAGCTCTTTTATCTCCCAAATTTGGAATGAAACTTCCCGGCCTTCTGGAGTAAAGAAGGCCTACATGCTGGGAAAGGCCATGAGACCATATCTCGAGGCCTGGCGTAGTGTCAGCACTCACAACTCTTGTCTGGGGCATAGTCTACAGCCTATCTGGAATGGGAGTAGTCTTAATTCCTTATTATTTAAGCAAGCAAGCGTTTACAGAAGCAACAATAGCAGGGTTAAAATTTCAAACATGAGTTTTCATATAAGATGGATGCTTCACAGGGACATGGTCATGATCGGCACCTGCCCCGAAGGTGGTGTAGAACCTCCCTGCAGTCATTTCTCTCATTGTATGGATACGCCCTGTGGACAGGCCCCGCTCAGGGGCTGGCACAGTTCTCGGGACACAGCACAAATTGTGGATTATAGTTCACCCTGGGGACTGGGCTGGGCTCTACTGGTGCATGCCCCTGCCTCTCAGGAGCTTGGGCATGGGTGTGCCCCATGAGAGGCCCCGGCTAGTGCCCTGCTGCTGCGTGGGCCCGGTGGCGCTGAGCCTGTGCTGGGAATGGCTCTTTAAGCGCATGGGCTCAGGGACTCACTAATCCAGCCCAGCAGGTAAGACCAGGCTGTCCTGGGAACTTTGGCCAGTGGCAGGGCATCAAGGCAGCACCTCGTGGTCACATTCAGCCAGAACAGTGGCTGGGTTTCCCATTTATGGCCATTTTGAGATCTCAGCCTAAGGGTTTGCATCAGAGGTGAAGTTTGGGACCCACAGTGAGACCCAGCACCAGACAGATCCAGTCCTCCAACCCCAACCCCCACCTCCTGCCCTGTGTGTTCTGCACCTCACTGCCCCTCTCATTGCAGGAAGTTCTACTATATCACACTGCTGCGCGACCCCGTGTCCCGCTACCTGAGCGAGTGGCGGCACGTGCAGCGCGGGGCCACCTGGAAGACCTCCCTGCACATGTGTGATGGGCGCACACCCACACCGGAGGAGCTGCCGCCCTGCTATGAGGGCACAGACTGGTCAGGCTGCACACTGCAGGAGTTCATGGACTGCCCCTACAACCTGGCCAACAACCGGCAGGTGCGCATGCTAGCCGACCTGAGCTTAGTGGGCTGCTATAACCTGTCCTTCGTCCCCGAGGGTCGGCGGGCCCAGCTGCTGCTGGACAGTGCCAAGAAGAACCTGCGGGGCATGGCCTTCTTCGGTCTGACCGAGTTCCAGCGCAAGACGCAGTATCTGTTTGAGCGGACGTTCAACCTCAAGTTCATCCGGCCCTTCATGCAGTACAACAGCACCCGGGCCGGCGGTGTAGAGGTGGACGCGGACACCGTCCGGCGCATTGAGGAGCTCAACGACCTGGATGTGCAGCTCTACGACTACGCCCGAGACCTGTTCCAGCAGCGCTACCAGTACAAACGACAGCTGGAGCGCCGGGAGCAGCGTCTCCGGAGCCGGGAGGAGCGCCTACTGCACCACGCCCAGGAGGTGCCTCGGGAGGAGGCGGAGGAGCCAGGCCGCGTGCCCACTGAGGACTACATGAGCCACATCATCGAGAAGTGGTAGTGGCGGCTGGAGGCCCGAGCGGAGAGATGGCTCAGGCTGTCAGCACTCGGGTGGGAAGGGTCCCAGGTCCACTCCCTGAGGGCAGGTGCATCCAAACTAAGATAGGCATGGGCAGTGGACCCGTCGGGCTGTGCTTCCGGGTTCCCAGGCCTGGGTCTGAGGAACCCACCTGTGCCACCCACGGGCTCGGGGGCGAGTGGAGTCCTGTGGCCATGGCAGCAGCTGGAGATTTGAAGACAAGGAACAGACCAGGGAGCCATGAGTGGGAAGTGGCCCCGCCCACTGCACACAGCTCCTTCCCCCCTTCTCTCTCCCCCTCTCTCTCTTTCTCTCTCTCTCGTTGGGGTTCCTCCAATTCAAGCCATCCTGCAGCCCTGGGACTCCAGCCCTCTCCTAGGGCCTGCAAGCCCTTGAGTTGTCAGGAGGGAGCTCCACCCTCACCCATGTTCAGCAATAGGCCATCCTTATGAAGCCAGGAAGACACTCTGGTCCAGCCCTGGGGCCCCGCCCCCCAGCTTCCTGTTTTGGGTCAGAAGGTTGAACACATCTGGCCCCACCCCCTTTCTGTTATCACTAACAGAAGGAGTGGGGAGGCTGCAAGCCTGCCATTGGGGTGCCCCCCATCAGCCTAGCTCAGAGTCAGGAGGAGGGCATAGCTGAGGGCCCCTGTCTTGCCCTGTACTTGTGAGGACTACCTGGCCCAGAGTGGGGGGCCTTCCCCCCCATTTGTATACCAGTCCAGTTTGGGCCAGGGTGGTTGTGGACGGCAGGACAAGGAGTGCAGGCTCTCGGGTTCCCGCCTGGGCTCCCTGCATTGCCCCAACCCCAACTTACCCAAGGCTGGCAGCTCTGGCAAACTGCAAAGCCATGTTCTGAGGCACACCCGTTCTTACCTGAGCGTGCCTTCCAGAATGAAGCCCAAAACCTAGGTTCTGGGGAGTTGAGTGAGTCCCACACTGAGGATGACCAGCGCCCTGTTTCCAGAAGGCAGCAGGCGGGAGCACAGGCCGCCCACAAGTGGCCAGCAAGGGCAGTAGCCTCACAGGCAGACCCCTCCCGCAGTCCCGCCAGCCCCCTGCCCCGGGGAATGAGGGTTCGAGCAGGAGTCTCTGGGCACAGGAAGCTGTTGGTATCAGGTGAGGTGGCTGCCCAGGGGGAAGCAGCTTAGTCCTGTTCAGCTTCCTACACTGGCCCCTCCATCTTGTGTCAAAGAGCAGCCAGCAGGGTGATGGGCATTTTGCCAGTCCAGCCCATGGCCACCCACAGTGGGCAGGCATGTGGAGACCAGCACCCAGGTGACTTAGTGGCCCTTAAAGGGAAGCAAAGGACAACATGGCAGAGGCAGGTCTGCACCAACACTCAGCACGGCTACAGGCGCAAGAGCAGATATGCCAAGAGCTTGGGAGGTACCGGTGCAAGCATATGCTCAGGGCCTGGCTGCACACATGGGAATGTTTTAACCATGGCCTATTCCCGTTCCCATGGAAACATGGTCCCTCTTCGGTTCCCTTGCTGCATCTAGGAAGCAGTGCTGTTTCTGCCAGTGCCCAGGCCGAGGAGGCCAGAGGAGGTGCAGGCAGGCAACTCCCCCCACAACCCCTCAGTCTCCTGCCTGGTATGCCCCTTGCAGGCCGCCTGCTGTATGAGAAAGGATCCTCATGCCTACAGAGTCCATTCTGATGCCAAGGGCAGGACTCCTCAGTGGCACAGATGGGCTCACCCGGGCTCCTCCAGTGCTGAAAGGAAGGAACAGCACAGGGAGAGACCCTTGCTCCCCACACAGGCCCCTCCAGGGAGCCTCCAGGCCAGAGTGCCTGAGCCTGAACTCAGAACTGGAAGTGTTTAACTTGGACTAAGGAGCATTTAAAGCTTTATTTATTTGTAGTTTCTTGTTTAAAAACAAAGTGTTGAGAATAAATCTTTGGTTATTCATACAAAAACTGAGTTGATGGGAGACAAGTCATAATCTAATTGTTTTTGTCACAGGCAAGAGTGAATGTTGCTGGTGAAATAAACCCTGAGAAGGAGCTAGTGTCTGTGTCTGGTGACTCTGCCCAGGGCCTTGGTTGGTTTTCAGATGCCCCTCCGGCCCAGGACCAGCCCCCTTACCTCATGGCTGCTGCTCCCATCCCTGCTTCTCCCTCCATGCCCTGGTCACACCCAGAACTCAGCTGTGATGAGCAGCTGCAGCTTCCTGGGTGGCCTGTTCCCTGCATCCTTCCTATGTCTTCACCTCAGACTGTCCCATCAAGCACTTGTCCTCATGGGATGCTCGGCCCCCTCCTCTCCACCTGGGGGTAGCCCTACAACAGTCCCCTGGGCAGGAACCAGGTCTCAGGGACCTCAGGACCTGGAGGCCTAGGGGAGGGGAGCACTGAGTGTAGCAGTGTGGGGGAACACTGCTTAGCACCATCCTGGCCCCCAGGCCCCTTCCTCACAGCTCCAGTGGACCAACTCGGTCTCATCCCCTCGCTGCCCTCATACCACAGAGCCCTGCAAGGCTCACCTAAGCACCACCACCTTTTCCTCTGCCTCCCTCCCACCAGCCTGGCTGCCAGCCACCTTATCAGGCAGGTGGCACGACCTTTTCTCCCAGCAGCATAGCAGCCTAGGCCCAGGCCTGAGTTCTCTCACCAGCCTGGGCTAGGGGAACCTGGCTCCCAGCAGGCCAGGGGATCTGACTTCACACAGCCCTGCCCAGATCCCCCCCAGATATATCCTTGTTAAAGAAGTGCTCACATTCTGACTTTGTTCCCATTACCTCTGAAGTGGGATTGATTTTCCTTAATTTGGAAAATCATAGTCTCCTAGTTAGAGCCTTTGGGTCAGGGCCCCCTGAACTCTGGTGGGACCTGGCCCAGGGGCATTCCTGTCCCATTATGGCCCCTCCTTCCCCCTGCCACCTTGTCAGTAAAGTCATCAAGACCTGGCCATCCGGCAGTGGGACTGTCAGCTCTTGGGTGAGACACTGGTCCCTCGGGGCAGTCTGTCCCTCCACACTCTGCTGAGCCCCTAGCTCCCTTGGCCCTGCTGTTCCTCCCCCTTCCAGAGGCCCCTCTCCCCAACCCCCCCCATCAGCCATGGAGGCCTGACTCTGATTTACCACATAGTCATTTCCGTGCCACTGCGACTGGTACAAGGCTGTTGCTCTCTTAGCCCATCCATGCTGTTTTCAGGCCTGACCCTGCCAGAGGCGATGGCCGCCTCTGTTCCTCTGCCGAGACCTCAACGTCCTGCCTCTAATGAGCCCATCTGCACTGACGGTCAGCCCTACCCTGTGCCTCAAGGAACCCTGGGATTTTTCGGACATGAACCTGGGACTGTGGGAACACATTTTTCTCAAACGAGAGGCCTCTCCAAGTTTTTGGGTGCCAGCCTGGCCCTCTGGCAGCCTCGAGGCAGACCCAGAGCCCTTGAGCTGTGGGCAGCCTGGCCCTGAGCAGCGAGCCTGGAGAGGGGCCACTTGCCTGGAAAGGGGCCACTTGCGGGGACACAGCCAGGGCTGGCTCTGAAGGAAGGAAGGGCTTCCAACTGGAATAATTGTTCTTTAGGAAACTGCTTGGCCCTGTGCTCCAGGGTTTGTACGCGCTTCAGGGCAAGGTCAGAAGCCTCCGGAGGCAATTTCTTCCCTTCAAGGGATTTAAAGCTCAGGCGTCCAAGGCGCCTGTGGGCTGTCCCTTGCTATTACTCTCAGTGGAGCTCAGCCAGCCAGCTCAAGTAAAACTGCTTACACATGCGCTCTTCGGCAGGACCTGGAGCAGGAGGAGGGAGCCTGCAGCTGCAGGAAAACAGTCCTGGGAAAAGCAGTGGTCCTCCCTGCTCTCTCCCCATCATCGCTGGGATTGGGAGGTGATGGCTGGAAGTCAAGCAGCCACTTGAACCATGAAGGAGGAGCCTTGTGCGAGGGTGGGAGGGCTGCCCACAGGCTCTGAGGGCTACAGGGCCATCTACCCACCTTGAGCAGGTCCTCCAGCCTGTATTCATGAACAAGAGAAGCAAGCATGGGCCTCGGGTAACCTCAAGTAAGATGCGGCTGGGTTTCTGTCACTCCACTAAAGCTCATCCTACCATGTGGGCTGCATGCACAGCCACTTCACATGGGACTCAGCTGTTGCTGCAGCCCCCGTGGACATTGCTGGGGCGTCTGTCCAGGCCACCTGCACTCCATTCCCATGCAGCTGCTGCGGTGCAGAATTGAGGCTATTTCTGTACCTTTTGAGTTGTGAAGCATGAATGAGTTACCTATGGGAAACAGGTGAAAACCAACCCAAGGCAAAAGGGAAGGGAACTGCTAAAGTCATGACAGATTTTCTCAGAATGGGAAGAACAGGGAGAGGTCAGACTCAGGTGGAAGAGTGGGGGAACTTCAGCTTTGGAACCTGTTACATGTGTCAGAAAACAAGCAAGTAGACTCGAAAAAAAGATGGCGACTGGCAAGAAGGTAGGGAAGGGAGAGTGTAGGATAGAGTGAGGGAGCGATAGAGGAGAGGATGGATGTGTGTGTGTGTGTGTGTGTGTGTGTGTGTGTGAGTGAAATAGGGACAGTTGGATCCTGCAGGTCTTCCAAGGGGCAGCCAAACCAGGCAAAACCTGGTGGCAAAACCCTGCTGCCACCGCAAACACTCTGGGGAGGATATTGCCGGCACAGAAACCACGTCATCTTGAAGAACAGAACTGCTTGAGACTAGGATCCTAGCCTTGTCACCACCCAGACTGGTCTCAGTCACAAACCGGGACCTTACAGCCATTCAGGTAAAAGACCTGCCACCATAGCTGCAGACCCAGGGACACCAAGATTCCAGGTATCCCGGCCGCAGGTCTCCCCTCCCCTCCTGTCCCCTCCCCTCCCCTCCCCTCCCGTGTTCTTTAATATATTTTATTGGTTTTTTTTACAGAGAGGAAGGGGAAAGGATAGGGTGTTAGAAACAGTGATGGGAGAGAAACATCAGTCAGGTGCTTCCTGCACACCTCCTATTGGGGATGTGTCCACAACCAAGGTACATGCCTTTGACTAGAATCATACCTCGGACTCTTCAGTCAGCAGGCCAACACTCTATCCACTAAGCCAAACTGGTTAGGGCTTGCAGACTTCTGTGAGTCACAAAGCCAATCTCACCCCCTGCTGGCCCCGCAGCAGTGGCATAGGAACTGCCAGACCTTTTCCGCACAGACTTTCTGCCCACACACACAGCAGTGGCAGCTCTACCTGAATTTGAGCCTTGCTGTGCAGATGTTGGAAATTTGTTTCCCGTGACCAGACTCTATGCCCAAGCAAAGAGGCTGGGCTGAATTTGAGCCTAGGTGCGTGACCTTGGGGAGATTGTTTTTCGTGACCAGATCCCATGCCCCTGCAGGGGGCAGCACTGAATTTGAGCCTGGGGGTGCAAACCTGGGGAGTTTGTTTCCCACAACCAGACCCTGCACCCAAGCAAGGAGGCTTCACTAAATTTGAACCTGGACATGCAAACTTGGGGAGTTTGTTTCCCATGACCAGACCCCGTGCCCACACAGGAGGGCAGTGCTGAATTCAAGCCTGGGTATATGGACATGGGGAGTTTGTTTTCCACAGTGCACACCCGTGTGACCAGACCCCATGCCCACACTGGGCAGCAGTGCCACCTGACTTTGATTCAGGGCAAGCACACACAGAAGGCTGTTTTCCACAGGGCAGGAGTAGACCTCTTACTGACACAGTGCAACTGTGCAACCTGGTCTCCCAAGCAAATCAAGGACCCTGAATCTCCATGAAGAGGCAGCAAAGAGCACCAGTGGCTAGACTGTTTCTCATCACGTGCACCTGAGATTCCTGATTCCCAGTGCATTCACACTAAGAGCCAGTAACTCCAATTCTTGGTGCATGTGCACACAGGGACCCTGATTCCCGGCGCAAGACCTCACCAAGCAACAAAGACTCTGATACTCAATTCTCAGTGTGGACACAGGGGTCTCTGACTGCTAATTCACACTAGGTGACCCTGATTTTTGGCACACACCAGCAGGGTCTCTGTTTCAGCATGGCACAGGCAGGGTCCCTGATTCTAGGTACACACACATGGCCACACTAAGCGCCTGTGACTCTGATCCTGGGCGAGTGTGGCTCCCACAAACCCACAGCAGCCACATGTCTTGGGTTCTTCAGTGACACTTGGGGGTGCAAAGCTCCCAATGCACACAGCCCAGGCCCCCGCAACTCTACATTTGAACCTTCTAGTAATAGTTAGAATGAGGAGACAATGAAAAAAATCCCCAGAAGAAAGAAAAGGAAGAATCTCCAAGAAAGAAAATAAGTGAAATGGAAGCATGCAATATGACAGAAAAAGCATTCAGAGTAATAGTTGTACAGTTCATATACCAGATGGATGAGAAAATCAACAGTGTATGCAAAAATCAGGACTAAATGAAAAGTGATATAGCTGCAATCAAAAACACAACGGAAGGTATCAACAGTAGACTAGAAGAAGCAGAGGACCGAATTAGTGAGTTAGAAGATAAGGTACAGAGATAAGCACAATCTGAATAGCAAATGGAGAAAAAAACTTAAAAAGCAGGAAGAGAGCCTAAGGGAACTTTGAGACAATGCAAAACGAAGTAACATACATATAATAGGGCTGCCAGAAGGACAAGAAGAGTAGCAAGGATTATAACATTTATTTGAAAAAATAAAGACAGAAAACTTCCCTGATATGGGGAAGAAAAAAGTTACACAAGTACAGAGAGTCCCAAGAAAGATGAAACCTAAAAGATTCACATCAAGATATGTCATAATTACAATGGGAAATGTTAATGACAAAGAGAGCATCTTAAAGGCTGCAAGATAGAGACAGAGGATCCCCCATTAGATCCCCCATCAGATTATCAAATGATTTCTCAACAGAAACACATCAAGCTAGAAGGGAATGAAAGGAGGTATACAGCCAAAACCGGTTTGGCTCAGTGGATAGAGCGTTGGTCTGCGGACTGAAAGGTCAGAGGTTCAATTCCGGTCAAGGGTGTGTACCTTGATTGCGGCACATCCCCAGAAGGGGGCATGCAAGAGGCAGCTGATTGATGTCTCTCTCTCATCGATGTTTCTAACTCTCTATCCCTCTCTCTTCCTCTATGTAAAAAAATCAATAAAATATATTTTTTTAAAAAAAAGAAAGGAGGTATACAAAGAGATGCAAAGCAAGAAACTCAAAAAATAGAAATGACTACAAACAAGTACCTTTCAATAATAACTTTAAACCTAAATGGACTAAGTGCTCCAGTCAAAAGACATCAAGTGGCTGAAAGGATAAAATAAAAAAAAAATGACCCATATATATGCTCTCTACAAGAGACCCACCTCAAAACAAGAGACTTACACAGACTGAAAGTGAAGGCATGGAAAAATATCTTTCAGGCAAATGGAAATAAAAAAAAAAGCTGGGGTAGCAATACTTATATCTGACAAAATAGACTTCAAAGAAAGGCTATAACGGGTGATAAGGAAGGCCACTTCATAACACTAAAGGAATCAATACAACAAAAGGATATAACCCTAATAAACATATATGCACCCAATGTAGGAGCACTCAAATACATAAAAAAAAAAAAGTCCTGGAAGGTATCAAGGGAGAGATTGACAACAATACAGGAGAGAATCCAAGATGGCGGCATAGGTAAACACCTACACTGCTGCCTCGCACAACAACTTTAAAACTACAACTAAAAGACAGAACGGACATCATCCAGAACCACAGGAAAGCTGGCTGAGTGGAAATTCTACAACTAGAAGGAAAGAGAGGGGCTCACAGAAACCCAGAGGAGCTGCAAAAAAGCTGAGGTACGGAGACGCGTGCACGCTGAGAGAGCAGGCGCCAGAGGACCTGGCTGGCTTTCTCTGGCGGGAGGGAAACGGAGACTCTCAACGGCATTGAACCCCTTATCTTAAGACACTAAACCCCAGATCCAGCCGAAACTCATACAGGGGAGTTTAGACTGTGAAAAGGGAGAGGTGCACGGAAATTTAGGGGAGTCGCAGAAGATCAGGTCCAGTCTCGCACGCGCACAGTGCTGCGCGGAGGACAGATTGCTGATTGTGCCACTGGCTTTTGCGAGTGGGCGGGAGACAGACCCTCCCAACTGTGCCACTTCTGAGTCCACTGAGCCCCTGTTTCGGGCGAAACCCTGGGGACCTAGACTCGTGTGGTCCTGGCGCGCAGGGGAGATGGAAAGGCAGTGGTTAGAGGCACTGCGGGTGCGCGCTCACAGGGACCGCTCCAGCCATTACCCAGTCACGTGAGACTCGGGGGCCGTGGAGGGCAGGGCCGACTGGAAGGCAAGGCGGTCCCTTAAGCCCTGAGACTCCACCCATCCCAAGCTCAACAGAGGCTTCTGCGGCTTTGCGTCTGCTATCATAGGGCTGAATCCAACACAGAAGTTTCCCTGCATGGTGAGGATGCCGAGACAGGGGAAGGGATCACAAACAAAAGAAATGGAGGAAAAAAAAAAGACTGGATATAGAGTTCAAAACCACGCTTATGGGGTTTTTCAAGAATATGCTAGAAAAGATGGATTAATTTAGCAAGACCCAAGAGGAGATGAAAAAGGACATACTAGAGATGCAGGGGAGCCAACTAGGGATGGAAAAGGTCCAACTGGAGATGATAGAGGACCAAATAGAAATTAGACATACACTGAATGAAATAAGGAATATTGTACAGAGTCCTCCCAGCGGACTGGAGAAAGGCAAGAATCAAGTAAAAAATTTGAAATATAAAGAGGCAGACAACATTCGACTGGAAAGGCAAGAAGAGAGGAGAATCCAAAGGTGTGAACATAATGTGGGGAGCCTCCGGAACAGTTTTGAGCGTGCCAACATCAGAATTGTGGGGGTGCCAGAAGAAGAGAAAGAGCAAGATACTGAAAACCTATTTAAAGAAATAATGACTGAGGGGGACCGGGATCCGGGGAAGGAGCCGCCCGCGTCCCCAACCCGGAGGCGGGCTCGCCAGCGAGGTCGAGGCCCCGGAGCCTGGGGGGACGTGCCCCGCAGCACAGGGGGCCGGGCTGGGCCCCGCAATGGTGAAACGCAGGCATGGCACGCGGACTAACAGAGCTCTGCTCGGTGCCCTGCCGTCCTCCTCCCAGTGCTGGACTGAGTCCCCGCTGCTGGCGACGCCCGTGGGGGAGAGGGACGGGGCTGGGGGGCTGGGGCGCTGGGGCCAGGCTGCAGGCGCTGAGACCCTTGCGCTGAGGCTGAGGCTGGGGCCCTCGCGCTGGGGCTGGGGCTGAGGCCCTCGTGCTGAGGCTGAGGCTGGGGCCTTCGCGCTGGGGTTGGGGCTGAGGCCCTCGTGCTGAGGCTGAGGCCCTCGTGCTGAGGCTGAGGCCCTCGTGCTGAGGCTGAGGCTGGGGCTGGGACCCTCGTGCTGGGGCTG
>JAAGEH010000268.1:241275-259787 GCA_011751065.1 Lasiurus cinereus | reverse complement strand
CTCGTGCTGAGGCTGAGGCTGGGACCCTCGTGCTGAGGCTGAGGCTGTGACCCTCGTGCTGAGGCTGAAGCTGAGGCGCTGAGACCCTCGTGCTGAGGCTGAGGCTGAAGCGCTGAGACCCTCGTGCTGAGGCTGAGGCTGAGACCCTCGTGCTGAGGCTGGGGCTGAGGCTGGGACCCTCGTGCTGAGGCTGAGGCTGGGACCCTTGTGCTGAAGCTGCAGACACTGAGACCCTCGTGCTGAGGCTGAGACTGAGGCTGGGACCCTCGTGCTGAGGCTGAGGCTGAGGCACTGAGACCCTCGTGCTGAGGCTGAGGCTGAGGCGCTGAGACCCTGGTGCTGAGGCTGGGGCTGAGGCTGGGACCCTCGTGCTGAGGCTGAGGCTGAGGCGCTGAGACCATCGTGCTGAGGCTGAGGCTGAGACCCTCGTGCTGAGGCTGAGGCTGAAACCTTCGTGCTGAGGCTGAGACCCTTGTGCTGAGGCTGAGGCTGAGACCCTCGTGCTGAGGCTGAGGCTGAGACCCTCGTGCTGAGGCTGAGGCTGAGACCCTCGTGCTGAGGCTGAGACGGAGACCCTCGTGCTGAGGCTGAGGTGCCGAGACCCTCGTGCTGAGGTCGCAGGCGCCGAGACCCTTGTGCTGAGGCTGAGGCGCTGAGATCCTCGTGCTGAGGCTGAGGCGCTGAGACCCTCGCGCTGAGGCTGAGGCTAAGCTCTGCGTCCTCGGCTCTCGAGCTGCCAGGGCACCTGCCCTCAGGGCTTCCGGTGCGGCTCGGGCCAGGCCGGACCTGCAGGAGCGAGCGCCAGTGCTGGTTCCCTTAACCCCTGCGACCCCGCGGCCCCCCGCCCCCCCCACGTGTGTGTGCTGCCACTGTGGCAGCAGGAGGAGGTGTGCTCAGTGGGTAGAGCGTCGGCCGGCGGACTGAAGAGTCACTCACGGCAGAGCCCGCGGAGGACTTGCTGCTCCAGACCCACCTGTGACTGATGATTCTCAGGGAAAAAGGGGTGTGGGGTATACAGGGAGAGACTGGACAAAAATCATACACCTATGGATGAGGTCAACGGGAGGGAGGGAAGGGTGGGAGCTGGGTGGAGGGATGCTATGGAGGGGAAAAAAGAAAAACAAATGTAATAATCTGAATAATAAAGATTTAATTAAAAAAAAAGAAAATGTAACTAGACCTTTTGTGATAAAACTAAGTGCAGGTAAATTAAAACTTGTCTAGTAATAACTGCTCCATTTTTCCTTATGTAATTTCAAGTATATTGTATGGGTCTAATTTAGTATTGGAAGGGTTAAAGAGAAAAAGATTGGGCAGAGAAAGATTTATTGTGCTTTGCAGAACACTTGTGACCTTGAAGAAGCCAGCAAAAATAAACAAAAACTTATATCTCCCTCCTCTCTCTGCCAACACCCCCCACTTTCTGCATTAACCATTTACTCTATCCTTAGTAGGGGAAACAAGGCAAGTGGTTTGAGATCCTGTATATTCAGGCTTTTTACACTGAAGGATACATTTTTCTCTCTGTAACAGCCACTCTTTCTCCCAGATTTTTTCTTCTTTACTCTAAGCCCTTTTTATTACTTTTGATTTTTCCGACCATCCCCCGGTTCCCTAGCCTAGGGCTCCTCTATTTCAGCAGGCTGAGAGCCTACTACCCTATCTGACATCTGCCCCAGAGCAGTTTGCAGCTCCTTTCCTCCCTACTCCACCACTAGCCTTAAAGTGCTCCCTTCAGGAGATTGCTGGTGCCAAGTCTGGCTTCATGCCAGGGCCACACAGATACCCTTCCCAGGTGCCCCCCTCCAGTCAGAGCTGCTGCTGTTCCTGACAGAGACCCACTGAAAATTTATCAGGAAGGGCAGGCAGGTCACATGTCTCAGACCACATGATTTTCTGCTTGCTAGAAGGACTGAAAAAGGCAGCCCATAAAGTAGTTAATTATGAAAAGTTAGCAGAGATCACCCAGGAAAGTCATAAAAATCTGGCAGTTTTTCTCTTTTGCCTTATACAAGCCATGAGAAAATGTACTAATCTTAACCCCATAAGCCAGTGGTTCTCAACCTTTCTAAATGCTGCGACCCTTTAATACAGTTCCTCATGTTGTAGTGATTCCCAGCCATACAATTATTTTCGTTGCCTCTTCATAACTATAATTTTGCTACTGTTAATGAATCGTAATGTATATCTGTGTTTCCCAATGGTCTTAGGTGACCCTGCTGGCGGTTTGTGACCCACAGGTTGAGAACCGCTAGCAGGGTCACCTAAAACCATTAGAAAACAGATATTTACATTACGATTCAAAACAGTTGCAAAATTACAGTTATGAAGGCAGAACTAAGGTGGAACTAAGGCTTATGCAGTGGTTCTAAACCTTTCTAATGCTGAGACAGACAGACAAACATCCACACTAACACTTTTTCAGCAGACAAGTACTCTTGGGAGTTAAACAGATCATCAAAACACTGTCCAACTCCCCCAGTGGACGTGGGCATTCCTGGCACCCATGCCCCAAGACAATGTTCTTGACCAACATTTTGGTGAGAACCTACTGGAGAAGTTAGGTATCAAGATGACTAGTCCCAAGCAAACAAACAGAAAAGTGAACTCAAAATTCCTTAATTGAATTTAATTTCACTCACCTCCAGAGGCTTTTTCCAATGACTCCAAAAGAATGCAGGGGCATGTCAGGTGTCCCTTGTCTGGCTGTCAAGACCACCAAGAAGCATCTTTGGGGCCCTGGAACTTCATAAGGTGGTACCTCCCCTTGAGATGCTCAGGGCCTGGCAGCCAGGCAGGGGAGGCTGTCCATCCCAGGCATTTGAGATCAGGTGCTCATAGGCACTTGTCTCTTATCTCACTGGGGCCTCCAAATGTTGTATTTTCAATCAGCGAGCTAGATACAAGCCAATTAATTAGGAGTCCTTTATTGTGTGCAGGTTCAGAGCAGAATATCTTTGTCAAATTCTGAACAACCAAAGGAAGGAGCATTCCATTTTTATATCCTTCTAGGTCTTTGTATAAGTTATTTTTGCAGACAGTTTATAACCTTGAGTACATATTATATCTAACAAACACCTGTCATATCTATACAGACAGTTTATAACCTTGAGTCATCTATACAGACACCTGTAATCCTGGATACACAATGAACAAACACGTGGCATGGGAATGTGGGAATTATTATCAGTATTAGCATATCAGCCCCTTTAGATGGCTGGCTTGCAAGGTCAGACTGTTAAGTTGATCTTTTATTTAAGCTAAAAAGTAAAGTTGTTTTTACAGAATAAGAGACTGTCTAAAAATAACAGAGCTGACTTATGGAACAAGGACTAGCAAGAAATAGCAGAGAACTTCAAAACAGCAGTTTTCCCAAAGGAGGGATCATTACTATACTTCATCCACACTCTCCTTTGGCACCCCTGCCCCAGACTTGCCCTTACATGCTCCCCTTCACACTCTCCTTGGGCCCCTCTGTCAGGGGGGTTACCCTCACATTCTCCCCACACTCTCCTTGACCAGCAGTCCTGCACCACCACTGGCCTGGAAGGGGTGTAAGGCTCTGCCTCCTGCTCTCCACATGCCAGCTTTGGGCAGAGCCTCTCATTCCTCGAGTACTCCTGCTGTGAAAGGAGGGCACCTATGAAGCTGGGGATGTCAGGAGGGCGTGACTGCCTGGTCCTCCCATGAGGTAAGCATTTAGCTGGAGGCTCTGTGGCCCCAGGAAGAGGGGGACGCATCTGCTGTGGTCCCAGTTGCCTCACAGATCTGCTAGACACACTGCCCTTCCTTGGCTTCCCATGTGTCTAAAAAGGCCTGGAGCTTCCCAGATCACCTCCCAGTGTGCTGCGTGCCCTGAGCCCTTGCTCCGTCTGTTTCTGGGGACACAATCAGAGCCCCTATCAGTGTTGACGCATCGATGTTTCTCTCTCTCCCTCTCCCTTTCTCTCTCTAAAATCAACAAACACATTTTTTTATAAAGAAAAAAATTTAAGTCAAAACCGGTTTGGCTCAATGGATAGAGCGTGGGCCTGCCAACTGAAAGGTCCCAGGTTCGATTCCCGTCAAGGGCATGTACCTTGGTTGCAGGCACATCCCCAGTAGGGGTATGCAGGAGGCAGCTGATCGATGTCTCTCTCTCATCAGTATTTCTAGCTCTCTATCCCTTTCCCTTCCTCTCTGTGGAAAATCAATAAAATATATTTTAAAAAATTTAATTTTGTGGACATATATATATTTTAATATATTTTTATTGATTTCAGAAAAGAAGGGAGAGGGAGAGAAAGATAGAAACATCAATGATGAGAATCACTGCACACACCTTCCTGGGATCAAGCCCGAAATTCAGGCCTGTGCTCCTGACTGGATTTTAACCCAGGACCCTTTAGCCCATAGGCCAACTCTCTATCCACTAACCCAAACCGGCTATGACATATTTTTATTTCTCTTGGGTAAATACCAAAATGTAGAACTTCTGGGCCACAGAAAAGTACATTTTAACTTTATAAAAAACTTCCACTTTTTCAAAGTGTTTGAACTAATCTACCCCTACAAGCAATGGATGACAGTCACCATTGCTCCACATTCTTGCCAACCATTGTTAATATCGGTCTTTTCAATTCTCATCATTCCAGCAGGCCATCAAGTAACTCATTTCATTCATCATAATCTTGGTGAGGGGAAAAAAACGGTTCTTGGCTGGGGCTACTGAGTGGCGCTTGCACCTTCTCCCCGTGTCTGCCAGGTTTCTCCAGGAACTCCAGTTCCTCCCACACCCCAGAGATACCTGTGATGTGACCCGGTGCCTGCACTGTCCCAGCTGAGTGAGTGTGGGGATGGGAGGGGATCCCACATGAGAGGTGCCCCATCCCTGAACAGTACCCCACCCTCAACCCTGAACTGGAACATCATCATTTTACTTGTTTTTATTACTTTTTCTTAAATATGTATATAGCACACATTTAGTTTTATGTTTAATAGTAGTAGGCTTTTGGGTCTTTATTTAGAAGCTTGGTTTATTGTGACCAGAAATATGCCCTAGGAACTTAATTTATATCATTTAGTTTAGACTTCATTTAGTTTAAAGTCCGTTTCCAAGAATCTACCCACATGTATCTCACATGGTTATAAATTTTTATTACCCAGAGAAGTAATAATGGTAAGTACCTTTTGGGATGCCGATGAATAGTTGGATATCTTCTTTTGTGAAATGTGTCTTCTGCTCAACTGTTTAAGAAATGGGTTGCTTGTCTTTTCTTATCACCTGGCAGCAACTCTTCCTGCAGGCATGGGAGAGCCTTTGTCAGGGGCCTGTGTTCTGAGTACCTTCTGCCGGGTTTTCAGCTTGACTCTTTTTAAAAGTATATGTTTTCATTGATTTCAGACAGGAAGGGAGAGGTAGAGAGAAGAGAGAGAGAAACATCAATGATGAGAGAGAAGTATCAGTTGGCTTCTCCTGCACGCCCCACACTGAGGATCCAGCTCACAACGCAGGCCTGTGCTCTGACTGAGAATCAAACCTAGGACTCCTGGTTCATAGGTCGACTCTCAACCACGGAGCCCCACCGGCCAGGCTCAGTGACTTTCTTGGTGAGTTCTTTTGATGAAGACAAGTTCTCAGTTTTAATAAAGGCTGACATTAATTTTTTGTTTTGTGGTGTTGACAGTGTTTTTCTGGACAAACGAAAGCATAAATGTTAGGAAGCCTGACAGGGCAGAGCTGGGTCACCTTTCTCCTGTCCGCCCTGCCGCGAGGGCCACGGGGGGCGGTGGGAATGAAGCTGCAGGTAGAGAGGCCGAGGCACAGACTCGCCCCACACTGTGGACCCCCAGCCTTCTACATGAGACAGAAGTCAACGTCCATCTTCTTAGGACTGTCCCGCATAGCTGACCCTAATCATGGCCGATTTCAAAGAAAGAGCAGCGGCAGGCGCGCTCCAGAACTCCCCCGTCAGCACGGCTCGGCGCTCATTGCCCCTCGGTCACCCTGAGCTGATGTCCTGGGGACCGGGGGTCTGAGTCTCCGGGGACCCCCTGGCCGGAGAGGTTAAGACCTATGCTTCTGAGTGTGGGGAGCTCTGCCTGTGAGAGTGGACCAATAAGAACAGACTTTAGGGGACACCGAATTAAACTCCGTCTCTGACCCACACCGGCAGTCTCAGCTGCCAGCATGACTAATCGGGTGCGCCCTCGGCGGAGGGGATCGGAGGGACAAAGCCCTGGACCATCCTGGACCTCGTTCCTCGGAACTCCGAGCCGGAGCCGTGGCCTTGGTCCGTGCGGCTGGCCTCCGCAGAGGCGGCCACTGAGCCCCCCGGCCCAGCGCCCCTCCTCCGGAGCCGCCGTCACGTCATCTCTTGTGCCCAGATGCTTCGAGAAATCAAAAGAAAGCTGCCGACTTCTCTATGGAAAAAGAAAGGGCGCAGACACAACTCCGCGCCACCTCGGGGCCCTGCCACCAGGAAGCCCCAGGACTGAAAGGGAGAGCCTGTGTCCCTCCACTCGGGACCGCAGCCAGCAGCACTGTGCCGGGGTGCCGCTGGGAGGGGCAGCCTCCACGGCCTGCTCCGGGGCCGCGCCCCGCCCTCGCCTGCAACCTGGCAGCTCCACCCGCGCGGTTACAGATGCCAGCGCCGCTCCGCACCTCCCCCAACCTCTGTTTTTTTGTACCTGGGGCCTTTACCGAGGCCTTTAAGGTAAATGGGTCAAAAGGCGGGGCCTTCGGTGACTGGCATCCCTTTAAGGAGAGGAAGGACTTCAGACGCACACACCGGACAGCGAGAAGGGGTCACCTACCGGGAGAGGGGCTGGGATGCACACCTATGGCAGCGGGACCTGGGCTTCCAGCCAGGTCTTCGGGCAGCTGCTTGTTGTTTAAGCCACCGCCGTGCGTCGGGTCGGGGCGGCTCACCCTACAGCGGGTTGGCGGGAGTGCAGGTGAAGGAGTCGGTGCAGCGCAGCAGCCCCGGCACCCGCTGGGCGTCCTTTTGCCCGCTGCCCGAAGAGCGGTCCCAGCACCGTGGGGCCCAGGCCAAGCGCCTCTCTCCCTACCCCGCCCACAGCACTTGCTCTCTTCCAGCACCTTGGAAGGTTCAGTTTTGGGGCCAACATCTCTTCTCTGGGTTTAAAAGATAAATCTACTTAATAAATCTCACCCGAAGGAAAGTACCATGCTATTGCGGAAATAAACGAAGACAGCCAGTGAGAGAGAACAGGCAAAGGCTATGCGGTGGAGGGTGCCCTAGCAAGGGAGTCAGCCACAGTCAGAGGAGCGACAAAACTTTTTGGCTAAGACCAAGTGAAACCGAGTCACTTCAAAAACTAACGCAGTAATGGAAGAATTGAACAAACTGTATGACAAAACAAACAGCTAAATGGCAGGAGCAAATAATTTTTTAAAAATAATTAGTTCTTATATTTATTTTTAAATATAACTTATTGATTTTTTTTTTTTTTTTACAGAGAGGAAGGGAGAGGGGGGGAGAGTTAGAAACATTGATGAGAGAGAAACATCTATTAGCTGCCTCTGCACACCTGGGACCCATGAGTCCGCAGGCCATCGCTCTATCCACTGAACCAAACCAGTTAGGGCAGTTCTTTTTTTAAAATATATCTTTGTTGATTTCAGTGAGGAAGGGAGAGGGAGGGAGAGAGAGAAACATCAATGATGAGAGAGAATTATTGATTGGCTACCTCCTGTACGCTCCCTACGGGAGATTTAGTCCACAACCTGAGCATGTCCTTGACCGAAATCAAACCTGGGACCCTTTAGTCCAACACTCTACCCACTGAGCCAGGGCAGAAGCAAATAATTTTTTAGCAGTATTTACTTTATATGTAAACTAGAGGCCCAGTGCACAGATGCAAGCACTGGTGGGGTCCCTCAGCCTGGCTTACAGGGATTGGGCCAAAACCTGCTCTCTGACCCATCTGGATTGTGAGAGGGTGCAGGCCAGGCCAAGGGACCCCACTGGTGTGTTGGAAACCAAATATTGTTCTCACTAAATGGATGTAAACAGGAAGCCAGGAGGCTGGTCAACCTTAACTGCTCTGGAAGGTCAGAGGTAATTACTCACTGTTTAGTTGAAACGTTTGTTGGTTGAAGCAACCTCTATCTGTTTGTTTCATGTTAATTTCTGTTTTTGTTATTTCCTGCCTAAAGGCTAGGGGTGTGTCCCAAAGCCTTAATAAAAGGGAAAAAAAGGCCAGAGCAAGTGGCAGTCCTTTCCACTAGAGGAAGGCTCCCGCCTGGCCCCCCAATATCGCCAAATTAATGCTTTATAGTCTCTCATTTCGTTTGCGTGCGGCCTCCTTCACGGGAACCCTGAACCACGCGGGACGTGGAAAGAGGTTCCCACACTGGTGCATGTTCTGGGCTGGGGAGTGATCACAGGAGGGCTCCAGGGTGTGTCTGGCCAGTCTCAACCAGTCCTCAATGGCTAGAGCCTAGCAGCAAGCTAACCTACCCATCAGAGTGTCTGTACCCTGGTGGTCAGTATGTGTCATAGTGACTGGTCAAACGGTCGGGCACTTAGTGTATTAGGCTTTTATTATACATAATGATTTAAACTCTCCTATTAAAATGCAGAGATTGACAGATTGGGGGAAAAATAAATCTGATCAATCTATATGTTTCAACAAGAGACTGACTTCAGATACAAAGACACAAAAAGGTTGAAAGTGGAAGGACAGAAAAAAATATTCTATGCAAATAGTAACCAAAAGAGGGCTGGTGTCACTATACTTTTGTCGATCCCTACTATTTTGTGCTCATTAACATAAAATTTTAATAATTATTTTAAATATTTCCCTTTAAATAATATAGGTAAAAAAGAGATTAAAGAAAGTTAATACAGTGGTACCTCGAGATACGAGTGCCCTAATATACGAGATTTTTGAGATGCGAGCTGTCAAGCGAGCGATTTTTGCTTTGAAATACGAGCAACATTTGAGATAGGAGTAATCGCGCCAATCGGCCGGCTGCCCAAGACCCACCAGTTTATCTCGACTCGGGTGTCTCATAGTTTCCCACGCCTCAAGGTTACGGAACGAATTAAACTCATATCTCGAGGTACCACTGTACTTGGCTTTTATATTTACCGATGAGTTACTGTCTAGTGTTTTTCCTTTCAGCCTGAACTATTTAGCATTGTAGGGCAGGTTTACTGGTAATGAACCCCTTCAGTTTTTATTTAGGCATATCTTAATTTCTCCTTCATTGTTCAAAAAAAGTTGTAGATATAGAATTCTTGTTGGTGTTAAGCACATAAATATGTCATCTCACTATTTTCTGGCTTCTTATGAGAATTTGGGTGTTAATCTTAGGAAGATCTCTTATGTAATTGCTCCTCTACTGCTGCTTTTAAAATTCTGTATTTGGGTTTTCAACAATTCGACTGTGCTTTGGTGTGAATTTCTTTGAATTTATCTTATTTTGAGTTCATTAAACTTATTGGATATGCAGATTCATGTCCTTCAAC
Organism: Lasiurus cinereus; assembly: GCA_011751065.1. Taxonomy (NCBI): domain Eukaryota; kingdom Metazoa; phylum Chordata; class Mammalia; order Chiroptera; family Vespertilionidae; genus Lasiurus; species Lasiurus cinereus. The sequence goes on along the minus strand of JAAGEH010000268.1, from coordinate 250,308 downwards.
AGATTTGGGAAGTTTTTTACCATTATTCTCTCAAATTCTTTTCCTTCACTTTTCTTCTTCTAGGACATCTAGGATACATATGTTAGTACATTGATGGTGTCCCAAGGGTCCATAGACTCGGGACCTCAGACTGGATAATTTCAATGGTCTTAATCTTCATTTCTCTGATTATATTTTCTGGTTCAAACCTGCTGTTGAACCTTCTAGTAAATGCTTATAATAGTGTACTTTTCAGCTCCAGAATTTGTTTGACTCCTATTTATAATTTCTATTTCTTTTTTTAATATTTTTATTTTGCTCATATGCTATTTCCTTGATTTACTTTAGTTCTCTGCCCATCACCACCTTTAGCTCATTGAGCACATTAAATCAGTTGCTTCAATGTCTTCGTCAAATAATTCCAATATCTGGGCTGCCTCAGGGATAGTTTCTTCTAAATTATGTTTTGCCTTATGACTGTGTGTGTGTGTGTGTGTGTGTGTGTGTGTGTGTGTGTGTTAATAACTCTTTGTTGACAAATGGACATTCTGGTATTATGTTAACTCTGGAAATCTGATTCTCCCACTTCTCAGGGATTGGCAATTTTAGTTTTTTGAGCGTCTGTGACTTTTCCAAACTAATTTTACAAAATATGCCTTCCTTGATGTGTGCTCCCTCATGTCTTTTTTTAAAAATTAAATCTTTATTGTTGAAAGTATTACATATGTCCTCCTATTCCCCCTTGACCCCTTGGAGTCCACTGCCACCACCCATCCCAGGCTTTCACTACCCTATTGTCTATGCCCATGGGTTATGCATATATGCATATAAATTATTTGGTTACTTTCTTCCCACACCCACCCCTTCCCTCTGAAATTTGTTATTCTGTGGCATGCTTCATTGTCTCTGCATCTGTTTTGTTTGTCACTTTATTTTGTTCTTTAGATTTCACAATAAGTGAGATAATGTGATACTTGTCTTTCTCTGACTTACTTTACTTATCATAATCCTCTCTAGGTCCCTCCATGCTGTCTTAAAGAAGAAGAGATCCTTTTTTTTTTACTGCTGCATAGTATTCTATTGTGAATATGCTCCACAGTTTTTTAATCCACTCATCTACTGATGGGCACTTGGGCTGTTTCCAGATCTTAGGTATTTTAAATTGTGCTGCTATGAACATAGGGGTGCACACATTCTTTCTGATTGATGTTTCAAGTTTGTTAGGATATATTCCTAGGAGTGGGATCACAGAGTCAAGTGGCAGTTCCATATTTAATTTTTTGAGGAAATGCCATATTGTTTTCCAAAATGGCTGCACCAGTCTGCATTCCCACCAGCAGTGTACTAGGGTTCCCTTTTCTCCACATCCTCGCCAGCACTTGTCATTTGTTGACTTGATGGTAGCTATTCTGACAGGTGTGGTGTGATACCTCCTTGTCGTTTTCATTTGCATCTCTCTGATGATCAGTGACTTTGAGCATTTTTCATATGTCTCTTAGCCATCTGTATGTTCTCTTTGGAGAAGTATCTATTTTATGGCCTTTGCTCATTTTTAAATTAGATTTTTTTGTCTTCCTTTTGTTAAGTTTTATGAGTTCCTTATATATTTTGAGTATTAACCATTTATCAAATGTATCATTGCCAAATATATTCTCCTATGCAGTTGGCTCCCTTTTCATTTTGTTGATTTCCTTTGCTATGCAGCTTTTTATTTTGATGTAGTCCCATTTGTTTATTTTCTCCTGATTGTCCTTTGCCTTAAGAGTTGTATCCATAAACATATTGTTATGAGAAATGTCTGAGATTTTGTTGCCTGTGGTTTCTTCTAGGATTTTTATGGTTACCTGACTTACTTTTATGTCTTTTATCCATTTTGAGTTTATTCTTGCTATGATGTAAGTTGGTGGTCTAGTTTCATTTTTTATTTTTTTGCATGTGTCTGTACAATTTTTCTAATACCATTTATTGAAGAGACTGTATGCTCTTGCCTCCTTTGTCAAATATTATTGGGCATGATGGCATGGATCGATTTCTGGGGTTTCTATTCTGTTCCATTGGTCTACATGACTGTTTTTATGCTAATACCAGGCAGTTTTGATTATGGTGGCTTGTAGTATAACTTAATATCTGATATTCTGATCCCTCTAACTTTGTTCTTCTTTCTCAAGATTGCTGTGGTTAGTGGGGTCTTTTTTGGTTCCATACACATTTTTGGAGTATTTGTTGTAGATCTGTGAAGTGTGCTCTTGGTATTTTAATAGGTATTGCATTAAATCTCTACATTGCTTTGGGTAGTATAGACATTTTAATGATGTTCATTCTGCCAATCCATGAACATGGTATATTCTTCCATTTGTTTATATCTTCCTCTGTCTGTCTCTCTCTCTCTTTTTTTTTTTCAGCGTCCTGTAGTTTTCTGAGTATAAGTCTTCTACCTTCTTGGTTAAGTTTATTCCCAAGTATCTTAATTTTTTTGTTGTAATGGTAAATGAGATTGTTTGCTTAGTTTCTCTTTCTGTTAGTTCATTATTGGTGTATAAAAATGCCATTGATTTCTGGGTGTTAATTTTGTATCCTGCTACATTGCTGAATTCGTTTATTAAATCTCATTTTTTTTAGTGGAATCTATAGGGTTTTCTTTGTACAATATCATGTTATCTGAGAAAAATGACAGTTTTGTTAATTTTTTTGTGTGTGGAAGATCTATCCAGTGAAGTCAGTGGGGTGTTAAAGTCCATTACTATGACTGTATTGTTGTTAATCTCTCCCTTAAAGTCCTCTAGAAGTATATATGCTTCTATTTTGGAAGCACATATATTTATGAGGGTTATATCCTCTTGTTGGATCAACCCTTTTAATATTATGTAGTAACCTTTGTTGTCTATTGTGATGGCCTTCATTTTGAAATCTATTTTATTAGACATAAGTATTGTTACCCCAACTTTGTTTTTCATTTCAATTTGCCTGTAAAAATTTTTTTCCATAATGTAGAGAGCATCTGGAAGAGCACCTGAGCGAGGGGTGTTGGTTGAGTCCAGTGGTGTCAGTAAAGCCGTGTCCTGGAAAACATACCTTGCCAAAAGGTAAGAATGTTGTCAGTCCTGACCTAGAGCTCAGGTGCTGGGGGTGGGTGTCATTATCTAAGTTCAGCCAGGCACCAGGGGCAGATGCAATTATCAGGACCCAGTCAGGCCTGATAATTACAAGAAGCCACAAGGATGAAGAATTGCAGCTTGATCTTTAAGCATGATTTCACATAATTTTCTTTGTCTTAAACTTTAGTAAAACTTCCTGGTATAATACTGTATATAATAAACATGATGCACTAGCTCTGGGTCACTGTCTCTCCACCCAAGAACAGTCTTCCTCCTGATCCCAGGTTTACCCACTGTTTCTGTGTCTGTCTTTTTCTTTTTCTCAATCCCCAGTCACCCCTACTCAGTACTCATTTGCTATCTAGCCATGCTGGTTATGGCTGGAGAACCTTCATCTATGTCCTTTACTCTCATCTATGCCTTTTGATTGGAGCATTTAATCCATTTACACTTAAGGTTGTTATTGAGAGACACATATTTATGCCTATGTTTCTCTATATATGTCTTCTCATTACAGCAGTCTATTTAGCATTTCTTGTAGTGCTGACTTGGTGGTAACAAACTCCTTTAGCTTTTGTCTGAGAAGCTCTTAATTTCACCATCTATTTTGAATGACAGCCTTGCTAGATATAGTAATCTTGGATTCAGATCATTGCTTTTCATTACCTTGAATATTTCATGCCATTCCCTCTGGCCTGTAATATTTCTGATAAGAAATCAGGCATCAGCCTTATGGGAGCTCCTTTATAGATAACAATTTTCTTTTCTCTTACTACCTTTCAGATTCTCTTTGTCTTTATTTTTGTCATTTTAATTATGATGTGTCTGGGCATGGGCTTATTTGTGTTCCTCTTGATTGGGACTTTCTGTGCCTCCTGAACTTGTATGACTTTTTCCTTTACAGGTTAGGGAGTTATTCTGCCATTATTTCTTCAAACACGTTCTCTATCCCTTGACCACTTTCTTCCCCTTCTGGCATACCTACTGTGTGAATATTGTTACATTTCATGTTGTCCCACAGTTCCCTTAAGCTGTCTTCCTGGTTTTTTTTTTCTTTTTGATTCTCTGATTGAGTGCTTTTTTTCCTACTGTGTATTCTAATACACTAATTTGATCCTCATATTTCCCTAATCTGCTGTGTATTCCTTTCAGTGTGTTCTTTATTAGTGCTATGCCATTCTTTATTCCCATGTTTTTTTTCATAGTTACTATATCTTTTCTCATGCTGTTGAGCATCTTTACCATCATTATTCTGAACTCTATATTAGATAAATTTCATATCTATATTTCATTTATCTCTTCTTCTGGGGAATTCTCATTTGCAGATTGTTTTGCCTCTGCACTTTGGCTGCCTGTTTGATTTTGTGTCTGTGTGTTAGGTGGGTCTGTTATAACTCCCAATCTCTAGTGTGGGACAAATCAGCAATCCATAGTTTGTGGTTCCCTCTTTGGGGGCTGGATGCCTTTGGAAAGAACCAAGATGTGCTCCAGAATCTGCCTTTCCTAGCTCTGGGCCCAGAAGGAGATCAGGCAAAGACTCAAAGCCTCCACAGAGCCACCTCTGCCTACTCTCTGATTGTCAACAGCCTTGACTGGCCCTAGATTATGTACCACAGGTCTGGGCACGAGTGCTTCCAACAGGCTGTGGTGACTGCCTTTCCTCCAGACAAAAACTGCCTGTATAGCAAAGGTTCACTGGAGAAAGATGTCCTCTGCAGCATGAAGGAATGACCCAGCACAGGAAATGGGTGACTGCCCTCCAAGCTCCAACCCCAGAACCCCCAACCATGGTTTCTGATCACAGCTACAGTCTACTCTGCTCTCCCACTGGAGACCAAGGTGAATGGCTGCATACAAAATTTAGTGCATTGGCCAGCATTTTCAGTTCTCTTTGGCAGACAGGAATCCTGGTGCTTTTCATAGTCAGATGTTAAGTTGATACCTTTCTCAGTTCTGGTGCTCTGGGCTGGGGAGCCCAGTGTGGGGTTTAGACCCCAGAGTTCTCAGTGGGAATTCCTCCCTTGACCCAGTTGAGATATCCCTCCAAAACTTCAGCTGCTCTCAGTGGGAGCCCATCCAGCCCCTTCATGCTTCCATACTTACTACCAGTCTCTATGGGGTCTCCACTTTCCATCCTTAATTATCAGGGTTCTCTCCAGTTAGTCTTCAGTTGATTTGTGCAGGGTGGCTTTTCTGTATTTTTTTAAATTAAATCTTTATTATTCAGATTATTACATTTGTTTTTCTTTTTTCCCCTCCACAGCACCCCTCCACCCAACTCCTACCCTTCCCTCCCTCACATTGACCTCATCCATAGGTGTATGATTTTTGTCCAGTCTCTCCCTGTATATCCCACACCCCTTTCCCCCTGAGAATTATCAGTCACGGGTGGGTCTGGAGCAGCAAGTCCTCCGCGGGCTCCGCCATGAGTGACTCTTCAGTCCGCCGGCCGACGCTCTACCCACTGAGCACACCTCCTCCTGCTGCCACAGCGGCAGCACACACACGTGGGGGGGCCGCGGGGTCGCAGGGGTTAAGGGAACCAGCACCGGCGCTTGCTCCTGCAGGTCCGGCCTGGCCCGAGCCGCACCGGAAGCCCTGAGGGCAGGTGCCCTGGCGGCTCAAGAGCCGAGGACGCACCGCTCAGCCTCAGCCTCAGCACGAGGGACTCGGCGCCTCAGCCTCAGCACGAGGGTCTCAGCCTCAGCACGAGGGTCTCAGCCTCAGCACGAGGGTCTCAGCGCCTCAGCCTCAGCCTCAGCACGAGGGTCTCGGCCTCAGCCTCAGCACGAGGGTCTCGGCACCTGCAGCCTCAGCACGAGGGTCTAAGTCTCAGCCTCAGCCTCAGCATGAGGGTCTCAGCCTCAGCCCCAGCGCGAGGGTCTCAGTCTCAGCCTCAGCCTCAGCACGAGGGTCTCAGCGCCTGCAGCCTCAGCACGAGGGTCTCAGCCTCAGCCTCAGCACGAGGGTCTCAGCCTCAGCCTCAGCACAAGGGTCTCAGCGCCTGCAGCCTCAGCACGAGGGTCTCAGCGCCTCAGCCTCAGCCTCAGCGCGAGGGTCCCAGCCTCAGCCCCAGCCTCAGCACGAGGGTCTCAGCCTCAGCCTCAGCACGAGGGTCTCGGCGCCTGCAGCCTCAGCACGAGGGTCTCAGCCTCAGCCTCAGCCTCAGCACAAGGGCCTCAACCTCAGCCTCAGCACGAGGGTCTCAGCCTCAGCCCCAGCCTCAGCACGAGGGCCTCAGCCTCAGCGCGAGGGTCTCAGCCTCAGCCTCAGCGCGAGGGTCTCAGCCCCAGCCCCAGCACGAGGGTCCCAGCCCCAGCCCCAGCGCGAAGGTCCCAGCCTCAGCCTCAGCGCAAGGGTCTCAGCCCCTGCAGCCTGGCCCCAGCGCCCCAGCCCCCCAGCCCTGTCCCTCTCCCCCGCGGGCGTCGCCAGCAGCGGGGACTCAGTCCAGCACTGGGAGGAGGACGGCGGGGCACCGAGCAGAGCTCCGTTTTCCACGTTCCATGCCTGCGTTTCCCCATTGCGGGGCCCAGCCCAGCGCCCTGTGCTGCGGGGCACGTCCCCCCAGGCCCCGGGGCCTCGACCTCGCTGGCGAGCCCGCCTCCGGGTTGGGGACGCGGGCGGCTCCTTCCCCGGATCCTGGTCCCCCTCAGTCATTATTTCTTTAAATAGGTTTTCAGTATCTTGCTCTCTCTCTTCTTCTAGCACCCCCACAATTCTGATGTTGGCACGCTCGAAACTGTCCCGGAGGCTCCCCACATTATGTTCACACCTTTGGATTCTCTTCTCTTCTTGCCTTTCCAGTCGAATGTTGTCTGCCTCTTTATATTTCAAATTTTTTACTTGATTCTTGCCTTTCTTCAGTCCGCTGCCAGGACTCTGTACAATATTCCTTATTTCATTCAGTGTATGTCTAATTTCTATTTGGTCCTCTATCATCTCCAGTTGGACCTTTTCCATCCCTAGTTGGCTCCCCTGCATCTCTAGTATGTCCTTTTTCATCTCCTCTTGGGTCTTGCTAAATTAATCCATCTTTTCTAGCATATTCTTGAAAAACCCCATAAGCGTGGTTTTGAACTCTATATCCAGTCTTTTTTTTTTTCCTCCATTTCTTTTGTTTGTGATCCCTTCCCCTGTCTCGGCATCCTCACCATGCAGGGAAACTTCTGTGTTGGATTCAGCCCTATGATAGCAGACGCAAAGCCGCAGAAGCCTCTGTTGAGCTTGGGATGGGTGGAGTCTCAGGGCTTAAGGGACCGCCTTGCCTTCCAGTCGGCCCCGCCCTCCACGGCCCCCGAGTCTCACGTGACTGGGTAATGGCTGGAGCGGTCCCTGTGAGCGCGCACCCGCAGTGCCTCTAACCGCTGCCTTTCCATCTCCCCTGCGCGCCAGGACCACACGAGTCTAGGTCCCCAGGGTTTCGCCCGAAACAGGGGCTCAGTGGACTCAGAAGTGGCACAGTTGGGAGGGTCTGTCTCCCGCCCACTCGCAAAAGCCAGTGGCACAATCAGCAATCTGTCCTCCGCGCAGCACCGTGTGCGTGTGAGACTGGACCTGATCATCTGCGACTCCCCTAAATTTCCGTGCACCTCTCCCTTTTCACAGTCCAAACTCCCCCGTATGAGTTTCGGCTGGATCCTGGGGCTTAGTGTCGTAAGATAAGGGGTTCAATGCCGTTGAGAGTCTCCGTTTCCCTCCCGCCAGAGAAAGCCAGCCAGGTCCTCTGGCGCCCGCTCTCTCAGCGTGCACGCGTCTCCGTACCTCAGCTTTTTTGCAGCTCCTCTGGGTTTCTGTGAGCCCCTCTCTTTCCTTCTAGTTGTAGAATTTCCACTCAGCCAGCTTTCCTGTGGTTCTGGATGATGTCCGTTCTGTCTTTTAGTTGTAGTTTTGAAATTGTTGTGCGAGGCAGCAGTGTATGTGTTTACCTATGCCGCCATCTTGGATTCACCTCGCTTTTCTGTATTTTAATCGTATTTCCAGTTTGGTCCTGGGAGAGTGTCAGGGTAGCTTCCACTTTCCCCTGACAATTTTGTTCCATTATTTCTTTAGTCAAGCAGTGCCTGGAGAACAATTTCTTTAAATGTCCATTTTCAATAGGAAAACAAAGGGTTTTGTCTACTGAGGGTCAAAACCAAGGCAAATATCTGCCAATTTGTCATAGATATCCAAGTATTTTGAGGACAAGGTCACACTGCTCAGTAGCATCAACCAGCTGCTCCTAGAATATTGGCTGCTGCCTCTTAGCCAAGGGACTGGCCCTTGGCTTGTGAAGGCCACTCACAAAGGTCAGAGCCTTTCCATCACGAAGCATTCCTCATGGCTGCTGAGTGCTCACACCTGTTCAGTGTTTCCAAAGCATTGGCTCCAGGGGCTCTTTCCAGCTTAGTGATAGACTTAGTGGAGTGACTGACCCCTAATCTGTAGCCTGCAGTTTGGCATTCTATCACTCCTGCACTGTGTGTTTTTATATAACCATTCAGTGCACAGATAATGTCTTCTTAATTTATTGACTTCTATCATAGAATGTCCTTTTTCCTCTGGTAACACTCATTGTCTTGAATTTCACTGTTTCATTTTTTAAAAAAACATTTTTATTGATTTTTCACAGAGAGGGAGAGGGACAGAGAGCTAGAAACATCAATTATCTGCCTCCTGCACACCCCCCCCACTGGAGATGTGCCCGCAACTCAGGCACATGCCCTTGACTGGAACCAAACCTGGGACCCCTCAGTCCACAGGCTGACTCTCTATCCACTGAGCCAAACCGGTTTTGGCTCACTCTGTTTGATATTAAGATAGTCACACTGGTTTTATTATTAGTGTTTGCATTGTATATTTCTTTTTTTTTAATCCTTACTTTAGGATATTTTTTCCATTGACTTTTTTGACAGAGTGTAAGGGAGGGTGGGAGATAGGAGAGAGAGAGAGAGAGAGAGAGAGAGAGAGAGAGAGAGAGAGA